>WOFM01002179.1:0-324496 GCA_011428145.1 Ericerus pela
TAGTGATGACCCTAAAACTGTAGAAAATTTTATTGGTGATGAGGTTGTTATTGATAAAGTTACCCTCGAAAGAAGTTCACACCGTGAAACTTCGGCAAATGATCTTCAGATGCAGTCTTCGATAAGCTGCAGTAATCCTTATTCTGAGAAAAACTCCGATGATGTTGAAGTGGACGTAAATAAAATTACACATGAAGTGCATCCAGTCGGAGATAATTCACCAAACAACGTTCAGCCACAGTCTCCAATGATCTGCCTTGAATCTGTAACTGAGAAAAGCTCCGAAAATGGAAATGTTGAAGTGAATACTGTTGTACCGGAAATAGATCCAGTGGTAGAAAATTCAGCGAATGACTTTCAGTCTCGCTCTTCAGCAGCAACCTGTGATGGCACTGCAGAAATATCTGTCATCGATAAAAGTGCCGAGAACAGAATACAGTTTGATGCAAATGAAGTTGAAAAGAATTCTTCGAATATGATTCAGTCGATTTGTGAAGAAAGTTCTACTGAAGGTAAATTTACTTTTGTACTTTGGTAATTACGTATGTGTAAGCGAGGGTGTGTAAAATTTGAGCAGAGTGTGGAAATTTACGTCCTGGCGGGCTGAAGAAAATTTCCATGTTTTTCTTTCCTTCTTATTTTTCAGTTCCCGAATGTTAAATTATTTAAAAATTTCATTCGCTTCGTCCCACTTGTTCCTTCTGTATAATCTCATCGATAAATAACCGATTTCCAAAAACTGTTGCAAATTTTCAGTTTTCCGTTCTGTTTGTTCAAACGTTAAAGGTTGAAGCATTTTTTAGCTGAGACATTTTAGTGTACCCGTGCAAATTTTTCTTTTTGTGTCAGATGAAGAAAAACTAAAATGATTAAATAATCAAGTATTCAATGGAAAAAAAAATGAAAATGAAAATAAAACCAGAGTAGAGGAAATATAGTTTGTTCTTCTTGAAAATTTGGAATTTTTATTGTAGAGATGCACTGCCATTTTAATAGCGAAGTAAAATGTTTTGGAAATTTTTGGGCGATAAGTTTGCTCAACAAATCTCAAGGAAGCGATCGTGCAAATCCTCAGTTTACGGAAGAACCAATGAAAATTTTTCATTCGTACCTACGCTCAGTTTATCCCTGTATGCTTTCAGATGAGAGCCACGAATACATTTGTCATGTTCCTTCTTCGTAGAAAATAAAGTGTTGTAACTTTTCGCCTTTGATTGGTAAAATTTAATCAACCAGTCAGCCAGCCAGCCATTTTATTGAGAGTCGTTTTATTTTCCAGGTGAAAACGATCCCGCGCCCTCGTCGGAAGAAACATCGACGTTTATATCCGAGAAATCGATGGAAAATGTACAGAAAGCGGATGTAGCCTTGGAGAACGACGAAGAAATAGCCAAGCAATTGCCTGATGAAGAAGACAACTCTCTTCGCCCCGAAGAATCGCTTTCTGCGCAAGAACTGCTGCGAAACCTTCGCAAAAAGGTTTCATCGCGATTTCGCAAGAATTCGGACGACTCCGGGCTCCCATCAAGCGAAGATGGTTCCTCTGGAGCAGCTCTGAAAATGCGTAACAAAACTAAAGACGTCAGGTATTTTTAAGCTTTCTTTTACTTGAAAAAAAAAAAAAAAAAAATTATAAAATTTATCACCGTTTGACTGTTTTTATGAAAAATGGGTGTGAGGACATCGTTCTAAAATCTTGAGGAATTCTTTCTTTTCACTCCGTCCGTGGAAATGTTGGAGAAATGATTTTAATCCTACAATTCAATTGCTACAAGATACGATGATATGGGGCATTTTATTTGGAAAACATGAAACAAAGATATTGTAATTTTTACATAATTTTTTATCTTATTTTGTAAAATTTTACCTGCTCATAGCCAGAATACAATCCTAATAGATATGAGTCCGTCAATTTGAGGGATATAAAACCTAAAATTCAGTTAATGGAATTGAGAAAAAATGTTGATAATTTTTTTTTCAATCCGGTTCAACGAGAGGGATTCAGAGATCGAATGTAAAAATTTGATAATTGTTCTTAGAATTATTTTGAAAAAGATAATCTAGCAGACTTTCGAATTATACGATAGTATCGTTGTGATGGTTTAATTGGTGATAATGGATGCGTTAGGGATGTTGAGGTACCTTTTATGTTGTATTCATTCTATTTGAATTCTTTTGGAACGGAGGTTATAGTAACGTGCCAGTGTAATTAAGTTGAAATTAATTTAGTAACGGCATATTATATTATTATGAAAAATTTATAATTCTAAATAAATTATTCTTTGTCTTTTTTTTTCCTTTTTTTTCTCGATTAGATCACCTAAAAAATCACCATCGTCTCCTTCAAAATCACCAACGAACAGTTCTCGATCTCGATCGAGGTGGCAACCGGAAATTAGCAGTGTCACGACCACGTCTAACGATCTTTCCATCCGTGTATGTATTTTACTCTTATTATTGTTTTACTTTTAATAATTTACTGTCTCTTCAGTATTCTAACTCGGTGCATTTTCGTGTACAGTTGAATAGATTGGGTGATGATGCGAATACGGACTTGGACCTAAAAGAAGAAATCATCGATGAATCATACGAAATGCAGACTGCAATCAAAGAGAAAGTAAGTTTTCAGATTTTGATATACGAAATACAAAATAAAGTGAATACTATCATCCGAGCCAGGTTCGATGTGAGTATCGGGCTCGCTGTTTGGGTGAACCAGAGGGTATTACTCTTATGGCATTCTAATTTCTTCGTTTCCGCGTGTGAAATTGAATGAATTAGTCTTATTTGTTTCTGTAATCTGTAGTTCAGTTTTCCGGTTATATTAGACCAAAAAGATGCGATATGAAGGTAAAGTTATTCATTAAGTTAATTTTAGTGGAAATTGTTCTTTGATGCGTCAAAAAACGAAGCCAGAAAGTATACGAATATCTTAGAAAACTTGTGCCAAGTTTTTTATTCAACACTTTACGTGTGAAATTGAGATTTTCTTCAAATAACTTTTTTAATTCATGCATTTTTTTCAAAAATATATTGGCCAAATTAAAGATGAATATTTTTCACGTAAAAAGTTATGCATATAAGTGTCACTCTTTCTTGTCTCACCCGAATAATTAGTCTCTGTCCTTTTTCATATATGTTCCATTTGCAGTCTAAGGCTGTGGTTCTCAAACTTGTATAAATATAGGTGATAATTATGAATACTGAGAAAAATTAGGTTCATACTTTTCTCATCTTACATCGCTACTAACTCACAGTCAGACCAAATTTTTCTTTCACTTACATTTTCGAAAGATGAAAATATGAATTGAATTTTTCCTGAACATTATGAAAAATTAACAGGACCTCGTGCCAGCTTTGGAAGATTGCTGTGGCACCCCGGGTGCCACAGCACAGTCTGAGAACGGCTGGTCTAAAGCAGGGTAGTGCAATCCTTTTGACCAGCACAATGAGTACTAAGGTCATATGAAAATTAAATTTTATTAAGTACACTTTTATGAGACGTACAGTGTTGTGTGAAACCTGTTGCATTTACGCTGACACACTTCACCAAACATGATTTTTGCGTTTCGCAGTTATAGTTTTTTCAGGGATTGCATTGAATGCTTTGTTAAATTGTGAGTAAAGAAAATAAAAGTTTATAAAAATTGTCATATCTTTTGATCTACTTGATCAGATTATACAAATCAAAATTATTTCCGAACAAAATGCATAGGACTCACCATTGTACGCATTTATTATTTGAAAAGTATGTTTAAAGCATAACTGGAAAATGTGAGCAGAGATCTGTTTGTTAATGTTGATGTTGGAGGAACGCATTTGTTACAATTATTGTTCACGTGATTTTGAGAATTCTCTAATAAAGTTATTGGTAATGTTATATTATCAAAATTCAATTTTCTGTTTTTTTTATGCATGTCAGCTCCGACAGATCTGCATTTTTATTAACCAATTGACGAGGTGACTGCTAGACTGATAACGTTATGGATTTCTTATTAAATTTGTTTTGGTATTGTTAAGTTATAATATACCATTTGAATATTCTGTCACCGCTGAGGTAACATTGCGAATATAACAAACAATATTACGGATTCCAGCCTGGGTTTTCAAATATTTAAATTGGCTGGATGAATCAATATGATGAGAATTTTTTCAGTTATTTTGGAAACAACCGTGGTTTGTTAAATTTCTGATCAATCAGTGTTTCAACTTAAGGATTAAAACTATTCTCTTGAATATAACCTTACAAATGTTCAGGTAAAGATGGTTGTTGAAAACTTATTTAAGTCCGAAAATGTGCATTTTTCCATAGATAAGTAATAGTATACTATATTTATAGTTATGTTAATTTTTAACGTATGTAGTTTTTTTCTTCTCACAACCTCAATTTTTTTTTCTTTTTTGAAAAACTTAATAGATCACGTTAAAGTACAAACTATAAAATATTAATTTATTTATGTGTATAATATATGTAGATGTATTTCTATTAATATTATTAATTAATTCAACATTCAGGAATTCAGTTACTTCAGGTATTTATATGGTTTTTCGTTGTATTATCATTATTTTCTTTTTCAATTATTAGTTTCATCTGTCTCTTTTTTTTTAGTATTAGTGATGTCGATTCTTCGAAAAAAATCAATTTTCAATTTTTTGTTCTAGTAATCAATTTGTCCGAGAGCTAAATACAGATTATTATGGCACAAAATTAAGAAAATTTCACCTTCAGTAGTATTATTTTCTAAATTTTTAATAACTCATGTATAAAACACAAGGATTGATCATAGATTTCAAAATTAAAAATTCTGTGTTTGATTATTCAACCGGCAATCCTATTTGGTAATCAAAATGATCAAATCGATAAAATCAGTTTGGTTTTTTGGACTTGCAAATGCAAAGTTACAATATCGCATGTGCAGATCAGTTTTTTTTTGTCGATTTTTCGACATTTGTAATAATTTATCCTATTTCGAAGACAAAAATCGATTAAAAAATGTATCAGTTTTTTGAGAAAAAAAAATAATTTTTTGATTTAATTGATTAATTCGACATCATTAGTTTTTGAAGCTGTAAAAATTACCCTGGTAAAAATAATTCACTGGACATTTTAACCAATTCTGGTCTTTCACAGCTGAAAAAGGAGAAAGCAGTTATTAAGATAATCAAGAGGTTTCGAAGCTAGTATTTTAAACAATAGATTTTTGTAATTTTTTTAACCGTGCTGACGTTAAAATTTATATTTCATGGAAGATTTCATTGTTTGAAAACTTTTTTCCAGTTGTTTAATAATTGACAGCTGTAATGCTACAAACTTCCTCTTTTTTTTCAATTAATCAATGCCTACATTAGTAAGTACTAAGTATCTTGATCAGAAATAATTTAGATAATCCGATCGAGTAGATCAAAAGCTAAGACCATTTTTAGGTTGTGTACACGCCTCTGTCCTGGTCAAACTGACCACACTGCTTTAGAGTGTAAAATTAAAATATCATTTGAAAAATTATAGAGAATTAGCTGCACCCGCGGACTTCGACCGTTCATTCATGTTTCTGAAGATTAATATTAAATACATCAAGAAACAAAAAGAAATGTAGTATATGTTGACATATTACATCAAAATTTTTTTATGTTCAATATTGATACTTTACATGAAGTTTAAATTTAAACTGGATTGTTTAGTTTATGTTACAAAAATCAGAAGTCAATAGAAATGTTTAAAACGGAATAGTTTCCAAAATTTACATCTTGAATACCTTTTTTTTGGATCACAACTTGTCAATGATGGGTGCTTACAGCACAGTTTGTGAAAATAATGTAAAAAACTTTACCATCCATAAAAATGGATAAACTTACTTGGTTGAAACAGAGGATGCCACATAAGACAAAAAAGTTTTGAAATAAAAAATTGATAAGCAAATTTCAGTTAAGTTAAATTTAAATATCAAATGTAATATTTAAAAATATTGGTATAAAATTGCAAGTAATATGTGTGTGAATAAAGGTACTAGGAAATGTATATTGTCTATTTTGACTACCACTCCCATTTTTATGAATATTCACTAAAATAAAGGAGTTCTATTTTCGTACTAAAATATCTATTAAAGCTAAAATTTTAAAAGGTTTGACATTAATTGATTCACTGCAAAGCTGTCGTACAAATATAATGTAAAACATTTTATAGAAGAAAAATTCACTACATATGCTAAAATTTTGTCATTTTTGTTTTTTCGATGGATTTTTTATACAAATCACATAAAAAGGAGTTCAGAATTCCGTTTTATATGAGTTTCAGCCTCAGATTCATTGGCAGCAGTTTGAAACAAATCTACAATTATGTGAAAAATTGATTGGTTTGTCAGTTACTCCGCAGTATTATGAAAAATTAACTGTAGGTTTTTATTAGGCAGTGACTTCATAAAGTTTTAGAACGAAAATTCTACAGGTACTCAGTTGATTTTGCTATTTCTGCGGGATGGTTAAATTAATTTTTTTTTTTTAAATTTATAGTGAATTAGTTTGTTGTTTTTATTTGGATTTGATCAAAGCAGTTTGTATGAGTATTCAAAACTGTAATGACAAACAATAAAATAAATATTTATTGGAGTTGGGAGTTCTCAAAGTTTTGCAAACACTATGATGTCGTACTGATTATCACTCATGTAAATTAAAACATTTGTACCGGAAATTTATGTGGTAGTTAGAATCTATTAAGGACTGGTGTATTGAATTTTACCCTTCTGGGTTAATTTTGTTCTCCCTTCAACAATTCCAATAATTTTGAATTTAATTTTAGTTCCATTTTATTCAACTTGATTACCGAGGTACAATGTATTGTTATTTAGAAATGAAATATTCTTCAGAAAATGTCTACATTTTGCCTCTACCAAATACTGAATGTACACTGTATACTCTAGAAAAACAAAGTAGATTCAAATCAGTTTTGGGGCATACTTGTTACTAAATATTTGTTTAGAGTTTATGGAAAATGATTTCTTTTATTTTATTATTGAATCTCCTCTAAATTTTTATTTAAAAAGTTCAGAAAAGGTGGTATTTGAATTTAGTCTTCTGCAAAGATGGCAGCTAAAATCCCATTTATGCAACCTTCCAACAAACAAAAACAAAATTATATCTTTGCCTTGAAAGTTGAATCTGGAATGGTTATTACATCCTTAAATGAAATTCAAATTTTTCATAAAATGTTGACGGGTGTGGGTAGAATAGTAAGATTATGCAAGCAGTTTTTAATCAGTTTTAAGTTCATATTGATTGGCAGTGGTTTGCAACAAAGATATAAGCTGTGAATTTAATTTATGAGTTATTAACTCGGCAATATTACTGAAGTATGTCAAAAACTGACTGATACCTTTACAGTAACTTCAGAAAATTAAAAAAAAATTCTGTACCAACTCATTCAATTTCAACATTTTTTCTTGGATTGTGATTGGATCAAAAATTTTTAAAAAGTCCCAAAAAAATTGCATCGCTATAAACCATTGGAAAAAAATGAGAATTCTAGAAATAGTTCAGGGAATATAGCATGTAAATTCAGTTTTATTCTGTTTACTGTAAAATGTAGTTTTCTGCGGATATGTTAGCTTTTAACACTTTTAATACAAAAAGTTGTATTTTTCAGGTTCACTTTTTAGAGGAGGAGGAGAACATCATCCACTAAAAGAAACAATTTTATTTTAAATATTATGTTTGCTAACATTTTTTTACTGAACTATTTTCTTACTATAGTTCATATTTTTTGAGAAAATGTCAAAAAATCTATTTGGGGGCACATTTTCCAAAATTCGTGCTGAAGTAAGATGGATGGGGGTTGAGACTTTTAGTATGTCATTTAGGAGGTTCATCTTTAGAGATTTGTGGAAAAAAACAAACTATAGAAATTTTCCAGAATAAAATTTATATTTTCCCTGGACCAAAAGATAATAAAAAATATTCCTGCGGTTTTTAGTGGGCATGTATATTTAATAAAAGTACACGTACCTGATTGAATATGTATGTATATATTATTCTATTATGATCTTAAAATCAACTTTTCACTCCCTTCGTATGTGAATATTAATTTGAAACTTACCTTACAACCTTTTCCAATTTGAACTATAGACTGTCCAAAATTTTTAGGTTTATCTGTCAACTATTTGCAGAGAAATTTAAAGTGTAAGAATATGCTTACAAATTTATTAAAGGTTTAAATAGATATACAATTTTGGTATGACAAAAAAGTGTCGTGTATATACATAACCTTTCATGTAAAAACTCTTTTACTTCAATTTGGGGCTATTGGTGTTTGAAAGAAATAGAAAATTTAAATTTAAAAGTTATTTGAGAAAAATTTTGATTTCGCGCTTTAAATTATTGAATGAAACAGTTAGCTGGAGTTCGTTTGAGGTAGACTTTCTTTATTCGTTTTCCTGACGCATCGACGCAACACTTTTCCCTAAAATTAACTTGAGGATTAATTTTTCCTCAACAAAAATCAATTGAATTCTGCTTAAAGCACCAGCAGTGAAATTATAATATTTATTAAATCTATCTGTCGTTAAGTTAGAGAGCCTGTAAGACTAGTACGCGTCATACCCCATTCACTGTCCAGAGAATGTGATTTCTGGTAATTTCACTTTTTCATCGCATTTATCGATTTAAATTCAATATTCTGATGAGAAATTCTTTTCAATTATCCAAAAAATTTATTTCATGTAATTAAAACCATTCATAATTGAGAAAAATGATTTTGTCTTTTGCCACTGCTCGTTGAAAAAACATGTATACTCGGCGCCAAATAGTCTGAAGATGATATGCAATTTGACATACAAACGTTTAATGACCAATGAAGATGACGTATAAATGTTAAATGGCCAATAAAAAATAACGTTACATTAGTGCGCCTTAAACTTCAGAGCTCAACTTATTTGGCGCCGAGTATAGAATATGAAAGCAAAGAAAAAATCGAAATTGAACAAAAAATGGCGTATACGTCTACTCATCTTAGAAGTTCTTTATTTTTTTATTAATTTATTTTTTGAAATTCATAAGTCGAAAAAAATCTTCCTCTCCCCAATCGTATTGTTTGTTCATTCTGGAACGATGGTCTGGCTACGGGCCCGATCTGTAGTTCGAAACTTCATGGTTTCTTTATAATTAATGGAATTTTTCGTATTTCAGTTTAATATTGTCAATTTCTCCATTAAATTGGAAAAAATGGATTTCGAAAATGTTGATCAAAATAAAGAAATTACGCCACCGTCGCCGCAAAAAAGTCGACTAAATTCCGCCACGATTCCGGAAATCCATACCAGCGCCCGGTCGCGTTCCAGATCGAAAATGTTGAGGACCAGACTCAGGAAATCCAGACCTGCGACCATCCGAGGGAGAATGAACGACCGAAGGCGTGTCGATCGGCGAATACCCACTGCGAAAAATCCGACTCCTCGAAGTGGCGACGACAGTCAGACACGCGTTAACGGGCAGATACCAGCGACGGTTTCCGCTCAAACCGAAGAAGAGAATCGATTTAACCTGCGATCGAAGGGAGCGAGCGCGCTTGAACAGGACCTTGCGAGAATAAATTTTTTACGTTCGTTGAATTTGCGCTCTCGAAAGGGTAATGGCGACGAATGCGTCAAAAGTATTCTGGTCAAGCCGAGAATCGCGAAAGTAGCCGCCAAAAAGGTCTCGTTCCAGTTACCCGACAATCACGCGTCGGCGAAGGAGCAGAAAAACTCGCCCACCAAAATAAACGAAAACCCATCCATAGCAGCTGATCGAACGTTGTCGGGCCCGGCCACCAGAAAAAGAAGAATGCTGTCGCAGCGATGGACCGCAGCCGCTGCGAAAATTATTCCTTCGAAGAGGAAGAGAGGCCCATTTAAAAAGTCTCCCGAGGAAGTGAAAATTCGTAGCGAAAACGAAACCGTATCAGCCGAAACTGCGGCCACAATTCCTTTGAGGAGAAAGAGAGGCCCGCATAAGCGGGTCGCAGAAGTGAAAATTCGTAGCGAAAACGAAACCGTATCGACTAAAACTGCTACGACAATCCCTTTGAAGAGGAGGAGAGGCTCGTTTAAATCGCCCGAAGCAGGGGAAATTCGTAGCGTAGACGAAATCGTCGACGAAAATCCTTATGAAAAGTACGAAGCGTCGATACATACATTTAGGAAAACGATAGACGTGTGGTATGAATGCTCGTGCTGTAATCAAAAATACTATCTCATCGAAAACATGAAACAGCATGTTAGAAGTCATTTTCCGAATTGTCTCACCAATTGAGCTCCGTAACGTTTTTCTGACAGTGGAAAAATACCGTTTTTAAGTACCAGCGTCGAAATCTAGCGATGAGTAATTCAACTTTCTCTATTTACTTTGATGTTACTTCCTTTTTAGCTGAAGTCATATTTTTTTTTATCTATTATATTAATTGATGTGTAATTACATTTGAACGAGGACATTTGCTTTGTAAATCACACTTTTGTATGCATTGGTTGATGAGTTGAGTGCAAGTTGAATGTTACATCAGTTTTGGGATTTTTTATTTGTAAATACATTTTTCATTTTGTATTAAATCATGTTATCTTCTTCATTAAATTTTAATTTTAATTTCTCTCTTTCAAAAATCATTTTCTAATGAAACAGACAATCTGCATAGACGAATTTTCCATATAGCATTTTTACGATTTTGATGCTTTTTTCCCCAAGAATTGACAATGAAACTAACGTAAATTCCATCCGAGGCGAAACAGATCGTATTAAGATAGGGCAAGTTTTTATTTTCCAAAGAAATGACCGGTTATTTTTTCAGTACAACATGGAAAAAAAAATTCGAGAGAAGAAGAGCTTAATATAATAATCACATTGTTCATTAAAACGGATTATGTACATACAAAATCATAAACGAATAATATAACGGAAGCGACTATTAACATAACTTGGGTAGCAATTTAAAACCGACTTTCCATTTAGATTTTTCATTGAGAGATCCCCTCTATTTTGTTGCAATGTGATTTTATTGTAAGGGAAAATACATATTAGGAATGATGGACTCTTCGGTAATAATCGATGTTCTAGTTTCACGATGAGACAACTTGATTAAAAAATTCTTCAAGTTTAGGCATAGATGCATCTTATAGGTGAGGGCAGCTGGTCCCAAAAAAATTTTCAAAAAAAAATTATTTTTCAAAATGATTACAAGTTAACAGAAGAAAAAAAAATCATCGATATTTCAAACCCTGTGCGCGCTTATGAATTTAGGATTGAGATTTTCGTAATTAAGGTACAATGCAAATTTGTTGAAAAATATGGTAATACCCACCCAAATAATTGAACCTACTTGCAAGTCAATTGAAAAGTACGAAAAACGGGGAATTCATTTCACGCTGAAACCAAAATTCTGGGAGAAAGATACGTAAAATTTCCAGATATCAGTTTTGGACAAATTTTTACGAGTATCAAAGCACGTTTTCTAATAATTCAGCTTATTTTTGATTTTTTTGATAAAATAAATAAAATTATATATTTCATGGATGGAAAAAAGTACCTACGAGTCAAATTCGAGCATTCTAAAATGAAACGATCGTTTTAAAATTACCACATTTAAGATTTATTATCTTTTAGACTATCTAAAATTTCCCCTTCATTTTGAAAGTAATTCAGCTAAACATGGATAAAAAAATAACAAGAGTAGGGTGGCTTACTTTTAGATTTTCGAGTTTCTCGAACGTCATTAACATTCACACAAAATTTTATGGCGGATGGATACAACCGTTTTTCTTTGAATAATCATAATATGTCTTTCCTCAAAATACTACGTGGCACCAACAATTTGAAAACGTGTACATACCTTCAAAAGTCAGTTATAATTTTTTTTTTTTTTTTTTTTTTTTTTTAAGGAACATTTGTACAACTTATGGTAATTTTACGCAAAAGGGGAGAATTTTTTTCATGTACAAAAACGTCGAATGGAACGATAACGAGTTCAAAGTCGTTTCATCGTTTCATCGTTTCAATTTTCAATTCAAGAAAAAAAAATTTAAAAAAAAAGTACAAAAAAGAACAAAAAATATATAACAAGAAAATTTTTAGCAATATAAAAAGAAAAAAACAAAGCATCGAAATAAATGCAACATTTAAAATTTATCAAAAACGACTCCTTGCGATTAATACCTTCCCATAATCGCATAAAAAATATATTGCAGCAAAACTCTCAAGGTTTAACCCGTTCGAGAAATTTAAAAAATAATTATTTTCAACACTGAAAACAGAAAAAAATAAATAATTAAAAATTTTACATTAATAGCAGTGAATAATAAATTGAAAAAAAAAAAAAAAAATCACCATTCACAATCCTTTGTTATTTAGTCCTTTAACTTTGTAGATTCGCACAAGCCAGTGCTCGGTCGTATAGGCTTCTTCAAGTTTTTCCAATTTAAAATACTTATTTCCAATTTCCGCATTTCTGACTCTATCATATCCCGGTGGTTTATCTACGATAATAAAAAAAATTGTCAAGTCCCGTCTTAATAAAAATACAAAACAACATTAAAAAAACGAAACTGCATGATTTTCACTCACTTCCTTCAGAATAAACCTTGCCAAAATTATAATAACATAGTTTATACATCAACGAATTCAACATGGTGGGCGAACCGCCACTGTCTACGCGAAATTCTCCCGCTGGAGAATAGTAATCCCATTCTTTGATATGTTTTCCACGCTCGGTTGATCCTCCAATACGAACCATCCACAAGAATTTATTAATATCTGCGGCAAATAGTCGATGCACATTAAAATTTCGTCGATAAGCTCGAAAATTTACGAGAAACGTTTACCTACCATCGGAAGAATATCCAACAACTCCGCCAAAAATTACCAACACATAGTCGACGTCCAGTTCACGCATGATTTCGTACGCTTTGTCTTCGGTAGAGGCCATGGCCTGACCAACTCTTGAAATATGCGTATTATTCCACGTATTATTATCGACGATTACTGTTCGATTGGCCATTGCTGTAATTTGATAACCATAATCCCACCACGACATAATTCTGGCATCCTGGAATTCCATATTATAATTCTTTCATTTTAAAGTTCTTTTCGTATTGTAGAAGAATGTAACTATATCCTAGCAAATTAAGTTTTTAAAATGAAATTCGAAGTAGCAAAAGGTTTTACTGCTGACGTGTACTGAGAGCAGGCTCCTGAATAAGTGATAAAAATGCACCATCTTCATATCCTGTGCTTCCATCAAAGAGAGGGCTCAAACGTACGATTCATCATAATTTTTTCGAGTTTTCTCCATAATTGAATGACATACAATAAAAATAATGTCCATAAAATTTGAGTTCAAAAAGTTTCAATACATTTTTTCATAACTCTCATAGGATTTGAGATACAGAGTGATAAAGAAGGGTATTTTTTTTCTCAGTCACAATAATTTGCATTATTTTCTTAATGCGAAGCTGAAAATGATCGAAAACGTAAAAATAGCCAAAGAGATTAGCATATTGATATTTTCAAATAGTATGCAGTTTACACATGATATTTCATGCTTGTGTATAATACAATTCCAAACCTTATACTCTGTTCACACTAAGAAGTGCGTGATGTCATAAACCATATCCACATTTATCTGCTTAAAATACGATATTTGTTTACTCTACAAAACGATGCTTTTTGTCGTATGGCGATGTGCATTGATACCTTTTCCTCTTTCCCAAACCAACCGCAACGTCTATTGTGATTCTGATGTCACGCACTTCTCAGCGGTAATACAGTATAAATGACCAAAATCAAATACATATGCGTCTTACATTCAATGTCCAATAGGTAGTAAAATATTAGGCAGAAAGCACTTTGTATACATGTATATATATACACACACGCACCTATTTATAGTAATACGCAGAGCACCCAATTTGTTCTTATGTTTTCTCTCCCCGTTATCTCGTGATTAATTTGTTTTAGGAGAAATCTGAGGATGGAAATGAATCAGTCGTTAAAAAATAGGGGGGTCGTGACTGAAAATTTTTTTTTGCCATCATTAGTTTTTGAAATAAATGACATTAAAAAACAAACTAAAAAACGGCAAATTTCTCATTAATTTGCAATTTTTTTATAACTAATTTATGAAAAACTAATGGCGATAAAAAAATTAATTTTGTTAGCGAACTCAAGCAAATTTTCTCCTCTTTTCAACAGTATGAACCCCAACTTCGTAGCTTAAATAGTAGTTGTGAAATCGTTAAGTGAGAAGAGCAGTATTTTTCAAAATTAAATGCTGTGAATGTTGCAAAAATCGCGGATAAATATACAAAAGTTGGGATTGAATTTTATAATATCGATTTTTATACTGTAATATTTTAATGAATATGGCGTATTTCTCGAGGAAACGTGGGAAAAACAAAAATAGTGGCACGTTTGAGCTCTCCAAAGGGACGCACAGGGTACAAGTCTGTTGCATTTATATAACTTAAAAGGAGCTTGTCCCATCACATTTCAGGCGTAAAACTTTTTGTTACTTTTAGTTCTATTTCAGGCCCATTTTGAGGCTTATTTTACTGGGTTAAACTATTGAACGGAAATTCGCTTACCGGTGGAGTATTTCGACGTAACCAGTAATAAGCTTCTCGAAAATCGTCGAAAATAACTTGAGAGCCATCGTGAGCTCGAGCAGACAGCACGATACTAGGAGAACTGTATGCTTCCGAAGTTACCCATACACAATGATAGACATACAAAATTAACATCGCTGTCATACCGGTGACAAAAAACATGGCAATCTGCAAACGATTTTCGTTTTTAGTAGTCAAGTTTAGATATTTGGTATTGTAGGGCATGAATTTCATACCTGACTTTTCAATTCACCATCATTGTCGGCCATTTTCTTCGACTTTTTTTCTGGATTCTTGGGTGGGTCGACATCTTTCATGTAAGAACTCAACAACGAAGAAACAGCTACACCCGACAAAATGCACATCACCGGTGCCAGAACCAACATTAAACGTACCATCACACCCTAAAAATTAGGTAAAGATTAGAATATTGTTGAAAGGTTCAATGAGAGGTCAAGTATTTTACATACAGCAAAATATATACTCGTAACGCCGTATAAAATTAAGAAAATATTAGCGTCTGATAAACGATGGAAGCAGAAATATAATCCAGCCGGAAATAGAAATACTAATGATTGTAAATCGAAATAAAATGACGACCATGATGTGGGCTGATGTTCTGATACAGAGGCAATGATTGGGATGTGATTTTTTGCATAAGACGGATCGAGCAATGTGTAAAATCTTCCGGTCCAGGGTGCAATTTTACCTGAAAATTCGTTGATTTTATACTTCTTTGTACGATTAAAAATAAATTTATTTTAATTAATTCTTACCCGATAGAGCTAAGAGCGTTCCTGCGACACCTAGAATTATGAATATAGCACCGACTAAATTTTTGAAAATAATTTCGAATTCTTCGCTGTTCAGTTTGGTGCGAAGATAATTTATAAATGCGACAATTTGCGAAAGTCCAAATACTCCTAGAGCCTGAAATTATAAGTTTTCTCTTTGCAACACATCTTATATGGATAGAAAAATTTATTTTTAGCTCACAAAGGCAAACCAGCATATGTTCGGAGCTATAGACCGGTTGAAAACCAACGAAGGAAATCTGCATCGATAACACAGTTCCTAGACAATAAACTACGCTGTAAGCAACGTATATTCGATTTGAGAACCGGCCCGTAATCATTAAAGCCACAACATGAAGAGGAATTAAATTGATCAGGAACACATAACCACCCCAAGAGGACACCTGTCACAGAATAAATTATGCACCAAGAGAAGAGAAATGACGTGAAACAGGTCTTTGTCCGGACTTACCATGTAGAAATAAGCCAGAGCAGTGAAAATGGCCCAGAAAGTAGAACCAGTTTTCACAGCTTTAATCCAACCGTAATACGTCAGTAACATACAAAAAATGGCAATAGCTGAAAACATAGGAACGAAAATCGAATCAGTATTACATGACCTGCGGTTCCATGAGGCATGAAATTATATTATTTCGTAAGATTTACCTTCATTATCGTAAGAACCGGCTACAGATCTTGAAATATAACCAGGAACAATTGAGATGAGTGCTGCAGCAACAAGTCCAGCTCCGGTATCCTAGAAAAAAAGTATCACAGCGATTCAAGAAAGAAATCATAAAACTATACACGCAATTCGAATACTATTCACCTTCAACTCTTTGGTCAACAAATACGTAACAATAGTAGTAAAACTGGAAAATAGTGGAGCTAAGAAAACGCAGATATTACGAATATCGATTGTAATGTTGATAAGTCTTGATAAATGATATAGAACAGCGGATGTAACCATGAGCCCAGGATAAATCGTACCTAAATTTAAAATACATTTTTTTAAATACGAAGTCAAATACACACTGAAATAAAGTGAACAGAACTTAGTAGTCACTAACCACCGATAATTCTGCCAAGAGGATACCATGCGAGTTCATCGAACCAATTGTGGAAGTTATAGAAACCATTTTCGGCCAGATATTTGGTTGTTCTATAATTGAAGTACGGGTCAAATTCATGGATTACACTTTCGAAGCGTAAAACCGAAAATAATCGAATAGCAAAGGCTGCAAATTAAAATATTACTATCAGCGATTAAGGTACATTAGTTAAATAAATTATGAAATATAACTGACATAAAATAGCCGCAACAGTGAGGACGCCAAGTTTCAAAACGGTTTCTTGCTTATCTCCAGACATGCGAAAAGCCGACGTAAATTTGGCTGCAGTCATCTTGCAAACTGTAACGATATGAATTAATATCGTAGTATTAAGATGTTTTAAGGCTGCTGTTAGTGCAGAAATGGATAAAACTAACGATGAAAGGTGAGATTACAGAATAATATTTTTAACTGAAATGAATGAACTGAAAATATATCAAAATTTACTCACTTAATTGTTCGTATGTCGATTCGCCGGTATAAATTTGATCGTGAAAAAGTTGTTGATAAATCGTAAACAAACAAATTTTTTGATCCGGTAGTATATTACTCTAGCAGTGTCGAAGAAATATTCACCATGATTAAGTAAAATACCACAAATTATTACGAGTAAAATTACATTATATTAAATTTAAATGACAAATTTTTCTTATCAACTAGCAGACATGGAAGAAATTTGAAAAGTTTACTTACACAAACTTTTAACACCGTGGCGTTTAAAAATTCCAGTTCCAACTCAAACTGCAATGTTACCAACATGATAAATAAAAATTGTTTTAGTCGCATTTACCCGGTGTTACCATATTCTTTCTGTTTTTCCCTTTTTCTCTTTCGACTTTCTTTTGTTTTATTTATTTTTATTTTTTAAATTATATTTTTCATCTGGAATATTTTATTTTTTCATTATGTGATTTCTCTCACTAACATTAGACAGAAAATTCAAAGTTTTAAAACTAAAGTTCTGAACTATATTTTTTCGAAGGAAATTAATTGACAAAGTTGTCTAGTGACTGGCTAAAAGCCGGAGCCGTTGTCAAGAAAATGTCGACTGAAGTATCTACAAAAACCCTGATAAGACTTTCTACTTTTTTCGCTGACAATGAAAAGGTACGATAACCACACAAGTCTGTTGACAACCCTTTCAACTCCTCTGCCGGACGCCACTTTTTAAATTATCCAAAATAATAATTTTACGATCGTTATAATTTTTTTCGTTTCAAAAAATGAATAAACCACCTACATTGTTAGTTTATTCCATAATTATGTTTAACGATATTGCAAAATTTTGACATTTCTGACGGGTACTACCTATAGCAATCTTGTTGAGTAAAAAATATTTTTATTTCACCTTTGCAGTTTCGTCTTTCTGTATTATATTTGTTTCAGTTCCGTAAATAATTTTCGATTATGTTAAAGTATTATTTTTTTTGTAGCACTTCAATAGTGTCTATTCATCTAATATTATTAGCCTCAACTTATACCGGTTGATAATGAAGGAAGTCACATTCTTTCAATCACAAAATTCAAAGTCAAAAGTAAAATAATAAAATAATGAAAAAAAAAATATTTTTTTTTCATTTAAACACCAAATACGAGTAGGTAGCTAATTAGTAATACTGTTTTTAAAAAGTTAAGAAATTTGGAAAAAATTATAACATCCTAAAAGTTGAAAATAATATAATACGGTGAAAATACGCCAGTCCATAGTACTGAATTAAATCTAAGTATATAGGTATATTCTTCAGACAGTTAATTTTTATAGTATGCTGAAGGCTATAATTATTAATTCATGTCTTCAACATATTACTAAGCACATAAGTTATCTGTAAAAAACTTAACGCTGAATTTCAGGATGGTTCATTTTGATGTTATACATCGAAAATATGGCTTTCGAATGCATATTTACAGATGTACTGTCGGTGTAAAAACTAGAAAGTTCTATAGTATTTCTGATTGTGAAATAAACTAAAATACTAATGGGAACGTTAGGATATTTTTAAAGTAAAAATATTTTTAAAAACTGACAACAAAAATCGTTGATTAGTACTACAGGGAAACAGCTGTGTAGAATCATTACAAATAAATTAAGCCCTTAAGTATACGGGAAGTAATTTAGGCTGCAGTAAGTAAATGTTTTATGAAACCAAACAAAATTTGAGGCAAAAAAAAATATTGCTCAATGCCATCACCCATTTCCCTCTTTTTTTTCTCACTTTCTACATGTTTGAAAAAAAAAAATTTTTCATCAACACAATTATATGGCAAGGGATCGCTTTAAGTTCAACACTCACCTACTTATTGCAAACAGATTAAATTAATTTATGGATCCAAAAAAATTACAATTGGAGATTAATTAAAAGTGCGTACATTTTCTACAATGAAGATGTCGTTCAACGTAAAATATTAAAGAATTTTACAAATTAAATATTTTTAGATTGAAATGTTTTTGCAGACTTTTTTTGGGAGAGGGAGAAGAAGGCCGTGTAGTATAGAATTAGTTTTTACCAAAAGTTTTTTTATGAACTGAGGTAAAACTTTAAAACAACTTTTGGTTCCTAAAAAAAGTGGAACTTTTTGATCTCATGCAATGGATATAATCTGATGGAAAGACATTTTTCTGACGTATCTCGTATACATTTTTTCATTATTGTTTCGTTAAGGTTTCGCGCAAAATCGCAATTACTGCCTATTTTGTGTGCATTGAGCAATGACGTCTTACATCGTGACTTTAACATCGAATACACGTCGATGACGTAATTAAACGATTTACAGTCAAACCCGAGAAAATATTTCATAGTCACCCAAATATTTAAGTTATAAAGATTCAAGTATGATGAAGTTTAGTGAAGTTATTATTGGTATGTATTGGAAAATGTTCGAATTGACTGATAAAAGTCTGTCTCTTATTGATTATTAATTACGTATTTAATAACTGTAGGTAAATAATCATAAAGTGTGAAAATTGTTTAAGAATGATGATGCTAGAACAAATTTAGCTTTATTAAAAAAAATTAGTGATACTTTTTAACAGACTTCAAAAAAAGAAGGTGGCTATCAATTCGATCTGTGTATATGTATATATTTTTTTATGTTTGTTCTAGCAAAACTTTTCAACTTGAGAACTGATTTTGATGAATATTTTCAAATGACAGAGGATCATCTCCATGATGGTGGCATTAAATTTTTTTTAGAATCAATGATAAATAAAAAACTGTTAGTTTAGAAGTAATACTGTCGCTAGAGCCCGCTAAGGCTGGAAACAAAAAATTATTGAAAAAAAGTTTTTCATCAAAAAATCTACCTTGCTTCGAAAAGCGAACAAAAACTGAATTAAAATTCTCTATAAGTAGAAAAATAATTCTTTTAAAATTTCTGATTTAATTGAAAAGAAAAAAAATATTATGTAGCTATATAATAACTATTATCAAAAAATAGAACCGACTTCAAAAAAACGAATAAAAATGCTCTAAAAATAGAGAAATAATTATCTTAAAATTTCTCTAGTAAGATCTACTGAAATTCAATTGAAATGAAAAAAAGCACTATGGTTGTGGGGACTCAACGGTATGAGGTAAAGGGGCTCGGACCCCTCGACGACAATCGCCGCCCCAAAGGGCAGGCTAATTACTCGTCTGTACAACGTTAAACCAAACACGAAATCGTTCGATCGTAATTACCTGCAAGTACATACAGGTAATGTACGAGTACCAAATTGTGACATCACCAAACAATGTCACGATCCGTACACGAACCGGCCAGCCATCTCTTATCACAATAGGGGATGATGCGACCTGGTCGCCCTCACCAACGTACGTATTATCTTACGTACGTGTGTTTGTGTGCGTGTAAATAAGCCGTATATAAACCACCCGAACTGGCTCTAAAATCGCCAGTGTTCGGTCTGGTTCCGGCTTACCCGTACGTTTGTACGAAGTGGCTGAACACGCTTAAATTCTGTTGAATTTCCTTCTGGTGAGAATATCTCTCACGACAAGGTATTCCACAATGGTAAATTAATAATTTTTTTTCAAAAAAACAATAAAAAGTGTGCTAAAGACAAAAATAATATTTTTAAAATTTTTGTAGCAAGATGTAGGTTTAGAGACTGGAATTGTTGAAGTCGGCGATGATTAAAAAGTTCTGTAATATAATTCGACAACTGAAATGTAAAATCCAAGTACATGATAAAAGAAAAGAGCGCCAAAGTTCTATTTCTTAAAAATACATTTTACAGGTGAAATTTTAAAAGGATTATTTTTCTTTTTCTGGCGCATTTTTTATTGTATTTTTTTGAAGTCAGTTCTATTCTTTGAAAAAAAAAATTATTAATTTACCATAATGCTTTTGTTCGTTTCAGTTGAATTCCAGTAGATCTTATTGGAGGAATTTCAAAAAAATTATTTTTTTGTTTTTATTCTATCAAAATTTTGTATGTTATTGTATTTTCCTTTATGAACGTACCAACATTTTTTTCCTTCGGGTCTCTATAGGTGCAAATAGCGTTTGAAATCTTTTTTTTTTGGGATTATCGATTTTGTATTTTTGAAATTTGTCTGAAATCTCTTTATTAATCATAGCGGTATCAAAAAAAAAAGTCCAAAACATTTTTTGTAGAGCCATAATTCATTTTACAGGCTCCTGCCCTCCTATTTGCGCCTATTCATTTCGCGTTTCTATCAGTGGCGTAACGAAAGCCTTTTTAGGGGTGGGGGAGAAAAACTAAAATTTCCAACAGCTAAAAAAAGGCCAAGTGACACTATTTTCCAACTACACATAAATTAGTCAATTTTTCTGATTCTAAAAATATTTTTGGCGGAACATCCTCTCCTTAGCTTCGTCCTTAATTTCTAAGAAAGTAAACTTGTTGAGTTGACCAAAGTATTTTTGTTTACCAAAATTTGTAGAGAACCTAAATCTCAACAGC
Organism: Ericerus pela; assembly: GCA_011428145.1. Classification (NCBI taxonomy): domain Eukaryota; kingdom Metazoa; phylum Arthropoda; class Insecta; order Hemiptera; family Coccidae; genus Ericerus; species Ericerus pela. The sequence continues at coordinate 21,446 of WOFM01002179.1, forward strand.
CACAATATACCTATAAATTGTTCAGAATTAGACTAATTTTAGCAAAAAAATTTTCTTTCGTTTCCTCACCAAGATTCCATTAAAAACATTTTGGTATTTCACACGCAACAAGAGATTAAATTTGATCGCTTAGTTACATTTTTTTTTTTTTGTTTTAAATAAAAATGAATATTGTTGTTTTAGAGTGTGCTCGGAATCGACTGCCAAACTTTCATGGTCTGATGTACATGATACAATAAGTAAAATATATGTTATTACAATATAGGTATGTCGTATAGGCCAAATCCTTTTTTTTTCTCCAAAAAATTTCTGAACTCAAAAACTTTTATAGCTCCTTCAATAGGGAATATAGATATAGGTCACATGTTTACATAACATCACTGTCTCATCGTGTTTCGAGTAGTACTTATATGGCTAAAGTTTGGTAGTCGATTTTTAGTGTTTTAAAATTAACCCCTATTAAAACATGCTATGCAATTTTGTATATACACGTAAACAAAGTGTAGAGTATCTCTTACACGTAGGTAGTTTGTTACTTGTTATTGATCAAATACCACCAACCAGCGATGTTTAGCAACCGATTCTCAGGACACCCTGTACAGAATCATCAAAAAAGTATAATTTTCTAACAATCGTTCGTCATTTATGAATGATATTCATACGAGTATATAGGTATTTACTCTTATTTAAATTATATCCCCAAAATTCTCAAATAAACTCGTTCCGTCGCGAACCATACTTCAATAGGTTAATTTCATTTTCTCACAACTTTTGAACAAAGAAATACATTTTTTTTCTTTCATTATTTCTTTCATTATTTCTTTCATTATTTTTAATCGATTGCTACTACGGTAGCGATTATATATGTCTGTCATTCAGCATTGTCAGCATCATAAATTACGTGCCTATTTCAGCAGAAAGCAGTACTTAACTGAAATAAATTGAAATATCCAGTCAAAGGTGTGCTGCTTTTTTTCTTGCTCGAGATACATATTTACCCACTCGAGAATCATTATACTTCAGGAAATTCTGTTTTTTCTTTCTTTCAAAGGTAGGTTATGGCCTGAGTAAATTAATACGACTAAGCAGTACACTTTACCCGTATTATACTTTATCGAAAACATGTAATTTTTTGCTAAGAATATACGCACGCAACTTGACATTTTAGCTTTTACAGAACGACGGTGAGGTGCCTGTAGTATAAATGCTGATTCTTCTACTATGTACACGCTCTCTACAGAGAATTTTCCAAGTTACTCATTCAACTGCTGTAATTTGAGAACTTATCGCTCGCTTTCAGTACAGTCGGTAGTATTGTGTGAGCTTAATATTTGCGATTAAATTGAAAATTTTCGTGGTTTTGTAGAAAGTTTGGTCGATTGAAGTTTTTTTTTTTAAAAAAAAAGGAAGAAGAAAATAAAAAAAGGAAAAAAATCCTAACTGATTTTATTATTTGGTAAGTACACGTTATATGTATAAGTTTTATTGACTCTGCTTTATTTGGTGGTTTGATTGAAAAATAAATTTATAAATACTAAAACCTTGAAAGTCTGACTATAAATCGATGGTTTAGGTAAATGAATTTAATGTTTTTCCTATAAAATTTATTATTGTCACAGAAGAAGTGTTTATTTCTTCTGCTTTTTCATTCATAAAACACTAGAAGAAGTTATTTTCATTTCATTTGAGTTTAATTCCAATCATTTCATCTATTATTACATATTAACTACTTATCTACAAGTAATCTCAAAAATTATTGTCCTAGAATTTGGAAAAACTTTAGCTAGGTAGGCAGGTCCCTCTTAATATAAATAAATTCAATAAAATAACAAGAATTCGGAATTGGGCGAGTCGCAATTGAAAATTGTTTTTTATTGACGTCTGAAAGAATATTCTAGCAAATATATACCTATATTATAAGAGAGCATTTTTTTGTGGGTTTAAAAGAATTTTTTGCTTCTACTATAAGCAATAATTTTTTATTCCATCATGTGGAATACCTTGTCGTGAGAGATATTCACACTAGAAGGTCTTCAACAGTATTTGCGTGTTCCGCCACTTCATACGATTAAGTATGGGAGAGCCAAATCCTTGGCGAACACTGGCAATTTTTGAGCCGGTTCTGAGAGTTTATATACAGGATTTGGTACACGCACACAGACACACATGCATACATATATGTACGTAATTATGTCATGCGTTACGTCGTTTCTTGTCTCCGTTGAGGTGATAAGAAATGACGCAGTGTGTTTGGTACCGAGTCGTGACATTACCGAGATCGTTATCAGGTAATTGATCTCGGCCCGTACAATGTATCTTACCTGTACGTACATACAGGTACGAACATACAAACGCACCAGTGTAAATTCGTTTAACGTCATAGAGACGATTATTGCCAGCCTTTGGGCGGCGACTGTTGTCGAGGGGTGCGAGCCCCTATAACCTCATACGAGTAATGTCCCCACACATCACTTCTGCTATTATTATAGCCGGAGGCAAAATCAATTTTCATAACTTTTGTTTCTTGGTATCATTTCTAATAATATCAACGAATTATTGTTGTTATTACATTGGCATTTTGTCACGTTCACAAAAAAAAAAAAAAAAAAAAAAGCCCGTTTCACAGCGATGTTGATACGAATTTTTGTAATGGCCTAAAGGTACCCCAATCTGATTCATTTTCATTCATAATGATGGTAGGTACGTCGCTTACGCATTATTGGGGGCGAAATTATTGGTTAAAAAAAAGACGAAAATGGAAAATATGCCCATAACACAAATTTTCCACCTCTAATAATACCTCTGTTTTCTTGATTTATTACATCTGAATAATTTTTTTTTTCTTTCATTTTCTGAGACAATGGGTTAATTTTTGAAGTAAAAGTCTGAGAGAAGTGTTATCACGCTATTAGGTTGTGAAAGAAGAAACGATATTTTCTAATCAATTGAGAAACATAATTCCTACAAAAAAATCACAAAAAACAAATAGAATAAAATTCGTCAAAATCTCATAGAGGGGATGTTTCATTCGACGAAAATTTAACAAAAATCAGCAAGTTACGAGTGTATCACAGTAATTATATTCTTCCGCTACATGAACTTTCCAAAACCATTACACGAAGAAAAATAATTTTTTTTTTCAAACTAAAACTAATAAAGAAAAGTAAACCCATAAAAATAACTAGGTACCTACCTAATTTTTTTTCGAAGAAATAAGAAGAAATATTTTAAATTTAGGTCACTCTTGTGACGTCGGTAATTATTGTTTTTCATGTAAATTGTACTGAAGGAAAAGTTGACCTTAGAGAATTTTTGTTGTTTGAGTATTTACCTACTACGTGAAATGTTTAGATACGATGAAATTTTCTTATTTTTCTCAAAATAGTTTTTTATTTTGTTTAATTATTTTTTTTGGCACCTAAGTTATTATAATATTGTTAATTCATTCGATATTTTTTGCCAAAAATCCTGGTATCTTCACACTTTTTCTGTCAAGTAATTTAATTTTTTACTTCTGTGATTATACTTACTTAAGTGTTAGAAATTTAATGAGTGAAGCATACTATGAAAATGGTATTTTTATAATTCCATAAAAAAAGTTTAATTTCGTAATCAGCGAGGTCGGAAGTCGAAAACTATTTTCGAGCATTTTCCTTGTTTTTCTTTTTGTTTGAATTTTTTGTTTTTTTTTTTGTTTTTTCCTCAGCTGTTTTTATTATTTACATTTTTAAGTATCATAAATTTTAATTTTTCAACAGAAAATACAAGGAAGAGTACAACATTTTTTAAATTTCGAATCTTCAAGATTCCAAAAAATATTATTAAAACGTCGGTATTGGTAATTTTGAAACTGATGTTCGGTTTCTCCTTATAAAAAATAAGTATGCAATGTGTACGTTTGTGTTCTGCAAGTTGACTATGCAATCCGATGAAAATAGCTAAGCTATGCGGTTAGTATTCAACTAATTTTAGGCAGTACCTAACTACCATAAAAATATAGATACATGTATGACATAGAACACAATTTTAAAGTGATGGTATTTTTCCAAAATCAGATTCTAGATAGTTGAAGTAGAATTTTTATAACGAAACTATCTTAAAAATTTAGGACGTAAAAATTCGATTGTGTTTTAAGCTGGGAAAATGTGAAACCACAATAAGAAAATGGATATTTTCTAAATAAACGGGCGATTTTCCATTAAACGATTGGTATTTAATTGGCTAAAGAAAAGTACTTTTCTAATTTCTAAATGTACTTACATTTTTATGGTTTTGAACTATCTGTCAGTAATTACTTTAACACCAGAATTAGAAAAATGGAAATTTTCTGATTTTTATTCCCTATTTTTTTTTTTGAAGATTTGATGTTATCACAGTGAATTTAATACTGCGAAATCGAGTGGCCTACATTCCCACTAATCATCGGATTCTGGTGGTTTTTTCCTGGTAAAAAACGTTTTTAAGCTGCAGATCCTGAGTAACTGAGTTTCTCAATATGAAAACTGAACTTTTCTGTTACCTACTGAATTATTGGTCTCCAAAAAGCATTAAAGATTCTTTATTCCGAAGCACTTTTTACCTTAATAATTTTTTTTATGTTCGCAATATTATTTTTTTTAATTCTATGCATTCCTTGCCTTGTATACATATTCTGTCATGTTGAGAATTAATCCACGCGCGTACAGCCATTTTCAGTTAAGTTTGTCTAATGATAGTTAAAGTTCACAAAAATTGTTGAGAACACGAACTTTAAGAAATAGTTTTTTTTTATCCCTCAAGACCCGGCCGAAGCGAAGGGTGCGGGGAGATTAGGGTCAAAATTATCATGATTTCGAAATACGACTATACATATATTCGTTTTTGCTTGATCAGACTTGAAGAAATCGATACGTTTGATACGAAGTTTGCAATCACGTAAAAATATTTAACTTAACTTTTTTTTCAGAAATTTACTTTTTCATCAGACTGGATTGGATAGTAACAATAAGTTGAGAAACCGTATTATCAGTAAGCTTAATTTGTAGCAGTTTTTTGAACATTTCCAGGAGTGTACGTTGGAAGTGTTTTCGAGTAGGTGAATGAATCTGATTTATTTTGATGAAGAACGTAACAATGAGCATAATTATTTTCTTTGTTGGTATCATTGACTATGTATATACTATCGTAACCAGACTGACAAAGCAACTTTAAATTTTTTCCACCAAACTCGGATCCGAGAAATGGATCCCACTAACAGGTTTCGTTGCTGTTGTGATATCACAGAACGAAAAGGTACCTGACTATTCGTGTTTTCTATTATATGCAGTAAACAATTTTTTTTTTAAAGGTTTCAATTTCTATTACCTGCATCAGCCAACTCTTGGTGTATAGGTTTAATAAAAAAAAGGACTATTTGAAGAACAATTTAGAGCAATGTTCTAAAACCAAATTAGATTTTCTGGGGAAAATTTCTCCATTAGGTTTGTAAGTCTTTTACACCTACATATTCAGTCAACGGTTAGTATGTTGCATAATTATGATGAAAGAAGTAAGAAACACTCCTTTCAAAAAGCAAGTTATGCAACATGTTTTATATGTATGTATTGTAGTGGCAGAGACACTACAGTTGTAGGCACTTAATATTAATGTGTAGTTTAAAGTCCAAGGGACATGAAAATATATGTCGTCACACACCTATCTCGCTCACTAGATCCGTAACGACTACAGCAACCTCCTCAGCCCAGTCACTCGTCTACCTACATTTCTTCAGTAGGCGAGTTCCCTTTACACCCGCCAGGCGCGCAGGAGATCGTGGATGTTCCCACCCACGATACTGGGGGCGGTGTTCATCGTGAATCCTTGGGGATTCACTTGTCCCTACAAGATCTGTAAAAAAGGAGATTAGTTGGCATACACACACAAGTACACAAATGATATTTATTTACAAGAAATATATACATATATTGTACAAGTTACTACCGATTATAAACTGGGCCACAAATCTAAAATAAGTATAATAAAATGAAGTTTATTTCCTCTGAAGTTGAGATCCACAAGTGGGTCCCATCTTCTGACTTGTGGTCCAACAAAATTGCCGGACAATTCATTGGAAGGGCAGTCAGGTGTCAGCGCTATAAAGGAGTGACTCTGTAAGGAAGAAAAGTAAGAATTAGCAATTTTTTAAATGAATTTGTGACACTGACAAGGTTATCACAAGTTTGGTGTGTGTGGATCGCGATCCGCTATCACCTCTACCCGCTGATCTGAATAGGTAGCTGGATGGTAGAGTAAGTATTTGGCAAGGTTGACTTGTCATGACTTCAAAGATAGCACAACTCCAGTGGTGCCACCGGCCACGGAGTAGTAGGTAGTGCGTGCATGTATGCCTGCTTTTACAGATCTTAATCAGATAGATTCTGATCCAACGATGGATTAGAGTCCTCACCGTCAGTACTTATCTCCAGTGGAGCTAAGAACTTAATAGGCCTACTCACTATTTTATGTGAGGGTAGCCTAACATCTGCATGACGTACTAGGCCATCGCAAGAGGTCATCAGGTTGACTACAGTGGCTAACTTGTAGACTCCTGGTTTTGTCATTATGTCCAACACGTGGACAATGTCTCCAACTTTCGGTTTGAAGCTAACTGTTCGGTAAGCGTTGCTTACCCCTTTGGGGATTCTATCCCGCAAGTACGTGAGATAGAGTCCCTTCCACACAGCCCAGAGCTTACTAAGGTTGTCCTTGTCAGTGTTCCAGAGGCCCTGAAGGTTTCTGGACATTATGGTGGTTTTGTCAAAAGGCTTGTCTAGGTCAAGGGTAAAATTTCTGAACTTTGCGTGCAGGAAGTGTGCAGGCATCAAAGTAGCTTGCTCACATTCATCAACTGCAGGACAGAGTGGTCTCTCATTCATCATCACTTGTATATTTTTAAGCGCTGCTTGAAAATTGAAGCGATGGGGAGAGTGGGGGCCCATGACCTTTTCAAAAGCCTGTTTAAAGATTCAAATGAGCCTCTCGTATGATGCACCATACCAAGGAGCCTTAGGTGGAGTGAAGTGCCAAGTTATGCCTTTTTGCATAAGCTTGTCACTTATGGAACTGTCTGACGTGAGTGCTTCCCAGAACTGGGGTAAGTTGGTTGCAACTAACCTAAACTGGGCAGCATTGTCAGACAGGATTGCCTTTGGCGTTCCACGATCTGCAAAGAACATCTGGAACGCCGTCCACACTTCTTGTGTGGTTAGAGATGAGATAGAGAGAAAGTACACTGCTCTTGTGGATAGACAGGTCAATATCAGAATCCATGTTTTATATGGAGGTGATGTCGGAGTTGCCAAAGCCTTTTTCTTTTTTGGTAAAAATTCATTGAAGACTGAATATGGACCAAATACATCAACACCTGTATAGGTGAAAGGATGTGTGAATGGTACTAATCTGAAATCAGGGATATCAGAATGGGTTGGCTGCATAAAAGGCTGCTTATTGAGCTTTTTACACACTAAGCAAGAGGATTTTAATACTTTAGGAAGTATCCTCATTGCTTTTGGTACGAAGTATGTCCTATGGAAGGCCGCCAGTGTAAACTTAATGCCTGTATGACTATTGAGTGTATGAACATTCAACAGTATTAACTTGGTGAGGTGAGATTTTGGATGTAACAACACTGGAGACAAGATGTCTTCGGTAAACGGTGTTACAGGCAAATAATTTCTCAGTCTCAGGAGTCCTGATTCATCAAGGGTGATATGAAACTTCTCGTATGCCACATATTCCGGTGGATTATGAGACAGAAGTGTATTACGTAGGCCAGAAAAATATTTTTTCTAGTCTGCATAGATGAAGCAAAGTAATGCAAACTGATAATTGTTGGGCAGTATTGCCCAAGTAGAAATTGACCTACAACGAGTGAGTCGCTTTCTCAAGAATCTTTGGAGAACTGTTAAGAAATTGTAAAAGATTCTCTTAAGACTGATGAGAGTGTTAAATTTGTCTATATCGATGCTGAATGGTGTATTCAACGGTTCATGTATAAAGCTCTCGTAAGGTGAATTTGCCAGTGGGTCTATTCGACTTTTGTGGGATAGATCCAGCGGTTGATGTGAGCTCGCTTGTTCGTGAAGTTGTGGTAGATCAGAGTCATATTGATTTTGGTCTACAGCCAGTTGGTCAACTTGTGTGGCAAACAATTTGACTTCACAAACATGGTTTACGGAGTTCATAACAAACTTTGGTATAGCTACCTTACGAGATTTCAACTGTCTGTTTAATTTGGCAGTCTTATGATTGTCAAATATAGGGTCAGTTGAAGTTGCTATAATTTTGGACAGTTTGTCAGAAATTTTGAGAGACTCCCTTAAGGTTGAGAATACAGGTATGGTGTTCTCATCCTCTGATAGGTCTGGTAGAGACTGAATTACATGTAAGTCAGCCTGTGGCCATGAGTCTGGGTGATCAGATAACCAGGCTGGTCCTGACCACCATGTGGTACTGAATAAATCGTTCACCATTGCCCCTCGTGATCCGACATCCGCTGGATTTTTGGTTGTTGGAACATAGTGAAATTGCAAGTTAGGAAGGCTTTTTATTTCAGTAACCCTATTCAAGACAAATTGCATTAACACTCTGCACTCTAACAACCATGTTAGAACGCATTTACTATCTGACCATAAGTAGGTTGGACAGTTTTCTAACTTTAGTGGTTTCCTAATGTTTTTTATTCCTCTAGCTCCAATCAATGCCGCTAACAACTCCAACTTGGGGATTGTTACCATTTTCATTGGTGCTATTCTTGATTTCCCTATGACAAATCTGGTTATTGTTTTGTTGCTTTCTGTGTTATGGAAGCGTAAGTATGCTACCATAGCAAAGGCTACCTGGGATGCATCCACAAACAGGTGCAGTTGCGCCCTGTTTGGGTTATATGTACCCGGGTATATCTGGCTAGGAAGGCAATAAGTTGTGCACTGGGACAAATCCCGTATTAGCTCTGTCGCTATCGGCTGCAGTGACAGAGGTAAGGATTCATCCCACTTGTAGTTTTCATTCCAAAGCCTTTTAATAAAAGCTCGTGAAGGAATGAAAGCTGGAGCGAACCAACTGTGGGGGTCAAAAAATTGTGAGATTGCTCTAAGAAACAGTCTCTTTGACCAGACGGGTTCTTGGTCTTTAAATTTGGTCGGACTCAGATAAAGTATATCTTTGTCCATCCCAAGAAAGTCCAAGAACCTTAACGATCGGATTTGTTAATGCGTGATCGGGGGCAAAGTCATCGCATAATGGGGTGCAATTTGTGCCCCATTGTGACAACTCCATTGATATGTCTCCGATCAACTTGTTAGCCAGATCGTGTAAATCCTTAGCTTCGTTATATGTGGGCAACGATGTTACTAAGTTGTCCACATATATATTGTTGGCGTGTTTTTTGTAAAATTCCAGATTTGCCTGTTGGAAGTGATGCGACAGAACAGCCGCCAACAAAAATGGCGCTGTCACAATTCCAAAAGGAACACGCTGGAATCGGAAAATTACTAAGTTTTCCCTAGTTAGAGGTTTCTGTGGATTCAGGACCCACAGAAACCTTGTTACATCCTGATCAAGGGGGTGTAACCCTATTTGATGGAAAACTTTTTTAATGTCGGCTATTATGGGGTATTTATCCTTGTGGAAAGACAAAAGTATCTGGAGCAAATCTGGTAAGAGATTTGCTCCTTTGAACATGCAGTCATTGATTGAGTGCTTTGATTGTTTTGTCTTTGCTGACCCGTCAAATACTACCCTGAGCGGTGTGCTTTTTGTTAGGTCCAAGATCCCTTTATGCGGCAGATAATGTACAATATCTGGCTTGGATTTTGGATCTACCTTCTCTATCATTTCCAACTCTATGAGTAAGTTGAAATATTCGTCGTAACGTTGGTAGAACTCAGGTAACTTTCGTAACTTGGGGAGCTGATGCTCAAGTCTTTTGAATGACAGGTTAAAATTATCCGCCAACGGTGGTGGATAGTTTTTATACAACCATCTGATTTGGTAACGATTGTTTATCAATTCGACATTCTTATAAAAGAGTTGAAGAGTGTCAGCTTCGGCTTGTGCTTCTACCAAATTGTGAGATTCGATACCGATGCTGTCCAACCTCCATAAGTTCTCAACTTCTTGTGGGATGGTTAAGAAGATAGGTGTGAAGATGTCGTCCACTTGTTTTTGATTTTGGATGATACCTCCCAACATATATCTGAACTCTGTCTTTATCAAAGTTAGAATTTGTCACAAATGACCACATGTAATCATTGCCTAACAATAAGTCAACCGTATGCTCATCGTCTATCTTGGAGAACTCAATTCCAGAGTATTCCAGGAAACTTTTATGAAATTCTGACAAATCGGGTTGTTTCAGATTTTGCGTGATACTATTAATAGTTTTCACAGTAATCGGAACCTTTAACCCACTCAGTGTCAGAATTTCGAAGTCTACTAGACATGATTTAAAGACGTTGGACGTCTGATTTTGTACACCTTTAAGTCTTATAATTTATGTTTCATACCCTTTTAATTTTAATCATATGAAAGCATAAGACTTGTGATACCAGCTGATAACGATCTACGAGGACTGCCAATCCATCCATAGTGTCTTGAATGGACTGTAGTGTGTTGTTAGTATGAAAGAAGTCAGTTATCTTATACCAAATTTCTGCTTTGACCGTACTTGGATCCCCGTACCTATCATGAAAGAATTGAAGACGTTGTTTATAACCTACATTGTCAGGTGCAAAGTGCGAAAATTTTTCGACAATGTCTTTCGGCATTGCTTGTTGCAATAACTTTATTTTCTGAGGAATTGCAATATCTGTTCGCAAATGCACATACATTTTAAAGCCTCTAATAAAACCTGGGTAGTTCAGAATCGTGCCGTCCCATTTGTCAATGAAGTATTTGGGAGGTTTCAGATTCAAAGCTGGTTTTTCTGTGCATGTTTTGGGGTCCAATTCCCAACAACGGGGAATTGGGTCCACTTCTCTTGCATGATTTGGTATGTTAGCCATGTTACTAGTAACAGGTCGGGGAACCAATTTGGTTACTGAGTCGAATGGTTTTTCTAGATTCGAATGTCCGACAGGGGCGTTTGATTCTAAATCATTTGAGTCAGTTTGAACAGAGCTTTCAGAGGTGGGGTAGGGGGAACCAATGCATACCTGTTTCTGTGTTGGTTCCACTAACCAACTCTGATCGGTATTCAATCAACTTCGCTTATGGGAATCGCTTGAATTGGTACGTAAAGATTGACCATTACCTTGTTGAATGGCAGGGTGAACAAATTCGTCACGGAATTGGTCTTTGCCCATCCTGTAGACCGCTTGGACATGCTGGATCATCTCGGAATGATTCCAGCGGATTCTGTCAATGACTGATTCCGCGTGTTCCAGCTTGAGTTGATCTTGCGCAGCTTGTTGTGCGAGACCACGCAGCTCCTCCATCCACTTGCGTTCCTGTTGCTTCAGCTGCTGTCGGAGGCGGAGCTCCTCTCGGTGTTCCGCTTCCTCCTGAGGTGAATGTCCTCGGCCATGCCCTGCTCCACATCCTGCGCCTCTCAGCACTTCAGTTTCCTCCTCTCTCCCTTGCAAAGAGGAAGATGGAGTGGGGAGCAGTTGAGGCTTAGGTGTTACCATTGGCACAGGGGCCAATGGGAACATCGCCTCAATTTCTCCCTGACTGGAGCAGAGGTGCAGTATGGTGGAGCATGCGAGAATAATCTTGTATTTTGCTACTCCAGGCAGCGGCTGATTCAGCGTTTCTATGACCTTAGCGATCACCGGCAGCTCCTTTCTCCCTTGAACTAGGGTAAGGCTGGGTGTGCTGATTAGGTTACTGAGCTCGATGACGTAGTAACCCGCGGACTCGATGACATCATAATATAGTACGATGTTTGTTTCATATTCGTCGTCAGCTCCCATGGACAACAAACTGTATCGCAATCCTGCAACAGAGGATCGCTTGGACAGGTCCTGTGGTGAGAGATTCATTGGTTGTGAATCTCTCGCCCTTTCTTCCATCTGACGTTCTACATTTTGGTGTAGAAGGCCACCGCCATGTTGCGCGATTTCCCGTGCCAATGGTGCGTTCGCAATTACTGGCGGGATGGGTTGTCCGATGGGGATGGGACAGTCCGGGGATTGGCTGGCCATTGGGTCCGAACACTGCTGCCGGTGGGGAGATGGTTGGCAGTGGAGGAGGGGAAGCAGGCGAATTGGTTTCCTGAATCGGATCCATTTCAAATTCTATGAAAACAGAGAGGTTGATAATTGACGGAATATTTTCAAAGTCTAAAACAGATTTTGAAAATTGGGCGTGACCCGTGGGTGCAATGAAGGTTGTTCATCGTGGGTCACGCACGCCTTTTTCAAATGCAAATTCTGCTTTTGAAAAAACAAATAAAAATATGAAAAATTTTCAGTCCAAAACGAATTTTGAAAATTTGGGAGTGACCCATGGGCGCAATGAAGGTTATTCATCGCGGGTCATGCACATCTTTTTCAAATCCAAAAATTGCATTTGAAAAAACAAATAAAAATATAAAAAATTTTCAAAGTCCAAAACGGATTTTGAAAATTTGGGCGTGACCCATGGGCGCAATGAAGGTTATTCATCGCGGGTCACGCACATCTTTTTCAAATCCAAAAATTGCATTTGAAAAAACAAATAAACATCGGTACATATTAAAGTTAATTTTCTCGAAATGGCTTCGAAGATTTAGCGTTTGCCTTACATAAAGTTGCATTATGCTAGGCTCCAAAGACATCGATGTTTTTGGGGTCTCTTTACAATTTTTTCTGATGAATTTTGTTTGTAGTCAGCATGTGTAGTCGGGGGAATGCATTAGGTTTCGTGTTTTCAACGAATTTTTTTGAAAATGGGTTCCGACTATTAGAATAATTGGATCCCATAAGTAGGTCAGAGCACATTTAAGTATTTTGATCTACCAAAAATAATACTTTCCGCCATTGATGTTTTGAACTTCGACAAGATCAAATCATACAAAAACGGTTTCCTAACAAAATTCACGAAGCGCATGGTGTGGAAATTACAAGTAATTTTCAGACCCATAATGTCGTGGAAATTATGAATGTTGCTAAATTTGGACTTACCGTTTCTTGCTGACTGTTTTTTCTTTTAAAAAGATGGAGGACCAGTAAAACCCCTTTTGTGTTACTGGTACTGTTGACGTTTCTCGTTGGCGAAAGACTCCAATACTCTTCTTCGATTTCAATTTCTTGAAATACAAGTGAAAACACCAATGTGGACGAGAATCTTCAGGAGGTTCTTGCCCAAAAAATTGTTATTGTTTTGTTATTTTGTTTGAAAAGTTAATTAAAATTGTGACAATTGCTCGAAAAATAACGAAATGCACGAGGAGGAACGCTATTAAACAGCCCAATACACTTAACACACACAAGAGAAGTTCGTAGTTAAATCTGCAGAACATGGCGATGTTCCTCAAATGACGGTTCAAAACGATAATGAATATCATTTTTGCAGATTGGATTGGTTTTCTTGTCGATCACATGATCGATTCAGACGTTCTTTCACTCCTTGACTGGAATGGAAGGACTATTGTCTGAGTGTGTGTGTGTATGTGCGATGTTTTTTCCAGAATTCAAAGGAAAAAACATCGCCATATGTGTGTGTGTTGACCAGCAATACACATACAACTTATCTTCGCAATAAGATTGTCTTACATCCAAATGTGTTTAAGACAAAAAAAGGTTACGCGAGCCGTTGCTTATTTGGATTTTTTGCTCGTCTTTCCAGACCCGCATGTTGACAAAATACGTAATAGTTTTTTGTCGACATTTATGAAGTTTATTGAGGCAAAGTGTATTGGTATCACTTTGTCTCGATGGGGTGCCGATCTCTGTTTTAGGGATCGACAGCCTTAATTGCATACGGCCTTACGTCAACCATTTTTTTAATGTTCTTTTTTCGAAGAATATGTAATATTGGTTGTTGACGTAGGGTAGAAGATATGCAAGATGGCCTATCCAGATGTGGTGACCTTGGTTATGTATCAAATTCTTCACAAAGATTTTGATGCATTTTTTGTTGGGGGCGGCTAAAAATTTTTCATGAGAATAATTTTTAGCCTCGATTGAATAAAGGGAACGCGACATGTTGCAGAGAACTTGCTGTATTCTTTGATATTTTTGTTTATTCAAGGATTATTTTAGTTTTCGATATAATAATTACGTCGAAATCTGTCGATGTTCAAATTCTTGTAGAAACATTAATTTTTTTTATAATTTTGTTCTTTCAGTATTGTTTTTGTTTTTATATAGTGTCTTTGAAAGTGGAATAGCCAAATACTACATTACATGAAAAAAAAGCTAAAAAAGGCAAAAATCTTATTACTCTTGACTGATATACTTTTTATAATATCATCTCTGTCTGTTCACAGACGCTTGTCTGTACAAGTGATTACAATAACCAAACCACCGATTACAGTGCACTCCAGTGGACTGGTACTAAACTACACAATATTTTGTATTGTTAGTAACTCCAATAAAAGCATATAAAAAAAAAAAGGATCGATTAGGTATAGGCCTAATTAACAAGAATGGTGAGAGAAACAAGAACAACAAACTTAAAACATGAGGATCCATTGAAATGAGTCACAACCTTAGGAATGGGAACAGGAAAGTTAATATTAGTTTATTTTTCTCATTCTCACTGTTGTTTCCATTACCATTCTCGTTAATTGTGAATCATAGATCTTACAGAATAAGTGGAGTGAGTAATGGTGATAAAACAATGTTTCAACATAGGATAAGAAACTAAAGCCACAGGGCAATTACAATCAGGGGTGTGCAGCTGTGTGCTTGTTATGTAAGCTACTTGCCAAGCCGCTTGAGTTCTTTATCCTTTGTGTGAAAACTGATAAGGCCTATTTTTAGGACAAATGCGCTGTCTATTTTTAATTTCTGAGGTCTATATTGTGAATAGGCCTTATGTTAGCATTCAAGGTATTTATGTGTGAACATCTTCACGCCCTCGGACACTTACAAACCACAATGTTAGCTACACGTATATTTGCCTTTCCCATAATTATTTATAAGTTTAGAATTGACGCCAAAAATTAACATTTTTCACAATTTTACTCCATAACCAGTTTCTCATTTTTGTTTTCACTTTGATTTTCCAGGTAGCCTTCCTCATGTAAAACTGATTATACACCAAAAATATTCGTGTGAACTAAGCCATGATTTGCAGCCTACCTACACATAGTATATAATGTGGAATATTTGAAATTTTTTAAATACTCGTTTAAGAAATTGAAACCTTCATAGTTCCTTCAATATGGAGATTAGGAAAAATATCGATGTAACATTTTCTACTTTTCTTCTAAATTACCTATTTATTTCATACCTACCGTAAAAATATGGCTTTTGTGTCTTGAATAGTGTTCAATTAAAAATACTCTTAACTTATTGGGAGAACTAATAAAAAGTTGGAAGAAGGGAATGAGCAAATTTGGAAAATTAATTCTGGTATTACTAACTACCTACCTACCTGTAAAATACGATCGTTTGATAACCTAAAACATTAACGTACTCCCCTTCAAAAAAAAAAAAAAAAAAAAAAACAATAACAAAATAAACATTTTTGATAAAATCACGAAATCAAACTTTGTCAGTTAAACGTACTTTTACTTTTCATTAATTTTTTTTAGTTTGAAAATTTATCAGAACTAATTTTTTTCCATTTTGAAAATATTATTTTGAACTCGTATACGATTTTAAAAAAGTATGTAGTATTAGCCTGTTGAATTTGTAGGACATAAAAATCTTTTAACTGACATAATCAATGTCTCATTTAAAAAAAAAAACTTTTGTAGCTTATGCAGTTTGCCCTTCGTGTTTTGAGAGCAAAAAAAAAGAAGAAAGAAAAGGTGTCAATACAATGTTTGATATTTTCACTGCCTAGGTAAAATAATTACCTAATGGCATGGTCGTGTATAATTCGGCCGATGAAAAAAAAAATTGATTCCATCAAGTTTTGGTTTGAATGTCGCGTCGCCTATATTTTTACTGGCGCTTAGTTTTACATGAGAAAGCACTTCCAATAAAATTGATATCGGGAAGTATCCACAAAATTTTCAAAGAATTTACGATTGTGGTATGATATTATTATGACTATAGATGGGCAGTAATTAGCTGGATCAAAGCATCAAAAACGACGGAGAAAAGGATGAAAAAAGATATAAATGTAAAAAAATTTTACAACTTTCAAGGATTTATACTTCAAAACTTAAAAAAATTTTTCTAGTCCAAGCAAATTGACCAAAAAAATAACTTGTTAACAGAATAATTTATAGAAAATTGAAATACGGTATATACGCCTGCTTCATCATCTTTAATAAGTCTCTAAAAATCTGTGCGCTAGGGACGTGATAGTCCCCTTTGGAAAGAAAAAATGATGACACGAACCAGTGTTTATCTTTATCTCGCAGTATTTTCATCTCAGATAAAATGTACTCAAAAAAAACTGAAAATGGACCAAAAATATAAAACAGAATTCCATTTTTTTGTCAGTTGTATAGTTTTTGTGTAAATTACCACTGAGAATACTTACTTTACTGTTAATCTATTTAATATCTAAGGTAAGTATGTAGTAAAAGCATCCAGCGTAATGCATTCATACTAATACAAAATATTAGTTCACTTCGTCAATAATTTTATTCATGATAGACATGTGAAATGAAATTCTCCCCCTACCTCATTTCAGCGTCACCGTTTACCTACCTTACTGATATCCATTACAAGACTTACTTAGGTACTACTGTATCTCGTCCATAGTCTAATAAAAAAATTAAAAAAACTCAAGGACATAGATAGGTATAGCTTAATATTAAGGAGGGAATCAAGATCACCCTTCCTCAGCTACAATACCATCACCAACATCAAAAGTGACACTGTTTTGACAAGTTGCAAAGCTGGCTGCTTTTCAAAAGTGCAAACATCAAAAATGACAGACTAAAAGCTGAAATATTTTTATTTCTTATGAAAGTGTGTCAATAGACAAACATCATGAAATATTAATGAATTTCACCCATATTCCGGAACAATACTTAGGTATGTGCAGATTTGCTACTTAAGTAATATTTTATCTGTGACGCCCATGTATTAGTATAGGATAAACCTGGTCAAACGAGTACTTAGATTTTACTTAACGTTAAGAAACATTCTAGAATACTAGTGTATGAGTTCTTGATCTAAAGAAAAAAATTTTTAAGAAAAATTAGACTGGAACTACTTGTTTCTTAATGTCCAATTTGGTCATTTAATCTACAATATTCAGTTCATCTAAGTAACATAAACTGACGTGTTAGTTGTTTGCAACTATTTATTATTATTTTTCTCACAAATACCTTATTAAGTACGAATCAATGAATTGGGTTTTATCTGAGCTATCCATTTCCCCTTATAGCCTACTAATCAGTAAAATATGTTCAATTATTACTTACTCGACAACTGATAAATATATGAAAATATATTTGCGGTTTTGGTGAACATCTCTGTAATTTTATCTGTGCTTTTTGTTCAACCAACTTAATTTTATTTGCGCTTTTGGTATTGTTTTTTAATATTTTTCATATAATACATGATCAGAAAGATAATGTTTATGCTGGTATTTTTCGAGTGAAAAGTAGCTGATATCATTGATGAATATAATCCCGTTATAAAGTGAACGTACCTCCATGTAAAAATTTGAATCATCTTTTTACATGGAAGCATGTTCAGTTTACATCGAGGCAGAGGTTAGATTTTTTAATAAAACGTTAAATCTGCCACAATGATGAGGTTGATATTTTATTCAATTTTTTTAATTTTTAAGAAAGACTCATCATTATGATAGAATTTTATTGTTTTGTTTTTTTTTTTTTTTAGTCATTAATTATATAAAATATCTTTCTCAATGAAATTTAAAAGTAAGTTTACATGACTTGGGAATTGCTCACTTGCTGCGCTTGTTTGGCAAACTCCCTCGCATGTAATTGCTCACTTTTGAATCTTGGTGTGTAATATACTATTATATCATTTGCGCTTTTGACCAGCACCTGTTAAGCTTTGCTTTTTGCGAAGGAGGGTACAGACCCAAATGACCCCACTCCATTATCTACTCTTTTGAAGTAACTGTTTCGTTTAGCCACCTTTGTTTGCAGCTAAATTATTATATCACTGGGATGCGATATCTTATCTTTTTTTTTGTGACGTCTCTTATAAAGAACAATGACTGAACTGATTCTTTATTTTGAACAGTCAGCCAAGTTTATACAGTTTATATAATTATAATTTGTTTTATTTAGATAGATATTAATTTATTTTATTGTTCTGGTTACATTTAATTTGCTTGATTGGTATAAATGTGATGATTAATGAAGTTTTCATGGGCGTTATACAATAAAAATCAGCTACTTTACAGAGTATCTACTGACAACCTGATATTCAGTTTTGTCGAGGACTTTGGTTAGTATAGCCAACTGCTCCAAAAATATTTTCGGAACCTGTTGTAAATTGTTTTTAAGTAAGCCTACATTGTTTTGCTGTCGTGTGAGGTTTCCAATATGAAGTGCTCACTTTGCGACAGTAGCAAACATTAAGTTGCCGTATCTCTTTCTTTCAAATTGAAGATTTGAAATTATTTTATTAAATATTAGTTTCACACAGTGGCGGTTTCAGGCGAAAAGGGGGAAAATTTCCTCAATTCAAAAAAAAAAAATAAAAAATAATCAGTAGACTGAGGGACTAAAGAAGTATATTCGTAATTTTTTAATAAATTTTATACCTCATTTTTCCTCAAACAATTAAAATTTTTTCCAAACTGGAGCTCTGGACCCGCCACTGGACTTTCATATACGCGTAACTTAGATAGGTACTGAATTGAATTCATTGTAGAGAAATGTGGTAAAATTATTATTAATTGAATACAAATACGATGTGACATATCATTCTGTATTAAAACCTAATTATTATGGCTTTATTTTCTGTTAAAATGGATGAAAAAGAGAAAAAAAAAGTTTTATAATGCAATATTTTGGTTATAGCACATACCTTTTCACTATCAGAGGCAGATACGAAACAAAAGGATACACAGGCTAAAGCCATTTGATGTCCCGTTCCAGGTGTAGAATTTTAATGAAAATACTTTCATCATCTTTCATAAAAGTAAGCCCAATATAAACTCCTAGGCCCGACACCATTCATCAAAAAGATATAATATTGGTGGATTGTGGTGTTACGTAAATCCTCTCTGATAATTAAGACTATTTCGGAGGGAGAAACAATGAAATGTTTTGTAAACACGATATCGATTTTTTTTGATTTTTTTTGATTTTTTGATTTTTTTTCTAATATAGAGTTATAAACCTACCTGAAAATAGGCTGGTATTCTACTTGTTGAAAGTTTTATTTTATTTTGTGTATTTTAAGAAAAGGCGGAAAACATAAACGTCATGGATTAATTTTAAATGAAGTTTTAAGCTGAACTATAATTTATTTACAACTTACTCGACTCAGTGTAAATAATTCACGAATTTGCTTTTCCTGACAAAAGGTACACATAGGAAGAACGGACGTCACGTTATATTAGCAGTTTTCTGTTTCCAACTTATTAAAACAAACACTGCTGGTGTATTGTCACCTCGTTAAGTGAAAAATGGATAGAGGTCTGTAAACCTAAATAACTTTTTTTTCGATTTTTGGTGAAAATTGGTGAAGAGAGTCTGATTTGCATTTTTGTAAGTTAATTTTGTTCCCAAAGAACTTAGAAACATTACTGAAAGAGGAATGTGGTCCTAGTGAAGAATATAAATTTCTTTAAAATACCCCCTCCCCTCAACCAACACATAATTAACGATAGCGATCGTGAAACAAATTTGTATTCAAGGTATAACTGACGTAGCTTTCAGGAAAAGGGTCAGATGGATTATAACTTCTCCACATCCACAAAAAAATCGACTTTTTTGCCCACTGATATTTAAAATTACAAAGCATAATTTCTTCTCATCCTCTTTTTCATATTTCCATTTCACTGCTGATATTAAAGGTACCGGTAAACTAAACCGCCATTTTGTTCCTTGGCTAATGTGAAGATAAATTGGTACAAGTCACGTTAATTTGGCACAAAACGACCATATCTTTTTCACTGATGTGAATATAGTCTCCATAAATATTTAAACTAGGTGGCTGTGCTGCGATTTATTGCAGCAATATTGATGAAAAATGCCATTAAAAAATTACCTGTTTTTTTCATCTAAAAATACATTAAAAATGGACAAATTCAGCATGTTTCTGCTCAACTGATACTTGATAATTTTTTAAACTAACCATTTTCCATTCGAAACTATAGATACTCTGAAAACAGATGAGACCTAACAAACCAAAAAAAAAAAAAAAAAATGGCGCTTTGGTATGCCGGTTCTCTTAGAGTTGTCTTAGTTTCACTCTCCATTTCACTTTATCTTCAAAAACCTGATAGCAGCTCATGACGTGAAGCATCGCTTCATCTATTTCTTAATCAACTTGAACAAAATGAAGATTTAGTGCTCCATATTATCATTATATTTGCTTTGCTTGACGACATGGAATTCTGCACAGTTTCAGTGAAATCGAGGAGCTATTTTAATAAAATTCAAATTACTAAGGGGCGGTTTTTCAATAGTCGGCTAAGAAATATAACAGTCAGCTGGCGCTAAAATCCTATTCAACTGTTACCGCGATCTGCCAATTAAACTAACTGAGCTCTTAACATGAAGAGTTAACACCATAAAGATTCTTTATTTGTGGAATAGTCTCCCTGATTACACAGAAAGTTTGTTTTATTTACCATGAAATGTTAACCTCGGGTCAACACCAAACGGCAACTGGGTTTGAGCTCGATGTCAATACGAAGGCACCAATCTGACACCAGCTTAGACCTCCTCTTGAGTAGGTGCAGGGAAGTGTCACCCCAGGGTAACACTTTGGACGCTTTTGTGAAAGAAAAAAAACCACATATCAAACACCAAGACAACACTGTGGCAAATAAAATGCACAGTTTGTAACTTGGTGTCGATGGTGTCAGCCCAACGTCGCTTTTTGAGGAAAATAAAACAAACCTAGAATGTACACAGCCCTCGTCACCTCGAACAAACCTATTAGCTTTGTTTGACTTACGGACTGTTCACACTCGTTAATTTATTCTATATGATCTAGGTAATGTAATACATAATAAAAAGTTTACTAAAGGGAAACACTGTGTTATGGTTGATACTGTTTCTCTTCATCTATTCTTTAAAAGTTGAAATTTCCCAACCTTACAGAATACAGATTAGAAATTAAAGAATTGAGAAGTGAGTTTAAACTCCTGCTTTATGGAATTCTGTACACTTTCTATAAAATCGTTGAGCAATTCCGATGAAATTCAAATTACTGAATGGTTATTTTTAAAATAACTCCCTTGATTTTTCAGAATTAGCGCAGAATTTGTCACCTCGAACAAATCTACTGTCTGTACCTACCTGTGTTTTTAAGTAGATTTTCAAAGCCTATTAAAATTGATCTACCCTTTTCTGTTCAATCCATTTTTGGTTGCAATTTTCGTCGGATAGTTACAAAATTTGAACCACCTATTCAAATCCGCATAAGAAAGAAGCCTATTGTTTTGGATCTGCTCGATGGCCGCGATTATGTTGCAATTTTAATAGTTACATGGCTCATCTAAGATGAGTAGGTAATTTTCCAGAAATAGTCGCAAAATTTAAAACAGACATTGATTCAGAACTATTCTAACATTTTTCCTAATTTGGTTGCTATTGGTTGCATGGTTCATGCCTTGGGGCAGTTCGAGGGGGCTCATTTTTGACGTTCACTCAATAAAAGTGAAAATTCTTGTCCAAACAGGTACAAATATTATCTCTAACATAAAAATCAAACCTACCGATTTTGGTTGCAACCAGTCAATTCCTTCCCCAGTTATTAGTTATTGTGATTTTCCCTTTGAGATATTAGCGGTGAAAAGTCTATTTTTTAGGCTTGATGGAGAAAAAATTATGCTTTAGCCTAAAAATAACCTAATTACGTCAAAAAGTCACTCCTCTAATTTGCATCTAAGTACATTTCTTTCAGTTGTAAAACTGTAGTTATTGTGAATACCTACCTACCTTTTCCCTGCAGATAATATAGAATATGTATATAATTTTGGTTTTGTCTTTCCCCATAAATGGCCTGTTCTTGCTGTTGCTGGAGACATTAGTTTCACACTAAATAAATAAATAACTTTAATTATTATAAATAATTTATATCAATGAGTAATGTGTATTAGCAAGTCAGATGAATAACATGGATAAAGTTGCGATACAATAAATTTAATAATCTGGCGTTCAGTAGAAGGGAGTAATATAGCATCCGCAACCATAAGTTAATACTTGAGGTTTACCCACAGATATGCATCTAAAGAAGACTAGATGAGTAACTTCGTAAAATACATGAAGAAAACGGTTGCCTAACTGCCCCTGAGCGCA
Organism: Ericerus pela; assembly: GCA_011428145.1. Lineage (NCBI taxonomy): Eukaryota > Metazoa > Arthropoda > Insecta > Hemiptera > Coccidae > Ericerus > Ericerus pela. The sequence goes on from WOFM01002179.1 coordinate 43,977, forward strand.
CTGGCAGAAAGTTTTTATTGTCCATATAGAGTAATGAAAAATTGATGATGCTTTCGCATCAATTATCTTTCTAAATATTGATTTTTTAATAAAAAGTGTAGAATGAAAATTATTTAGCATAAGATACTCTATAAAAATGTCTCAACTCATTTTTTAATTTAATGCCTTTATTGCTCTCCAGAAAGCATTGAAAACTGTCACTTCCTAAGATACATTATAATGTGATATGATGTATAACTTGTAGTTTTTTTGTTTTTTTTAAATAATGAATTGACTTTTTTTTGTCTAAGGTGATAACTAAATGATACTTTCATATTAGAAATCATCAATTCTTCACAAAAATGTTGTATTTTCCTGAAAATTAAATGAACTAGAATAATTTCAATCAATCTTAAGTTCCTTGGTGTTTGTTTCTGTATTTGAGTATTTTTTATTCTGCAATACTATTGAGAAAGAATTATCTCAAAATTCGTTTCAGAAGTATGAAGCCCTTAGTGCATTTTGTATTTTCCACCTTTATTTTTAGGTTTACTAAGGGTATAAATACCTGTATTGACAAAGAGCTCTTCCAGTTTTTCAGTATTTTTTCTATGGCTACTTCTACTTTGTTTTTGATATTTGAATGAAGAATATGAGTAGGATTACTAATTTAGATATAATATTTTCACCCAAGTTTTGGTAAGAAATAATAATAATATAAAATAAAATATAGATAAAATTTATTATCAAAAAATCAATCACAAAAAAAAAGCTGACATTTTGCTGAAAATTATTATAATTTGCTACAAAACTAGGGCCTGTAATCACAACCATAATTAGAACAATAACCTCCAAAAACTTAAACAAATTGACATCATTAATTTGAGAAATGATAAACAAAAAAAATAAAAAAATTCCACACAACCAATAGTCAATCCACACAAAATGCAGAAACCATTAAATTGAACATTAACCAGAAAGAATTTGTTTTTATTAGTTTTTGTAAAATATTAATATAAAAATTAATTTTTTTCAAAAATTACTGTTTTTTCCTGGAAATTTATCAGTTATTGATAATTTATTGTGAGAAAATTTTTTTTTGCATTTTTACAATAAAGGTTGTTTTAGTTAACCAGAACAGTGACAAAGTATCAAAATAAATACATTTTCAACCAATAACCATTAATCAATAACCAATATAGTTCTTTATTGGTTCTCAGTAACCAATAACCTCAAAAATGTTTTGGTCACAAACCCATGCAAGAAGTTGGTAAATTTTCAAAATATTTTAGGAGGTCAAAACTCCTTACCTTTTCAATAGTATTACAGAATAAAAATACAAAAATACAGAAAAAAACACCAAAGAACTTATGATTGATTGAAATTATTCTGGTTTATATAATTTTAAGTAAAATAAAATATTTTTATGAAGAAGTGAGATTTATAATTATGAAAATATCATTAAGCTGTCACCATAGAAAAAAAAAGTCAATTGATTTTAGCTTAAAAAAAAACAACAAAAATTACAACTTATGCATCATTATCATTTATCACATTGTAATGTATCTTAAAAAGTGACTGTTTTCAATGCTTTCTGGAGAGCAGTTAAGGCATTAAATTAAAAAATGAGTAGAAACATTTTTATAGAGTATCTAATGCTGAATAATTTTCAACCTAACACTTTTTATCCAAAAATCAATATTTAGAAAGATAATTGATGCGAAAGCATCATCAATTTTGCATTACTTTATATGGATAATAATAACCTTCTGACAGTGCGCTAAGGAGCTGCTAGGCAACCACTTGGATCGTTTTTTTAATACAGGTTAAATGGGAAGTTACTCATCTAGTCTTCTTTAGATACATATCTGTGGGTTTACCTGAGCTAGGATGCAGTTTTACCAAAAGTAACGGAGTAAATTGTTCCAAAACATGTCACTGATTAGGAGTAATTTACATTTCACCCGAATAGAAGAGTATAATGATGTCAGTTCCAGTATTTTGTTTGGTTTTTTTGGGCACAAACCGTTCTTAATAGATTTCCTAAGTCTTACTGAAAAGGAATGGTCAACTTCTCGATTTTAGACTATGCTGCTCATGTAATTAGTTATCCGCTGCAAAGGATCTTCATTTATCGAGGACCACTTTCAGCTTGTGTTTTCTTTTTCCTCACGGATTTTAAAACGCGTTTGACAAATTGACTTAATAATTTTTTGTTTTAGAGAAGAGTATTGTGGATTACTTTTCCGACTCTCACGATTCACCTTTGGCTCATAGGTCGAGGGTTAGGAATCCTGGTGATCTTGTATAAAGATTAATACATGAGTAAGGCAAGAAAAAGTTATGTGCTGAAAAGGAGTGCATTCATGAAGTTAAGAACGTTTCCAATAATTTTAAATGACATAAGTGAATCAGTTTTAATAGTTTTAGTATGTGTTTTTCTTCGACTGATTTTTCCATTTTTGCATAAAAAGAGCATCTATTTTTTCAAGTTTTGATTTCCTTTACCACATGAAAAATGAAAAATACGAAGAAAAATTTGAGAAAAAATAGTGTGTTAAAGTTGGTGATGGAAGAATTATGTTTAAATCTTATTGGAGGACAAATTTATCAAGTTTTGTGGGGTTTTCTTATTAAAAAAAAAAAAAACTTACAAACAACCCCTCAAAGAACTCTTAGGCAGCTCAAATTCGCTAGAATACTCATTTTGCCAATTCATTCACCATTCAAAATCTGAAAGTCATAAAAACTTTAACGTAGGCTAAATAAAAGTTTTTGAAAAAATAACATTCAAAAATATTTTGTAATACACAATCAACACAAGAGTAAACGATAATAAAATATCCTGGTTCCAGTTTTAACCAATTCCATAATACCCTCTCTCCTGGTCTCCAAGAATACAAATAAAAATAAGCGTAGGTACCTTGATATCGCAGCACATTGCCCCTTAAAGACAAAAATGTTGCTAAATGCAATGCAGAAAATACGTTAGTAACGCCTTGCGCCGTTAATACGAAAAAGACACTTCAAGCAAAACTAAAGATGTACCTACTTGCTCCAGCAATTTTTTTTTTTTTTTTTCATGTTTCTAAGAAACTACGGATTTAATAGGTACAAAACTTCAATCAGACCAGCTATTTGCTACTTAATAACGATTATCTCTCATATTTACCTAAAAATTTCAGCCCTATTCTTTTTGTACCTAGTTTTCTCAATCTCGTGAACAAAAAATTTGGGCGATACATTGTTTATAATTATATGCATAAAAAATTGGATCAGAATGGAAGAACAGTGTCGGTAGTTTTCTTTTGTCACGGAAACCGATAATTTTCATCATCCCTACACCAAACCTTTCTGTGAGGTCAATTTTAATACCCCGTTTGCAAGCAAACTAGGTGGAAAACCGTAAGTATTATTTCGACAGAGTCAAGGTTTGGAGTGGGGGGCATGGGAGAACTTGGCCTCCAAAACCTGGTGAAGAAAATTAGAAATATGTAATTACTGGTCAAGAAAACAGGAAAATAAAATCTAATTCAACTTATTTTTGATTGAGGCAAAATGACAGGACCAGCTTTACCTCTGACAACAATAAGATGTTGTTCATTAAGGTTAGGTATTAAAATAAAGGACTCCGCTGGCAAACAATTTTCAGAAAACAGAAGAAATTTTTTTTTTTTTTTTTTCAAATAAAAACTACGATGTTTTAGTGTTAACAACTATTGAATTCAGTGCAATGGCGGGATATGGGGGTGGGACCTGATGAAAAGCGCCGATCATGAGTCGTAGATCACGAATATATAGGTCACTTAAATTCTTCTGTACACAATACACACACACACATATATATATATTCACTTTTTGCTCATTTTGGCACTTTTTGGGAGTGTGTGGAGCCTTCGGTGTTTGGCCTATGACAATGAAACTTGTAGTAGTTTCAGAAATATTTTTATTGGTTACACATTCGTATTAAAATTTTTGAAATTTATCCGCTAGTTTCAGAGGAAGGGGTACTCAAATTGTTGCAAACCCACCATGTTGTCATCATGTTAACTCCCGTAAATTAAAATATATTGGCTTGAAATTTTTATGGCAGTTGGAGACTATTAGGGACAGGTTTGGTATTGAATTTGAGCGAAATCGGTCAACTGGTTTTCGAATGCCAACCATTACAAAATTTGACACTTTTGGAAAATACACACTTACCACGTTTGATGCGCGGCAGAGATATTTATATGTTAGTCTTACCATTTTTTTTCTTGTAGGTACATTAACAAAAAAATCAATAAGCCCACTTTCAAGCTCATGTTTCCAATTAATTTCAAGCTATATAAACTATGAAGGCAAACGGTGTTCAAACAAAATGATAGTAAGACTAAATAATTTTGAAATTATCTACTCACATTTTTAAACAACAGCCCTCCCTCTGTTAATAAAACTTTTTATAACCTTAAAATCCTTATGATAATTGTTATTTTCGTGTTGATGTATGAATAATAGAAGCTAGAAAGTGAAAAAAACTGATCAAAAAAAAAAAAATTGACTGATGGATAAAGAAAGATCTGGAGACAAAAGCGAATGGAAGAGGTTTTTTTTTTTCTCGAGTTCACGGAAGAGTGACTTGGAACGTTGTAAATACTACTTTTTCCGCATCGGTAATTATTGAGAAAGAAAATTTAAATGGAAATTTCTTTACCTTCTTTATCGATTAACAATTTATCCTTTAAACGAAGGAGAGAAAAATAAAGAAGGAATTATTCGCATTTAAATGAATTAGTACTTTTTTTTAAACTTTTTTCTGGAAGATTCCTATTAAAATGAGTGAAAGAAACACAATTTTCTATTACCTTGATTTTTTAAAGACTTCAGAGGAACAAAAAATAAATAAATATCCAGGAGGTTGAACGTAGTCTGAATAACACAATTTTATTCATGATTTTTCACGTTTCATTTTCATATAGGTAGGTAGTGGAAAAAAATAAAAAATAAAATAAAAAAGTATTCGAGTATATTTTTGTAATTTTCGACTTGAAAAATTATCGTGTTATAACGTTTCTAAATAAATTCGTCTAATGCAGTCGTTCAAGTCTTTAATTAAAAGTAACGAAAGATAACAAAAAAAAAAAAAATTATGCGTTTAATGTTTTGTTTTTTTAGTTTTTAATCCTCTCATTTCGTTTTACCAGAATAATGAAAACGTTTGTAACTTTTGCAAGGCGAGAAAGTTCTGTTGGAAATGGTATGATGTTTTACAAAAGACAAGTGTTTTTATTGCAAAAATTTTTTATCAAACGTAAGTTCATAAACAGAGGAAAAAATTAGCTCGAATTCCGAGAGGATTATTATTGTATGAAAAGTAAGGGTTAATTAGTGTTGAAATTATTTGAAATTTTTCATTACGAAAAGTGAGCGTTGGGAAGAAAGACTAAATACTGAGAATAAATTCCTTGGGTATTTTGTGAAGTAGAAAATGTATAGGCTAAAACAACAGCCGATTGAATTACAGCCTCGTAGGCGGATTTTCACCAAATTTCTTAAGGGTGCAAGATAGAAATTTTTTTACCTGCTCGCTATATTTTGATTTGATCGAATTTGTGGAGAGGGCAAAAATTTTTTTTTCGCTCAGTCCATTCGTAATTTAACTAGAATAATATTATTTAATAACAACTTAATTTGACAAACGAAATGGCAGACCAAGAATGAACTGGTAAAAAAAAGGAAATAATTGGCTACGAGTGATAAGATAAACTTATTGAAGAACCAAAGCCAACTTTACTATTAAGCTGTGAAATGAAAATTGCTACTTCGCAGAAATTTATATCCGAGGAACGATTTTAGAAAAATGAGAGTTTTGTAGGGTTGACTTCTAAATTTCTTATTTCCTAGAATGTAATACGCCATAAATTAGCGATTGTTTTCATCATTATTTCTCTAGCTATGATTGAATTAGAGCTAAAATGATAGTGAAAATATCAAGTGCGCTGAGGAACCGATTTTTATTCTATTTCATAGCTTGATAAGTAAAGTTGGCTTAGGAAGAACTAATCAGCAATCATTCAACTTGCCATAGGGTTGAAACTAAGGGGTGCTGTTCTACTGATGCAAGATGAATTCACCAATTGAAGAGAAAAAACAATTCAAACATAGCGGAATAGCTTCCCCTCGGAGTCACTTGGTGTCGTTTTTTTTTTTTTAAATAAAATAAGCCTACTATTGGATATTTAGGTATGTAACATTTTTCACGCTGCGTGGGGATTGCCATGGATTATGAAAGAGGAAGACCGAAGACTTTTTTTTGGAATTAATGAAAGTACATTGCACCCCTTGCATCCCCGCTATGTTCGCCTATGTACAGCCTTGGTGAGAAAACCAATTTTTGATTAAAGAAATTAACTTACCAAAACCTTTTCACGGTACATGTGGTACCTGTAAACTGTTGAGTAACGAGATTTAAAAAATATGAAACGGGAGGTGTTTTGATGTAAAAAATTAGCCTGGGATTTTCACTTATTGCTAAACCAAGACAAAGACTTTCGGTACTGTGCGAGATCAAGAACAAACGCATCTCTTTCCAAAATATTGACTAACTGCAAAACGTTTCTAATCTTAATACACAATACTTACTTGAATAATTTGCAATAGTTGATGTTTAATTTTTTTTCTTTCGTATTTTGGTAGGACAAAGATGATACGTTGAATTTAGTTATTAATAATATCGAGTAAAAATATTGTAAGGCAGAGACCAAGACAAAGACTCGACAGAGTGAAACCAAGATTAAGATCAAGACTGCCGTACAGGACAAAGTTTAAGACCAAGATTTGACAGTGAACGACCAAAACCCAGACCAAAGCTAAAAATGTTGATGTAAGACCAAGATAGGACCGAACATATAAGACTAAGACTAAAGACAACGATTCTTATCTCGGTCTTGGTTTTCCTTTTTCTCATTTCTGCGAGCTTCCTGCAAAGTATAAATATTATTGTTTTGGAAAAAAAAAAAAAAAAAATACGATAAAGAGAGGAAAATAGACCTAACTTTTTAAAAAATTTTCCACCATAATCTAGGTGTGGGAACGGGAGTTTCCCACCAGAAGATATTGGGGTGTACAAATGTACACCCTATTGCATGTCCGTACAAGGTACCAAGGAGAGCCAAGTCCTCATACACGCTGGCATTTGGCGGACACGGCGACGTGTGTATATACGCGGGTAGTTGGGTGGCGTATCGGCGAGTGCGCGTATACGTGTATTCACGTAGGCCCACGCTACTCGTCGTATGCCTTCGGCCACTCGCTACGTGATGAGCGAGTGCTGCGTTTTTACCCGCCGATTGGCGTGGGTTCGATCGGCGGTTCGTGTGTTTTTATTACCCGCGCCACGTTGTTGTGCGTGTATAGGCCGAGCCTATCTTGGAGGGTGCGGGTGAACCCCACACTAGGGACTGGAGAAATTTTAAAAGGGTCGTTTTTCTTTTCGTAGTGCATTTGATTATTCGTTTTTTGAAGTTGGTTAAATTTTTTGATGAAAAAATTATTTTTGATGCATTTTTGTTTCTTCGTACTTGACCACAGTAGCGTCATCGGCAATTTTGCTTCAAAACGAACTTTTTTTTTTACACATAACTCAAAAACTATCGCATTGATTCTGAAAAAAATGATAAAGATCACCGTGAGATCACCTTTTATCATTTACGAAATATTTATCAAAATTGGCGTGGTAATTCTCCAGAAATTCCTGAACAATTGTACAAACATACAAATATACATACACCCATACATACACACACGTACTCACACAAACATACGTATATAAATATACATACGTATGTACAAACAGCGAGTTTCTTAACGATAACTCATAAACTATCTTATCAATTATGAAAAAAACAATAAGGGACCTAGCATGCGTTTATAGAAATCTGGAATATAGAGGAAACGCCTTAAATGTATTTAAGCACAAAAATGCGTCAGTATATTATCGAGTCTGACCTAAAACGAATAAACTGAACATTTCAGAGTTTAACAATTCAGTCAGAAACTCATGAATTTTTCAGTGGCGCAGCGAAGGGAGGGCAAATCTGAACATGAATGTGAAAAAAAGAGAAAAAAAAAGTAAGACACAAAAAAAAACGAAAGATACGCAAGATATTTTAAAGAATAACAGAAAAATAAGAATCAACCTACTTTGCTTCCATTTAGAAGACAACTCTCGGTGCGTCACCGCAATTTTAATTTTGTTTCACAATTCACACGCTATATGTGTTAATTTATGCATTTATGCTGCAGCTAATTCATGCAGTGCGTTTTTGTGCATGTTGTATAAAATAAGTATTACATATACGTGCAATAGAATGTATAATTTTTGCATAAAAAACCACACTAAACGCACACCACGACGCTCAGAAAACATATTCGACGTTCATTCCTGTTTTTCGCTCGCAGCCCAATAAGCCTAAGACTTACAAAAAACTAATTGTGTATAGAAGAACCTACTGAAAAATTGAGATTATTCTTTTACAACCTTTTTTTGCCCATTCATTTGATTTTTTTTTTTATAGTTCTTCGATTAAATTTCAAGAATATATTTCAAAATCTGTATTAAGAGAATATTTTTTGGAAGGAAGTCGTTTACAGCCGGTCCATTTCTTAAAAGCAATATATGCAAGTTGATAAGTTCGTTAATTACAGAGTATTAAAATGAACGAATTGTTTTCGTCGCATTTTTTTTGTCGCATTTTTTAGGCTTTAAAAAAAAAAGTTTTATGTAGTCTAGCCTAAAGAAGCAGCCTCGTTTTTGTTACACATCTCAAAAAAAAAAAAAAAAAACAAAAGATCTTTAACGTAGCAATAATTCGCTAGAAAACCCAGTTTGCCAATTTTCATTCATGATTAAAAAAAAAAACCTAAATTCCAAAAACTTGAAAAAATTTTTAGAAAAATATCGATAGTTATCGATATCCTTAACAAAAATACCGATCTGTCAATATTTTATTGCGAAACATCGATTTTCCAGGACTTTTTTTTTCTAGTTTTCTCGGAAACTACTGTGCCATTTAGTCACCAAATTTCTATCAGATCTGGTCCCATGTAAGGAATACTTTTCGTGAAAATTTTCGCTCTATCTTTTTTAGAAGCAAAAAGACGAAGACTTAGAATTTTTAAACTTATGTTAGCTTGAGAAAATTTACAAGAATAAGTCAAGTCTCAGTAGTGTTTATTTGCCTTTTTACAATTTTTTCGGAACTCTAAACCCACTGCAAAAATCTTGGCTTCAATGTTTTATGTCATACAAAAATTGTAATCCGAATGTTTCGAGCCAAATAAAAAGTACATTCTCATCTTTATAATTTAAGGTCTTAAAATAGCTAAAGTGATTCAAAAATTAATGTCGTAATAAATTATTCCACCTTCGCCTACCAATACCTTACAAATGGAAAAATTATTCTAATGATTGTGGGCAATTGTATGAAGATCTTAAAAAAATGGAAAGAGGACTTATTGTCTTGCAACATTTTTAAGTCAACGTAATATAATAGGCCTTGTCAATATGAAAAAAATACTGATAGAGTTATTAATTTTATGAAAGTAATATAGAACTTACGAGTATAATATAATAAATGAAGGTTGAATACCAACAGTTGAAATTAACATATGTTTTTGACTGTGAATTTTTACACATGGCCAGCATTTGACCTTTGTGGGAGAAAATCAAAGTCTCCAAAATTTTTCAAAACTTTTTCCTTTCCCTACACTTAGTCGTTAAAATAAAAGAAAGCTATTCTCGGAACCATTAGTTAGATTAACCCAAGAAATATTTCGGCAAGCTGTAAAAAAAGAAACAAAAAACGAGAAAAAAGGGAGGGAAAGAGAGAAGACTCGACGCAAAATTAATGGAAGCCACCTTTATTTAATCAGTCTTAGGTCAAAAAAATGAAAGCCTCCAATTCATTTATATCCATTGTTTCGTGTAAAAGGCTTTCCTTGTTTCATATAATTTTTAATATCGTTCTTCATTTAATATTCTAAATCAGTATCATAGAAGAATAGACCCGATTGTGTGAGGTACAATTACAAAAAAAATAAAATACACATAGTGTTAATCTAATAGTTTTTTTTATTATGTTTCTAAACATATGATAGTTACCAATTTATATTCACATAATTATTATTCTTTTTTACTTTCTTTAATGCGAACTTTCACATTGTGTATACAGCCATATATTGTTCCACAACAAATTGAGCGCGAGTTTCAAATTAATTCGCTAAATATATTGTCAAAGGGAATAATTTTTTGATTTTTAAAATTCTGTTTACTTATACATACATTTTCACGTTGTCGTTGCCTCATTCTTGTTTTATAAAAAAGGCAGCTACAAAGTATAAACCATTAAAATGTTCTCTTTCTTGTTTAGGCGTCAAAATATCAACATTTTTATTTTATTTTTCCCACGAATACCGAACACTCGATTTTATTTTTTCGAAAAAACTATTACCTTTCTCGCATGAAAGTCGGAATTCAGCCATTTGTTTGGTACCTAAACGTTTGTTTCTTTATAACATTATATCTAGAAAAATGAAAAAAAGAAAAAAAAGAAAAAGGTTTTCAGAGTAATTTACATTCACTTGGGAGAGTTATGTGGTTAGGGGCCTCCTTTAAACGAGCGCAAAAAGTGGGAATAAGTGGGGTCCTTGAGATTCTCGAAACCTCTAACTACGAAAAAAATCTTGTCGAAAAAAAGTATGTGTTTGTTAGTAGTTTTGTGGGAAGGGGCGACCGGAAAGGTGAGTTAAGAAAATGCGGACATTCCCTTACGATTGAGCTATCAATGACCTTGAAGGACATTCGGGTTATTTGTTTGTGATTCTTGGGGAAAGCAAGAAGATTTTTGAGGGCAAAAGGGCGAAGGCTCCTCAGAAAAGTTGTGAGAATTTTTCACATAGTAATCCAATTTTTTTGTAAACCTTGTGGGGAGAATTGAGTAAGTGATTGGTGGCTAAGGACTCCTAGCCTCTGTTGTTCCACCGATCATGAGATTACACCCAAAAAGTTTTATATATAGACTTTTGGTCCATTATCAATAATCTCAATTGCATGACTTGACTAGCGTTGAGAAAAAGTAGCGCACTTATATGTGTGATGGAATAGTTGGTAGTTCGTATCTACAGACAACAGAGCTAAATTCCAATCATTAAAACTTGTTTAGAAAATGGCCAGCAATTTATTACTGATTTTTACGTCGCATTTTCACTTGAAATGATTTAAAAAACAAATTTTTTTATCGACTTTCCTCCAAATACAAATAAACTGAAATACCTAGTTGAAAAGTCAAATGTTTTCATAGGTGCGCCATTTTGAAAATTCATTAAAAATTCGACAGCAGAATCTGGGATATTTGGGCGTTGTCCGTGAAACTTTGTTACCTTACCTAACTAATAAAAGTAAATTAAACCAAAGAAAAATAAACATAAGATCGATAAATGGGCTAGTTTCGGAGTTGTTGGAGTTCTTAACCTTACTATTTGATAAATTGAATTTTTCGATAAATACTTCACGCATGAATATTATCCATCAATATGAATGGAATAGCATATTGTGTGTAATTTTTAGTAAAATCATTGTAAGAGTTCTTTTAACTTATCAAAGATGCATCTTTCCTTTCTCTTATGTGGTGCAATTATTGTGTCGCATTTTAGGGGAATTGAAAAAATTAATAAAAAAAAAAAATTGTCACATATTTCAATAATTATTATAAATTTGAATTTTTTATTTTTGTTTTTGTGAAAACTGCACTTTTTCCACATCGAACATAACTATTACAGCCAAAGGAAGGCACCAAAACCCTAATAAAACTGCAATAAATCATAAAGGGGTAGTGCTCGTAATATTGTTTTTGCGAGGTAAAATAAGTAATCTGCTCCAACCCTTAAACATTCACCTGGTCTATAACATTGCAATCAATGCACGTAAATTAGCCATGGGGATGCACTACGTCTATACCGTGGGTAGTAATTTTATTTGTTTGCAAAACAGATTGGTGGTACGAGGAAAAAATTTACAACTTCTAAGAAGGTGTTGCAAAGTTTTCCGGCAGCCATTAATTTTCTTCTTCCTGGTGTGCTTCCTGGTTCATGAAGATTTATATCTTGCGTTGGAGAAAGCACTGCATGCAGAAAAGAAAATTTTTCTTCTTTTTTTCCTCAACTGTACCGAAGTATTATTTACCTAGTTTATGAGAAGCTATGCATTGTGTAACTTCTCATCGCAAGTTCGTTTCATACATATCGTTTAAAAATGGTTAGGTAGGTAGCGAAAATTGTGTTCTCTTTCTTACAGTTTTCCTTCTCAAAAATCGTCTTCTTACACTTAGTCCACCGTATTGACTCGTATTTGTCAGCCATATTTTAAGATCAAATCTATTGTCCAACTTTTTTTTCCCACCGAATTATTTACCACGGTAAGTAGGTTCCTATGTGCGCAACGTTTTGACATAAATTAGGCTTTTGTAGCGAAGAAGGTAGAAAAAATTTATATAGTTTATTCAGAATGCGCGAGTTTTCTTGAGAAGAATGTTGGATGAAATATTTTTCCCCATTATACCTGATATAAAGATTGAATAAAATTTATTTCTTCACTTTTTGTGACGGATTGCTCTTTAAAAGCCGGATGATTTATGAAAATGCAGAAAATCAACTTGGTTTGGATTAGTGTTCAGAGCATATAACTTCTGATACAGGCATTGTTGTTTAGCCTAATAGTGAAACTATAGTAAGATATTAATTCGTTTTTTTCAACCATTAAGTTCTATATTTTACAAGCCTACACTTGCTTCGTTTGTGTTTCCGTTAGAAGTAAGTTATAGAGTACGAAATTTATCACGCTTACACAATCGTAAGGGTAGTGGATGTGGGTCCTGTTTGAGGTAAAATAATAGAGAATAAAAATAATAAAATAAAAATATATATACTTTACGAAAAAATCAACCATATTTAAGCCTCTGGGGACAACACTTGTTTGAGGTACAGGAACTCGTACCCCTTGATGACAGTTGGCTTATATTCGTCTCTAAGACATTAAACAATTACATGCATGTATATTTGTATGTTCTTACTTGTACATATGTACAAGTAAGATCCATTATGACCATGAAAAACTATCTGATATTTCTCAGTGATGTCATAGCCTGGTACCAAATTCGCTGTATCATTTCTTATCACCTTACAGAGACAGGAAATGACATAATGTTATGACATAATACCATATGTATATGTAAATATGTGTATCTATGTGCATGTACCAAATCCATTATATAAACTCACAAAACTGGCTACAAGATTGCCAGTGTTTGCCTTGGATTTGGCTCTCCCATACATTCGTATATGATGTGGCAGAACATACAAAGTGTTGATTACCTTCTATGTGTGAATACTTCTCATGACAAGGTATTCCACAAAGCCAATATAGATCAAAGAAACAAACAGACATATGGGTTAAAAGTTTAAAACTGATTGATACACTTTGTCTTGGCAGCCTATTCTAACTAGACAAGCTCAATTTTAGGTTGCAGACAAACAATACATTTTTACAATGCTAGCGTGGATTTCATTTTATTTATTTATTTATTTTTGATAGAATGTTACCTAAATACTCAATCTTAAAATGATATCCCATTCTTAGATTCAAATTTCGAATTTTTATTAGATAACAGGATAATTTATTTTGGAATTATATTTCTAAATTTGTCGATGAATGGTTGAATAAATGTCATTAACACATGACAAAACTGAGTAAATGATACTAAAATCATATGGAAAACTAACAATAAAATTATATTCTCTATAATTTACTTTTACCAGTTGGAAATTCTAAAAAAATCTATCTAAAGACATGGAATTTAAATTTTAACCCCGAACTTCAAAAAACATGTCAGATGTTATATTACTTGATAATTTGTGAAAATTTTGGTGCAACATATTTATTACAGCCACAAGGGCTTATCAAATTGTATGATATAAGAATGGATTGTAAACCTAACTCCTTAACCATTGAGAATAGAACACATGTTTGTTTTTTATAAATGTATTTTATCTCAGAATGTAGGTACTGTCCAATGGTAAAGTTTTAGGGGGAGCTTCTACAGAAAACTTCCCATATAAGATGAACTTTTCTTCTATCTATTCGAGAAATAATTGTTCTAATTACTGATTAAACTAAAAATTAATTAGTTTAAAATTTTCATGTGCAATGTGTACTGTGACAATAATTATAGTGTTGAAACTATTCCTCGAATATTCACAATAACAAAACAGTTAAACTTTCAAATTGTGAGTCTAGAAAAAAATTTTGCTTGTGTAATTCAAATTATTTAGACATAATTCCAAATAGGACAATCTTCTTCAGAAAAGTAGATGTTTTCACAGTTTGGCATAGAAAGATGAGATTCGTGCATTTTAGAATATTCATAGCGAGGGCCGTAGAGAGAAAATTTGGACATAAGGGAGAAAAAATTTGTGGTCATCCTGAAAAATTGAAAATTATATCTACATGCAGGTGTAGTAACAAAGGTGTATCTTTGAAAAGGGTTTTATAATACTGAAAAAACTTATTTTGGGAGTGGAGCGAGCCAAAAATTTTTTTGAGAGTTTTTTTTAGAAAAACCTACTTATTTTTCTCTTTTTTTTAAGAATGCCAGGCCCCTAAAAATGGGTCTGAGAGCATACCCTAGTGGTATGCCAGGGGGGTCAATTTGACAATCCTGTTACAGTCCTCACAGTATTTCTTGCTACCATTGACATAGCCAGGAACCTTGGGTTAAATCACTTACACTGAATGGTGGCCACAGAATTACCACCACCCAACCCTAAATAGCCTGCCAGGTATCCATTGACTCAAATTTCAATCGTGGCTGCGAATAAATTCTAATTTCCCTATACTTTGGATATTTTTAAAACCTAGAAAAACTCACTCAATATGTTATTAATTGAGAAGCCACGGACCACACAAACCAAAAACTACCCCATTGTCAATTAAAAGGAAATCAACACATCATTAATATAAAAACACATATAATATTCAAATAAAAATCAGCAAACATTTTCAACAACACAAAAAAGATCGTCATATAAAATTTTAGTTTGCATAAGACAGACATGTACAGTAATGTATGATGTGCATTCGCACAGAGCATAGAAACAAGAGTGATACACGAATAAAAATAAGTTTATAATAATTATTATCTAAAAGTAAAAATGGTCCGTGGAAAAAAAGGGGAAAAAAGAGTTGGTGTGGGAATATAGATAAAATAGCTATTGGTTGGATTTCTTATTCCACGGCAGCAGAGGGTGCAGCAACTGTGAAGGATGGGAAGAAGAGAGTTAAAAGACAGACAAAAATATTTACTGCAGGTAGAACAACAGCAGCATCTTTGAGCGGTGAAGAGAATGAAACTGAAGTAGTAAGAGTGCAATGAATGGGTGAAAGATATAAGATGAAAAAGTATAGAAAGAAGTGAGTGACAAGAAAAAGAGTGAAAAAGATGAAGTGATTGAATATAAAACGTATGAACAGAATGAAGATGCCAGTCGGTGGAGATGTGTATAAAAATAAATAATAATTTGGTAGAAATTTGGGGAAAAAAATGGTTGAAAATATACAGAATTTTACAATGTGTTAAATCTAAATCCAAGGAAAAATAATTTTGAAAGGGGTTTTTTTCGAAAGCATGTTTATTATTAATTAATTTTGAATTTTTGAGTAGGCCGCATGCGGCACTCTCCTTTCTTCTTCTCTCACGTCAGATTGTTCATAGCAAAACTTCAGAATTCGTGAAAATAATTTACATAGTGAAATGAAAATGGCGGCTTCTTCTTTTGAGGAGCGACATAACTTCTTTCAATCAACTTTAAGCGTTTAACGGGGTGTCCCATTAAAACATTGACCTAACCATAATTCTTTGAAAATACTGACTGTATCAAAAAATCAAAAATACGCGTTTCATAATTTAAAAAAATCTATGGATTGATCGTGTAGAATCCGAATTAGTAATAAAAAATATATCATCTCATTTGAAATAAGTAATGAAGAGTGCATTGATATTGTGCATAATATTATGCATGGTTTTCAAAATCCGCACTATTCAAACTACAGCTTCTTAAAAATATTATAAGCTATGTATTTATGCTTTTTGTCGATATACTGGATCAATATTTTCGGAGAAATATATCTTGGTCAATGTTAATGGAACACCTTGTATCGTATAGATACGTATTATTTTTTGTAGACAGAGCTCAAATTTTATTGTAGTTTTTTATTTATTTATTTTTTACTTAAATCGTTATTCGACACACATTTAACACAATTTACGAGCATCTATTTTATATTCTTCGCAATACTTTCGGATCGATGTCGACTCGATAGTAACTGAAAGATTGGCATTCGAAAGGGAAGCCAAATTTTGGTCGGCTAGAAACCACTTTGGTAAAATTGAAAAATTGTTGGAAAATTGAGATTTTTTATGATTTAAAATTGGATTAAGGCACGCTCGGTTGGAGTTGGTTTCTGATATTTTTTTTGTGTGCCCTTTCCAAGCTCGAGATTCACAAAAATAACTACCCAACCTAAGTGCAAAGAAATTATTGCCACGTCAGCAATCCTAAGCCAGCACATAATTCAAACCTCATTCGCAATACCTGCAACGGATTATTTTTATTTTTTTATTCTTTGTGACAATAGGAAGAAAAATCTTTTGGGAAAATCGTCTCGTGTGATTCATTTTCCGGCAGAGACAGGTTAATGGAACATAAATTTGATAGTTTTTGATGTGCTGGTGTTGCATGACGAAAATATAGCCGAGTTTAACTCCCCTCCCCCCGAAGAACGTAACAAATCGTTTTTCGTGAAAAATCAATTGTGTAATTTACTCTCGCACTCTTTCTCTCTCTCTCTCTCTTTCTTTCTTTCTCTCTTTCTCTCTCACTCTCTCTGTCTTTTCTACGCTTCGTATATATCGTTACTTATTCAGTGCCTAAAATTTGTGGGAGCCACAATAATCAAGGGGGTGAGTTATAGGTAACACGGTCGAGGTTAAACTGCATTTTGTGTGACGTTTACTAATTGCTTTAGAAAGGAACTATTTTTGTTCTCACGGAGCCTACCTTCTTATTTTCTCCTTACAATATTTTTTGATTAACGACTTCGCCATAATTTTCTTTCTCTCTCTCTTCCTCCTCCCCCTCTTTCTCTTACATTATTTTTTCAGGTTATGTCGCACTATGTTCCTCGAATGTGCTTGATTTTGTGTGCAAAAGTTGTTGCGCTATTAAAATTGGAGAAAAAAAATTTGTCATAATACAAAAAAAAAGAATATAAAAAAAGAAAAAAAAAGAAATGAGACTTTACTTTTTGTTGTCGAGTGCATTCGCCGTTACCGTTGAGTAAATATTTCACTTTTTGTTTGCAAAGAATGATATAAATTTTAGAAAATCGTTTCTTGCCGAACCAATTATTTTCTTCTGTCGAAACATTTGTTTGTAAATTTTTCTCTTTCAAATTCAGTTCCTACGAGGGATAGGAAATCATATTTTTGTTTGAGTACGTTTAGTTTTTTCGTTTTTATATTAAGATACATGACTGAAATATGAAAAATTTTTTTTCAAACACTTCACAAATTGTATGGCAACCAATATTACGATTGAAATACCGAAATGGGTCGTAACAAGTTCAAAGCTTCGTAACTTTTGAATGAGAATCGTCCATATATATATTTTCGAAAATATGTCTTATTATTTAATAGGTTTTTATTATTCTGTCATTCAGTTCAGTTCTTCTAATGGCTTAATTTCAAATTCATTTTGAATTTCAATTTCTACATGCCGAGGAGAAGGGAGAGTGCTTCAAGTATTGAGAATTCAAAAAATAAAAAATGTAACCCTATGCATTTACTCAAATGTGATCCTGAAGTAAGATTACAGGTGAGATACATTAATATAGAGGTCAACTTAGTTATTTAATTACCACTACTGAGATGCCAGCATGTTTGAAAGTACCAATGAGATACATTTTGTGCCAATAAGTTTTTACTTGTAAGCATAACATATTAAGCGTAAGTTATATGTAGTTATGAGTATGAGTGGGGTCACTTTATGGATTTTACAGATATATCTGGTTGACACGAGTCCTATTTATTCAGATCTACGTTGATTGCTTCATTAATTTCATTATAATCTATGTAACAATATGTTTTATATGATATCATTACACCTTGTATATTAGGACACCTCAATAATTGACACGTGTAAAAATACGTTACAAATTTACTTGTTTACCAGTTTCTCTGTAATATTTGATCATCCTTTACCATACCAGGGCCAGATTTAGAGGGGACCAAGGGGGCCATGGACCCGGGCATCCGCATTTGTGAGGCCTCCGCATTTTTGTTTAAAAAAATTATTAAACGTGTATAAGAAAGGGAGAAGAAGGAGAAACACAGAGACGAGAGATAGCAGGCATTATTGTGTATCCTTGTGAATTTAAGGTATGTCTTCACCAAATGTATTCTAAATTGGTGAACTCAAGCAAAACGTTGAAAGTACGCACTAAGTACATTCGGGTTGCCTACTTTTACGCCGGCATGTCTTGACATTAAAAAGTACATTGGTCTTATGGAGCTTTATTGGTCCAGTACTATATAGTTAAAAAATCTGACCTTTATTTTGGGTCCTCCCAGGCCTCCAAAAATGATCCAATGTAAAAATTGATAGGAAATATGAGCTTGACGCCTCAAAAAATCTAATGGATGATATATCACTCAATAATTTGGGAATAATTGCTTCCGATTCTTTTTCGTGGAACCTACAAAGGCCCCCAAAAATGGTCTAATCCAAAAATTGATATGAAATACGAGTTCGGCGTCTTAAAAACCACGAAAAAGAACATGTCCACCACATGTCCCTACTATTATATTAAGCGAGGCTTTCGCGATTGTAAACTTTCCCCCTTCCACGATCTAAAAATTCACCTTTTTATAAGCTTTTATTCTACTCATTACTACGATTTTAAAATATACTAATACTGCAGCCAACCTTCCACAACGATAAATGTTTATTTCGTATGAAGCTAAAGCCAAAAAAAAATCAAAATAAAAGCTTATTTTTAAAAATTCGTTTTTAACGTACCCTTTTTTTTTTTTTTTACTCCTTGCCCGGTTTCTTCTTCCCATGTTCGTTTTTGTTTTCTACAGATACACTCTGTTCACAGTAAGAAATGCGTGACGTCAGAAGCCATATCCACATTTATCTGCTTGAAACACCATGTTTGTTTACTCTCCAAAATGATACTTATCATTATATAATAATGTGGATCTATACCTTTTTTTTTCTCTCCTCAACTAATTGCCACGTCTGAAGGTAATTCTGACATTTCTTAGCACGTACAGAGTATAGGTAAAATATAATTGACAGTAGTAAGTTATCAACATTATGTTAGATACCAGATTCGATATTCTACATTTGTGATGTAGAATATGTATAATATGCAGAAAATAAGGAGAATATAAATAAATTGATAACTCTTATCAATGTTATCAGTTCTTTGTAACCTAATCAGTATTATTTTCTACATATTCTACATGGGTCCCTGGATGTTCCTTTATTTTTTGATGTTATTTAGTGAGGAAAAATATAAGAAAATTTAGCAAAGCTGAAACTACAAAATAAAAAGTCGGCTTTTCATTTCTTTTTTAATATTAATACTTTATAATATTCACAATGTTTTCGTACAAAGATTTCATTCTTGACTTGAAGAAAAATTGTATCAGTATTGATGAAAATAATAAAAATATTGAATAATTTATTGAAAGTGAAAAAAGTTTTGAAAAATTTTCACAAAAGCTAAAAGAAGCCGGCATTTCATTTTCAATCTGTTCATCAAATACTTAAAGTATGTCAATGAATTCTGAAAAGGTATCTTCTTACCTACTCAGTTAACTTCAGACCTGTCACACACATCTACTAAGCCACGAGTTGGACAGGTACTGGGCTATTTTAAATATGATGAAGTTTTTTTGGACACCACAAGCTAATATTGTTTTCATAAAATATTCAACTTAAATTCGACATTACATCAATAATCTACAAAATAAATTAGGGTACTTAATTTTTTGGTAAATGTAAATTGAAAAGTGAAAAATTCCCACTCTCCAGTCTCCATTAACTCTAATTATAAAAAAATCTAATAACTGAGACTTCTATTTCTATACCACTTTGCATAATTCACTGAATCATTTGAAAACGAACGCCTCACCCAAGCTGGTAGAAATAACAACACCCATTCTACATATTCTAAATATTCTACATATTCTACATATTCTGCATATTTCACGTGAAATTGGAATTCTACTTTACGTATTCTACGCGTAGAATATGCGTGTAAATGTAGAATTCAATTCTACATCCCTATCTCTGACGTTAAGAGAGTACTTTAGTGTTGATCATGCAATGAATATTGGGTCACTAGACGTAATAGAAAACTAGCCCATGATTTTGTGCTGGCATTACGGAGTTACCTCTCTGACATAATACAGATATTGTTATTGTGCCAAGTTAAATGTTATATTATCTGTAGCCTACATTGCAATGATAAGGTTAGCTTCGTGGTGCAAACATATTAAAAATTTATAACTTATAATTACTGCGTTGATTACTCGACATTCGTGTCTGCGTTGAGTGCTTTTGTAGACTATAACTACATGTTAATAAACAAACCTTTAGAAAAAATACGGCACACATACGAGTTCTTGGCACATGCGTTAGCTTTAAGAAGGATCAGTAATATAGTCCTATTCGTCGTGAATTTATTTTTCTTAGAGCGAGGGGAGGTTGTTTCGAATTCAATATCTAACCTCCTCATCTGCTGAACTTAACTAGAAATGATCGTTATACTCGATGGCATACATACTTCTGAACCGAATTTCTCTAAAAACAATTCTGATTGGAAAATCATATTCTGAGTTCATAAAAATAATTTTTGTGTAAAAATTATGAGGTTTTTAACATACTCCAAAAAAAAAAGGAGGAGGTTATTTATTCGATCCGTGTAGGTATATATAAATTTTTTATGTTTATTTTAGCATAATTTCTAAACATTGGCACCTATTTTGATGAATTTTTTTTTTTAAATAATAGAAGGTAATCCCTTGGTGGTCCCATTAAACTTTTTTTCAGAATGGATGAGATAGTTTTTGAGTTATCTTTAAAATAAAAAACTGTTAGTTTTAAAGTGATATTACCGCTAACAATAGAAACAAAAAATCATAAAAAAAAATTTTTTCCATCAAAAATTTATAAAATTACAAAAAAAAAAAAAAAAAACAAGAAAAAACGAAATAAAATTCTCTGAAAAGAGAAAAATAATTATTTTAAAATTTCTCCGGTAAGATGTAGTAGAATTAAAATGAAACGAAAAAAACCCTTATTTTATGGTAGTATATTAATAATGAAGTCGGTGCTAATTAAGAAGTTTTGTTACAAAATTCGACGAAACTGACGTATAAAGCGTACATATGGTAAAAGAAAAGAGCGTCGACTTCAATAATTCCAATCTCACGATTCAGATCTTGCTGGAGAAATTTTAAAAGGACTATTTTTATCTTTAGCACATTTTGTTTTGAAGTCAGTCCTAGTTTTTAAAAAAAAAATAATTTTTGATTTCAATAGACCTTCCTGGAGATATTTTAAAATAATTATTTTTCTCTTTTTAGAAAATGTTTTGTTTTTGTTTTTTTTTGTTTTTTTTTCGTAGTTCGTTAGACGTTTTGATGGAAAAATTTTTACAGCCAAAGTTTAATAAAGTTCATGTTCGATATGTTCAGTATGGAGTCTGATAATTTATTGAAAGGTCTAGTTGAGGAATCTACTAACTTGTAGTGTGAACGTTAATTTTAATTTATGATTTTTTCTTGGTCAACGTTTTTTTCTTTTGTTTTTGTTCGTTTTGTTTTTGTTTATTTTTTTCTTAAATTTTTCTGGTGACGTAGAACCGAAGCACCAATCAGCTGATCCCAGTTAAAATTTGTTGGCGCCTTTTCTAGCACTCTTTGATTGAGTTACTTACCTCATTTTTGGCTGTAGGAAGCGAAATTTTCTATACTATGGTTCTGTGCCAGTGATTTAGAATTAGTTTAAAATGTGTTAATTTCAACGGTGACAAGAAATATATTTGCATTTTCGTTTTTCACACCTCGAGCATGCAGTTGGAATTTTTAAACATTCGTGCATTGTCGTAATAAATGTTGAGCGTGTTTTGTTCTTTGTATTTTTAGGTTTTAATATAGATAATTATTCATAATGTGTCCTTTCTTTGTCGGGGTGATTTTTGAGGTGGCCTATGGTATGCTACTTAGATTGCAATATTGTTGAGATGGTTTACTTAACGATGAACTTTTCAATAATAGTCGGATTCGGGCATCCTAGAAACATTTTTAAGCAGGTTTTCTACGTATATTAATTTCGATCTCATGAAATGACCCGGGGGATGTGGGTAGGTACATACGTTTTTCATTTCACAACACAAGGAAAATTGTGGCACCAAAAACTCAGATTCATATAATTATATATTATTTACTGTTAAAGTATGAAATCAATGAATATTTTCACAGTATCAACTTTAAAAAAATATTTAAAAAAAAACAAATCAAGACCAAAATTATTTATAACTACTAAATATATTCAGTCACTTTTACATTTTTCTACCTATGAAATTACCTTAAATAAGTTAACTAGTGGAGGTAAATGGAAAAAAATGTTTCTCAAGCCAAAATTGAACCGTTTCATCGAACAATTCTTCTAAAATTTCTCCAGTAGATCTACTAGAATTAAAATGAAACGGAGAAGCATTATGGTAGATTAATAATTTTTTTCAAAATATTAAATCGACTTCAAGAAAAATTAATGTAAAAAATGCGCTAAGAAGAGAAAAATAATTTTTTATAATGCCTCCAACAAGATCTAGTTTTAGAGACTGGAATTATTGAAGTCGGCGCTCTTTTTCTTTACCTTGTGTGTCGGCTTTATACGTCTGTTCCGTCGAATTTTCTGACAAAACTTTTTTGTTAGCGTCGACTTCAATAATTCCAGTCCCTACACCTAGATTTTACTGGAGAAATTTTAAAAGGATTATTTTTCTTTTTTTACAGCTTTTTTTTTTTGTATAATTTACCATGAAATGAAGCTTTTTTTAAACACTTTTATTATTTTGTCAGCCGGGGATGTCGGTATATCACCACCACTCGCTGGCTGCTGGGTGAAACAAATGGTCGTAATATTAATATTTCTGAATAATTTTTTTAATTTTTGATATATTATATCGATATTTTTATCTGTATATTTGCTAGATTATTTTAGAGAAGTACAACAAAAAAATTCTGAAGCAAAGTGGACTATGAGCAGGAATGGGCAAAATCCCCAAAAAATGATTCGGATCACGGATCCTTTTCAATTTTTTAAAAAGTTTTGAGTTCAGATCACGAATAATTTACTAATTTACTATAAAAGAA
This sequence comes from Ericerus pela, assembly GCA_011428145.1. Lineage (NCBI taxonomy): Eukaryota > Metazoa > Arthropoda > Insecta > Hemiptera > Coccidae > Ericerus > Ericerus pela. The sequence continues at coordinate 67,499 of WOFM01002179.1, forward strand.
TTTGGATCCGTATCATTGATCTTCTGTGAAAAAAACAGATAGGCCTAAGTTCTTTTGGAAAATCCAGTCAGGGTTGGGCAAAATTTCAAAAAAAAAAAAAGTTTTGCACCAATTTCATACAAATTTCAAAGTATTTCACGATTGTGTTGACGAATTTTTCTTATTTTAACATTGAGAATATGTGTAAATACGAATTTTAAATCAATATCGTAGTTATGTTCCATTTTATTTTCATTCTCTACCTGTATTTCTTTACCGAATCTAACAGAACAGATCATGAAAAAATGGATCCAAACAGATACTTGGAATCTTTGTCAAGAAAAATATTCGAATCACTGTAAAAGTTTTTAGTGCTATAATTTTTTAACATTCCGAATATAAGTAATACAAATAAATGAAAGAATTGTTATGTAAAATACAGTAGTGTAGCCACGGCGTATTTTTTTCTTTGTAATTTCACAGAATTATGAAAAAAAAAAGGTAAAAATTTTGAAATATATTAAAAAACTGTCAAAAAAATTTTTTGGCAGCTTCACTCTGAAAGAAAGGAACAAAATTTTTTTCCATCTAATCTATACCGCTTAAGAAAATCATGGCTCTACACTACGGATAAAACTGAAAATTGAAGTATAGAATTAATACTCCTGATAATATCCGTGAAAAATCTGTAAGAATGATTAATACATTCTTTTCCTTTAGCTTTTTCTTCCTCAAAGTGTCGGTAGCTAATTCAACAAATTTTAACAATTACTTGTGTAAAATTTTTTGTAAATTCAATGGTCTGTTCGATATGATAAAAAGTATGTCGCTTTTGTTTTTTTTCTTCAAAATATGTGCTATTCAATTCTGTGGAGCGTGGCACTAGTTCACTGTAAAGGCTTCCAGGAAACGGAAGTTGGAAAATAGTTTCATAATTTATTGAATGATACATCAGCGGATATGTCCTTTAAAGGCACTGATCTAAGATTTAAGGTTATGTTTTTCTATTCAACCACTTATGGACCTAAAGAGAGGGTTACCAAATTTTTAATAAATTATTAAGTGAAACATCATCTAATATATTTCTTAAGTGATAAGCTAAAATTTACGATCAGTTTTGGTATTGAACCACTTTATGGGTTCCCTGTGGTCCCAGCAAGGAGATTAGGACGAATATATCACATGAATTCTTCAAAGATACTGCATTGGATAAGTATATTTACAGAGACAAGGAGTTCATATCTGTAGACTATGTCGCCAATTTTTGGAAAAAATAACTCTTTAGGCTTTTGGCAAATAGCATCCCAAAAAATGTGGTTTAAAAATTTTTTTTTAATTGCTGAAGCGTATAGATCAAATTACTGTTCATTCTATCGTACTTATTTTTACACTGTAAGTTACATAACATGTGTCTGGATATCATAATAACGACCATTTGCCATTTACCTAATACCTAATCCATTCACTGGAGTAAGTATGAGCCTTGGTTAAAGAACAGCCAGTATCATAATTTCGAGTTTTGAGAAAAACTGGATTAAATATTTGCATCCAACATTTCTCCATAACTCTGGTCTAGGCTATCTATATTATAAAATTAATTCTCACTTTTTGTATATTTATCCGCGATTTTTGCAACATTCGTAACATTTTAATTTTGAAAAAAACTGGTTTTCTCTCACTTTACGATTTCTCAGATTCTATTTAAGCTACTAAGTTGTGGTTTGTACCATTGAAAAGAGGAGAAAATTCTTTTCACAAATTGGCCATAAAAAACTACAAATTAATGAGAATTAATTGCCGTTTCTTAATTTTTCATTTATTACTAAAACTAATGATGGCAGAAAAAAATTTTCACCGATGGGAAATAATTAAAAATTTTACATTATACCCAATAATAAAAGAAAATTCCTACAAAGTTCGAATTAAATGAAAGAAACACATTCGTGTTTAAATAAGACAAATTAAAACATGTTGGAATACTTATGAAGTTATTTCTATGTTGTAGAAATATTTAATTTATGCCTCACTCTTTTATTCTGGGTGAACATGATTATATGTTCATTGACCAGTTTTCAAGTTGAATGTACAAATTGGTTAAATGACTTAAGGTTCACCTGGTATTTAGTTATTAATATAGCTTAAATTAACTACATGTAATGATAACCAATTTGATATTAACTCAATTATTTTATGCACCTGTGTGCATTAAAAATAAATGATTTTTTAAACCTATTGTTTAGTTTCTATTGTACTTTAAAATAAAAGCGTTTTTAGAAAAATTTATGTTTTTAAAATTTTTAAATTTACCATTAAATTATTTTTAATGTATTTTTTTAAATGATTTTTAATACTTTTTTACTTTTAAATAAAACTTTTTTTACTGGTCTTATTTTTAGTTTCATTTTAATTCCATTAGATCTTGTATGAAAAATTTTAAAAGAATTATTTTTTCTTTTCAGTTTTTTTTTTTTTTTTTTCTTCAAGTTTATAGATTGTTTAGTTCAAAAATGTTCTTCAATGATCTTTTATTTGTAGCGTTAGCGGGAATATCACTAGAAAACTAACAGGTTTTTATTTGGTAACTCAAAAGCTACCACATCGATCTAAATTGAATGGACTGACCACAGAATTACCCTTTATCATCTTAAAAAAAGTTTATTAAAATCGATGCCCACGTTGAGAAGTTACGGTGGAATAAATACAAAGTAGTTATTGGTGATACAAAGGTATAAAGTAGGTGATTTTAATCCGAATGTGATGCAAATCATACGAGTTTTTTTCTCCTTTTATGTAGTTTGCTTGCAAACAATGTATTAAAATTGTTTTTTTTCTGCCCTTTGGACTTTGAAATACTACCCAAACCTTTGTAAAAAATTTTAGGAGGTTGTCCGCAATTCCCCTTCCATTCTTTCACCGTTGCCTATTAGAATTACTTTTTCTCCAGTTTTGTGTACGTCTAGATCAAAATTATATTATAAATCGAGTACGCTCGACTTCGAGTAGAAACTGAGCGTTAGCTTGTGTGTATAATTTGAAAGAAAATAAATTTATATATCAACGAAATGGGATTTGAGGTGGTTTTTCGTGAAGGAAAATAAAATTTCCGCAGAAAGAGAGGAAAAAACAAAGAGACCAACTATTAACCTTAAAACGTGCGTTTTACACGTTAAGGAAAACCTATCGAAGTCTCAAGAGTTCTACTTGAAAAACAAGAAAGACAAAACAAAATAACACCAAAACACATTACATAGAAACATAGGTATTTTACGTTTATTATAGAAATGTTTGTTCACGAACTTCTCTAATTAGCTCTTGTGAGGAGATGGTTGATGAGAAAATGCGAAAATTCGCACTTGATGAACGATCTAATTCGGTGTTGCGGCGCGTTTTTACTCGCATGCTTAAAATAATTTTACTATTTTTTCACTGTTTTTATTATAGACTCGCGATACAAAGATGGTAGCGGTAATACGGAAAATTTTACGATGTTTTGTGTAACATCGAAAATCCAAACATGAAGTAAGTCCTGTATTAATTCTTTTGTGACTTTTTTTTTTTTTTTTTTTTTGGCGTAATATATTTTCGTGTTAATGCTACAGGTAGGTCAAAGGTATTGGAAATACCTGACGATCACAATACCGAAATAGACTTAAAGTAGAATATTTGCTTATCACTTCAACTATTTGTCATGATTTTTTTTTTTTTCTTTGTCCAAGAGTGTTTTTCGTTGAAGTTGTGCCACCATCCCTTTTGAAACACAGTACGTAGGTATATAGCAAAAATTTTGTATTGAAAAATTTATTTATCACGATGATGTTTTCATTGATTACTCCTGTTGTAGGGTACAATTCGCGACGAATTTCTAGTCAAAGTCAAAAATAGAAACGGATGGGAGGATATTGAAAGATATCAGGTTTTTTGATGACGTAAGAACAAGAAAAGTAAATTGGTAACTCACGTTATATGTTTACAGTTGAGATGTGACATGTTACTAGGGGGTGGGGGCACAAATCATTGCAAAGAAGAAATGGAATCGAAGAAACCTCATGTTAATTTTTAATCTTTATTTAATCAAATTTCAACTATAGTAATCAATCCTAGGACCTACCTAATACTGTAGTCTGCATTTCCATATTTGTCTTGTATGAAACAAGATCAAAATCTAAGATATGTGTTCTTCATTTTAGTATTTGGCTCTACAAATGGAAGATTCTTGTTCGAATCCCACCGCTGACTGTATTCCCAACCCAAAAATAAGTATTGCAATGATTTTTGAACAGCTGACTACAGACTGACTGCACAGCAGTGCTAGGTTAATTTCCCAATTCTAACAACAACATACACACACTCTAATAATTCAACAAGTCTAATTCACCAGAACCAAAAACGTACAGCTAAGGTGAAGTCCAACTCCTGGTCAAAAACACGTCAAAGATAGAACATTAATGTAATGTTTCAAATTCCGATATTTATTACTGCGCTTGTATCGAAGGTTGATAGTGTGCGTGTGTATTGGTATGGAGATGTCTGTTTTCACAATGAAATATGCGCAGCTTTGGATGTGCAAAACATATACCTAATACTTCTTTTCTATCTTTCATGTATTTTTAAACCATAGCACATATGGAGAGTTGGACATCTCTTTAGCCATACATCTGTGACTAGAACAATATGTGTTTAAAATTTAACAGTTCCCTTTCCTGTCTCCAGCCTAGTTGATGGATAGGGGTCCCCAAAATGAATTTAAAAAAGAAGGCGTGAGTTCCAGTGGAGACTCATTAAGGATTGATGTGTAAACGTACATGCACATAAACACACACCTACATGCCAATAGTTAAAATATTGTAATACGTACGAATTATAATCGTAATTCTCGTTTTAGCTCCTACCAGAATACTACACCAAGTACTAAGTTGTTTACACATCAAAAAACTTTATTTTTTGTATCAGGTTCAGATTTGAAAGACATCATGGTGTATATTTTCCATTTTTTCCCTCAGTAGGAATTCATCCCATGGCCCAGACAAATAGATATGATAACATTATAGAAATATTTTTTAGGCCTTTATAGTATACCTATCCGAGGTTTATGGAAAATAATATAATTTTTATTATATATACTCACTCCAAAAACAAAACATTTTCATACATCTTAACTATGGTGTATGTAAAATACTATAGAAAATTTGAACTGGATGAGAAAAAGTAGAAAATTTCGCGCAAGTGCAGTTTACTATTAGTGAGATTATCAAATCTTTATCTTCATTGCGCATGTGCAGTAATTTTGATCCAACATTTTGATATTCCTATGCAAATTTTAAATTTATGAAAAACTGTTGGTCAAGTTGCCACTTCAATTAAACGAAACACTTCAATTCTGAAACAAACCTCACTCATTTCAAAAAGTGATCATTCAGTCTTAATTTAAACTAGAAAGTTGAGGTTGATGTTGTTAGAAAGAAGGTAAAATTTACAAAATTTTCATATATTTAAAAAAATAATCTTTAGCTGTTTGAAAATAAACAAAAAAAAAAATTCAAACTAAAGGAAAATTAGCTGATTTTTAGAAGATAAAAACCTCTTTTCCTTCACTCACTGATTCCTCAGCTGTTATTTAAATTAGACAGTTGGGGTTGATATTGCTGGAAAGAAAAGAAAAACTCTTCATATAAACGAATGATAAAATGAAAATTAATGAAAAATTTATAGGTTTTGTATTGTTTAGATACGATTTTGGAAATTTTTTTAGTTTGATGGAATTGTTTTTGGGGTGTATTGCAAAAAATTATGTGTGATACTCGTGCACAGTAGATAACTGCTACTCGTATGATTTGCATTAATTGTGCAACAAAAATCACTCTCCTACGTAATTGTATCACAAATAAACATAACCAAATTTTCAGTGTGTTTGGGTTCCTTCAATTTTGAGAATAGGCAAAATGTGATAATATAAGTTTTATTTTGTCCAATTTAGGTTTATCACTTGTCACCATTGATCATCATTTCTCCAATCAGCGTTTGAAAATTATAATGTTTTAAGTGTTTCGAACCCAGAAGCCCTTTTCATTATTTTCAAGATTTTATTTTTTATTTTTTTTAAGTCGAATTTTACCACTTTTCTCCCACATGACAAAAGAAGTTCAAAAACCCTGTGTTGTGTAAATGAATAAAATACCTACATATAGCAGTCATCTTCAAACTTCTTGTACACACTGGGCAAAATACATTTTTATGCAACTTCGGTCTATAATAGCACGTTTTCTGCCTCATTTTAGGACTGGAGGTTTATTTTTTCGGATCAGAGGACTACTTTTTGTTAATAGGACTGAAAAATTTTAAAAATAGACCACGTTTAACTATTTTCAAGTTCAAGGACCAAAAAGTGAATTTTCGGTCCTAGGACAGAAAAATCAAAGTTGTCAATGAAACATTATGAACGTTTTGTGTGAAATAACAACAGTTTTATTTTGAGAAAAACCTGTTGTCTTTCACTCGATGATTTATCATCTGGTTACTGAAGCCAGAAAGCTGAGATTGGTATTGCTGGAAAGAAAAGAAAATTTACTCAAATTTACCACAAACAGTTTATTTTTTTAAATTATTGTTTATTTCAAAAACTAATCGTTGAAGCAAAAAATTTTCAGCAATAACTACCCTAATTTCTAACAATAATTTGATTTTCATCGTCAGATTTTACTGAAAATGAAATCATTTCGAGTTAGTGGCGAGTGAAAATAGAAAAAAACTCAAATACTTTTTCTCACGATAATTGTTTCCTCTTCAATTTCACCGTATATAAATGGGTCCATACAAAAATAAAGCCCATAAATTTCCCTATAAAAAGCTTGCTTACAATATTTTCTCGTAGAGTTAACAGTAACGTCGTCACTTCCTAATAAAAAACTAAAATTAATAAATAAACAATCGGCCGATATGCGCTTACAATTGAAATCATAGTTTTATCTCTCATACTTTTATAGGGTACTCAGCCTCATTTTAAGAATTTCATGGGGGCTTGGTCCCAGAATATCCTTGGAATCAGCGCCTATGAATTATCTAAACTGAAGACAATCAAAAATTTCTCGTATCATCGTATCATACTTCGTGATTCTTAAAAAACATTTGGAGGGGGAAGGGGGTCAAAATCTACAACTTTGCTTCCAGACAGGCTGCAGACTTCTGAGTTTGCTTAAAATCTTTTTAAGACAAAACAATTGATATGTCATGAAAATTTAGGCTCAATCTGTCAAGTGCTTTAGATGTTATGGGGCTACCAACACACAAACAATCATACAAAATTTTACATTTGGGTAGATACCTATAAGTATCAAATTATTAATACGTTAGATATCTGATAATACACCAGGTTCTTTTGGGTGCTGCAAAACACCATGATATTAGAAAAATATTAAAAAAAAACACACAAAATTTTTACATTATTTAACAGATTCTCCTTAACCAATTCCCATAAGATTTTTTTTTTTTTTAATTTTTTATGATAAATTCTGTGAAATTTTCAAAATTTAAAATGAAATTTGCAAAAAAGCATTGCAACAGTGTATTTCATTGCGGAAAAATGAACTTGTAAATAAAATAAATAACCGAAGTTTCAAAAGTTGTTTTCTCTAAATCATTTTAGTGCTTTTTGACGGTGTTGTTTTATTAAAAATGTTTTTGACAAAAGGTTACGCATACTCGTATTTGTATTCGATACAATACCTAATAATAGGGGTCTCGTTATTGAGAAGAAAAATTGTTTTTGTTTCTATTTCTCATTTATGAGAATAAATGATGTACCGGAATCAAAAAATACCAAAAAACTGTGCATGCGAATGAAAGCAAAATGTAACGCTACAAGATGGCATAAAATTGATCGTTTTGGTGTAGAACGTCATTACACCCCAAAATGTAACGAACCATACAGGGCATCCCAAAGATGCTTAATAATGGGACAATAAAGGGTTTTACTGCCTGAGCTGGCATCATAAATTTTTTTTTTAAATATAAAACTTGGTAATTTGAAATGGGGTCATTACACCTATGTCGTATTCACGTTCGTAACGTTCCTAATCTTCATTCATTAGTTGACTTGGAACCGAATGAAATACAGCGTTTGAAAAAGTGATGAAAAAAAAAAACAAAACTGAGCCTAATAAACCAAGATTTCACTCTCAATTCTGGAGTCGACATAAAAAGAAATTATACCGACTGGTAGAAAGCTTTTAAAAACAAAGACTTCAAAACATTAAAATTGGAATTTTAACACTTTGTGGATTTTTAAATTTGCGTTTAACCTAAAAAATACGCGAAACTAATTGAATCGTTCGAAAAAATGACAATTTTTTCCATCTTTTTCAGTGAAGCATGCAAAAATTTTTAAAATCATTTCGACTACATTGGAAAAAACTATAGCATGAAGTTATGTTTGAAGTAGATTTGACAAAAATTTCGTTGCTGTAACTTGTATAGTATCAAAATTAAAAATTTTCTGCGACCAAAAATATGAAAAAAATTTTTCAAATGAATTCTACGGACGGGTAAGGCCTGACATGACGTAATAATAAAATAATAGCACCCTTGAATAATTTATACGCGCCCTCGAACGGATTATTATTATTTAAAATTAAATTAAAGTGAAATTTTCCCTAATAACAAATTTGTCTTGAGTATCTCAGTCAGGCTAACTGCAAATTTATTTTGTTTCCTTCTTCACCACTACCTTGTTTTTATAGATGGTGCTGCTAATAATAATTGTCACTGTAGTTGAACGAGTGGACTGTTGTTTAAAACCGGTTTAAGATTCCCTGTAGGTTTTGTTGGTTTGGGGAATCAAAACTAGGACCTACATATTCGCTAGCTAATAGCAGTGAACTTGACCGCATTGGCATCTCACCACTGCCTATAACTGGCGAATGTATTTTGTATTAAGCAAGGTATGATGGTTCTGACACACTCCACCCTAGAGAGACTCCACACAAGTTGAATGACATTAGATCCTGTGAGAGGTTGCGAAGCCAGAAACGCCTCTTATACTTATACACACAGGCTTATAATACCTACATGGGTTCTACCTCCACTATTTATGGCGCCATCTATCAACAACTCAAGTTAGGAAGGAGAGTTGTGAGTTCCACCATGTACCATTAGGGTGCATGCATATCCAGTACACATTGAGGGTCACCAGATGTAGATTTTGTCAGTTCTGGGAATCAAACATAGGACTTGTATATTTGCCAGCTAAAAGTGGAGAACTTGACTGCACGACCATCTCACCACCAACTATAACTGGTGAATGTATTTTGTATTAAGCAATGTACGGCAGTTCCCACATTCTCTTTCTTTCTTTTTTTGACAGAGCAGCAACTTTTTCATATCTAAATAATGTAAACTTTTTAGCTGCTCCAATCAACCAGCATTTTTCTCTCAAATGATAAAACAGCCTATTCTTGTATTCTAGCCTTTTTCCATTTAGTTAATATTTTTTCATTACATGATGATTTTTTACATGATGGACTGATTTTTAACTGGCTATGGGCTAATTTCGGACAAAAACTCGATAATTTAGGTCAATTTTTCCACTCATGAGTATTCTTCAGATGCATGGCAATTTTGGGAATTATTAATTTAATTTGAGTTGTATAAAATGAGTAAAATAAGATAACCTGGCTGGATATGTGGGTAGTTAAGATTTTTTTGGTGATTATAAGATGTAGTGTTGACAGTTTACCACCTCGGTATTTTAACTGAGTGTGATTTTGAGAAATATGTTAAGAATGTATCGGTAGAATTTTGCATACTGGGGTTGCATATCACACTTTGAGAAACAAAATATTTCCTAGTTTTTTGATAGTTCACTTACAACTTTAAGAAATAACTTATTGCGAAATTAGATTCAATTTGTGTAGACTAGTCTGAGAAAAAGTATAGGTATTTTGTCAACTTTTGAGAAAAAAATTTTCACTCAAAACTAGTTGTTGAAATGGGTTAACATTTTTAACTTATTTGTACCCCAGTAAAATAAGGTTTGGTAATTGAATTAATATTTACTTCGGTACTAAAGGTTGTACAGCTGAAATATTTCAGAGGTAAGCTTCTTAATAATTGATAAAAATACTCCACCTGGACCCTATAATTCTACTAGGGGAGACAAAATTGTGTGATTATTTTTAGTTTTTTCAGTTTTCCTTGATACGTAAGCGATCTACAATAAAAATATTTTATTTACTTACCTACCAACAAAAATAATGTCAAAATTTGAAACAGAAAAATTTCATTTTTGACGTGTAAACATCTTAGCACTTGGTGTCTATGGTATTGGCTAAAAGAGAATTATAATTGTCAGATTTGCATAAATGTAACTCTTAGTGATAGTTAAACCATTGGTGAGTAGGGTTTAACTTTATTTTACCACGTATCTTATCAGTTGGACTTAGTTTATCTCATAGTTAAAAATTAGTACAACAGGGCCTCACAGTTGTAACTCTCATTTGTGAGTGTTATATGATGTGTAGGTATGTGGTTGTGTGGGTGTGTAACATATTGTGCACGCACACAACCACAGAGAAAGGGCGAGAGAGAGAGAGAGAGAGAGAGAGAGAGAGTGAAAGAGAGAGAGCAGAGTGAGAGAGAGCTCGCTATTTTATGTTTATGTATCAATCCGTTATGAGTATGCCCCAGCGGAACTCCCGCCTTCTTTTTATTGTAACTATTGTATGAACTAAAATATAGTTATGAGAATCAAGTTTTTTTTTGTTTTTTTTTTTCAAAATCATAATTGTAGGGAATGTGTATGATTTTCAACATATTAACCTGTATTAACTAGAGAGTAAGAAGACATTGACATGACTGCTAATTTTTCTTTACTTGATATCATCCCTGCAACTTCGGTCAAACAATTTTCTTATGGGTGCATATACTTGCAAGCGCATGTACCGATGAGGAGTAGGAGCAATAAATGTGTGGATGGGGCCAAAGTAATTTTTCATGCCCTCAAAACCAATTTAAAAAGTTGGCGCCTATGCTTCATCTTAAATAGGTATGCCAGGTTCAAACTTCGGTGGCGATAACATCTACATACTGGTGACCTCCCTCAGGCTCTTAAAAACACAACATATTGTTCTTAGAAAACAAAAATTGTTATTAATGTACCCAGCAGGCTATACGTGATAATAACTTGTGAAACCTAGAGTTCATTCATAAATCAGATTCGAAAGGGAATCAGTAAAAGGTAGCCTATTCGTTTTTTAAATGCTGATAAAACAGTGAGAAAATTATTAACATTAAATGAACCTATGCAACTCTCACTCTAATAATCACGAATTATTTATTTACGTACCTACACGAATTTGAACAATGACTTTACGATTATTTGGAACGTAAAATAACAATATGAGTCTACTATGTTGTCATCAAAATGATTATTTTCTATTTTTCAAATAATTTTACATTTGTCCAATTTCAATTTACATTACATACTTGCACTTCATAGACGTGGAAGGGTGCAGTTTATTATGGAATTCGAAATTTACCAGCGAAGTATGAATAAATGGCTTTTCAAAAATTGACTGTAGGCATATAGTTGCTTCATAACCAATTCGAGTAGAATTTTGCCGTTGTAATTTATATGGTTACCATCATGATATCATGAGATATGATATTGTCAAAGTCTACAGTGGTTAGTGTACCAAAATGTTCGAAGTGAATATGTATACACTTATAGCAAGTTGCGTGCAACGTTGCTTTTAGGCAACGTTATTCTGTCGAGAAAAAAAAAAACTGTTCAACAGAGAGTTGCTTGTTCCATCAACCACATGTCCTTAGGGAACAATGAATTTCCATTTATTATTTACGCGTAACTTTTCGTGAAACTTCATCCTTTGTAATGAGAAAAATGGTATTCTCTCGTCTATAACGCATGTATATTCGTGCATAAGACTGAACTTTTCCCGCTCATCTAAACCTCTTTGGAACTCAGTCAGTCGAAAAAAATGATAATTTTGAAACCAAATTTTCTTGAATTGGAGTATAACGTGAATATAATAAATTTTTTTTTTTTAAATAATGTTCACAATGTATAGCATTTGAAATGAAGTAAAAATGAATACGACTTTTGACGTAATTTGTACCTAATTAAACGGAACTATAGGTAGGTGTACCTTTCCTACGGTATTTATCTATTTTTCACAAGGTTTTTTGGATTCGATACAATCTCCCTGTTGATTTATTCATGTTTTCCAAAATGCGTGACAGGAATAGTGTTTTTAAAATTTCATACTCTCGATTGAACAACAACTACTTAACGTTATAAAAAAAAAGAATTTGAACAGGTATACAAATATGGTATTGCACTAAAAATAAATGAAAAAAAGAGCAAGTTTTTATTCATTTTTGAAGTCGGAGCTTCTAATAAACGAAATGAATTCCAATTTCATTGATTATGGTTGAATTATTATTACTTATAAACAGGACCTGGTTCACAAAGCTTTGCTCGGATGGGGGAAATAAATGGGTGGATTTAAAAAAAAACTCTAGCGTAGCAAGTCTCGCTAGAAAAAGTTGATTTTCGAGAAAAAAGAACTATGAATTTTGATCGTCACATTAGTTATCTGTAAGTTCATACGAATAAATGGTATGTCATGATTGTATGAAATTTGTTAGCTGCGGATGAAATATTAGTCTATATGAAATTTAAAAGCATTAGGGTAAAGTTGACAAAATCATACCATTTCCTAAATTATACCATTGCTGATATATGGGATGAATAATGAAACTAAATACAAATAGCCACTAGGTAACTGAAAATTTTCTATATACATATACTCATTTTCCTTCCTTTTTACAAGCTTAAGAAAAAAAGCATACTCAAAAACAAATAATTTGGTCACGATCTTTTAATAAGCTTAGGCTGGTAAAATGTATTACAGCTATCAAAATTGTTAATTTAGTTGAATTTAAACCTTTTTTATCATATTTTCAGAAAATTTTAATTAAAATCTAAGTTTGAAAATTGGAAATTTAAGTATTATTGGAAGTGAACACGGTTTTCTAAATAGTACCACCGGTGAGCTAAAGAAGTAAAAATAAAATAGAACTGTAGGTGGCCGGCATGGGGAATCAAACTGGCAACCTACGGGTTGAAAATAGAAAACGACGCTACGGTACAGCTAAAGTGAGTCTGATAGATGATGAAGGCACAGGCATTTACATTCACGTCCATACAAAAATCAACCTCAAATGCAATAAAATAAGATATAAAAATGAAAAAAATTATCACAGGTACGATTTAGGAAACTAGTTGTTTAAATCGTACCATGAGGAGTTTGTTGATAAAATCAGCTGTAATTTTGACAATATTTGTGTGAGGCTGGTATGAATGAAAACATAATAGAAATAATGATATAAAAATCAGAAAATATATTGTTAGAAATTCTAAAAATATTATTTTTGTCATTATAAGCAGCTAAATTGAAAAGTGGTATGATTTTGGAAACCTTACCCTATCTTATGTTTTCCATGTCTCATCATTTCCTTATCACAGAAATAGTTTTTTCAATTTTTCTATTTGAAGATATAAGTTTTGTAAGTTTTGTAATTTCGTAGAACTCATACCAGTGGCATACCAACATAAATGGTATGGTAGTTCAACCAATCGTCGAACCACCAATAAAACTCCAAACTTCTTCTCACATTAATGGCCACCTAACAGCGAGCATTTGTAAATTTAACGACTGAAAAATCTGCCTCAGAATCTTGATTTTGGTACGCTATTGGCTCCCACAAGACTGAGATCGTAGGGTTGAACAAAGTTCTCACTCTTAAAAAAATTTTCCAGCACAGCTCTTGTTTTGCTGTATACAAGTTCTATATACCAAAAAAGTATAAATATTATAGTACTTATCTTTATTCTACTTCGACCCTTTCCTCATACTCAACCCTCAAATTCAGTATCAATCTCAAAAAAAGCAATTTTGAATCGTTACCGAACCCCAGGTTTTTAAAAATTTATAGTTCACTACCTACTTCATTTCTTACATTTGCAATTGCAACGTTATTTTTTGGTTTTTCACGATTCTTAAGAAAAATGAGCCTCGTATATTAATGGCACAGCACAGGTCTTCATGCGATGTCTAAAGTAGCCTAAGTGGGAGCTCAGCTAAGTATTCCAATTAGTTTGTGGTTCAAGTCTAATACGAGTTGAGAGTATGATTGTGATGGACGAGTGTGTCAAATTCAAAGGCGGCAGTGTTTCAAAGAGGTGGCTCGTTAAGTTGAAGGATGTTTTTATGGTGAGTTGGAATTTTTATGGATTATTTAGTTCGCTTTCATCTCCTATAATGGAGAAACCGCGGCCAGTAAAGGGAAAATGTTTGGTGTATTTTTAGAAAGAGCGTAATTTTCTCTGCATTTTCTTTGCATAATTTTACGATTTTAACTTGGAATTTTTTCAAAATATTTCGAAAAAGTAGCAAGTACATAATTCCATTTTTTTAATGTTTTAGAAAACTTTTTTTTCCTTTTTCTCATCACTTTTCAGCATAATCTACTATATTCTATTATTCTTGATCACAATTAGAAATACGTTACGAATTCAAATATTTGTTGTATCATTTTGGCGATATATTTTAAAGAATCATTACTGAAAAACTACAATTTACTATCAGAATGGGAGATTAACACTGAATACCTATCTACTTCTACTTTCAGCCTGTAAATTACTTCGTTGACAAGAAAGTCTTACTGAGAGTACAACTAATCAAAATCCCATGTTAACTACTCAGCGTACAATCTCACCCTTTCAAGTTTCCGGAAATAAGGTGAAGACAGTAGTTGCGACATTACATAGATTTTCGACACTTTTCACCAAAATATGTAAAAATTAATGCTACTGCTGTAGTAGTGTAGGATGTTAAGCATTTGTTAAGGCGTCCTCTATATTCTTATTTTGAAAAAATCACATACACATATAAAATTTTCATCTACTTAGTTATAAAAAAACATTAAATATTCACTTTTTTGAGGAGTCCAAAACTATCCCTGTTTCTAACTGCCTACCTTAGATGGTGATTTCCCAAAAAGTGATGAATCTTGTTCCAGCAATTGATTTGAATAACTGAAGAATTACTGTTATAGAAAGAGCAATACTGAGGGATGGATAAAAGCTTGCTTTTTATATAAAATAAGACATTTTTATTTATTATTATTACTTAAACTTAACTAATGCCTGAAATTAGTCATTTCATTAGTTTGCAACACTTGTGTTAGAACAAAAAGTCAATGAATTAGATTGTGACACCTAAGTTCTTAACCATTCTTAGGCTTATGTATTGTAGCTAGATACAAACTGTATTGTCTGTTATATTTTAGATAAAACAAACCTTCAGTATTCCCCATTACAGATTTTTATTTTGTAAAGTGAAGTTGGTGTATTTTTTTTAGCAAAAGTGTTTCAAACAAGTGCTATAACTGTTACTATCTAAACAATTATAGGTAGTATTATTCACGCATTATTACCAATTATAATACATTTTTATAGGTTTAAATGTGAATATCTGGCAACGTTGTTTTAAAGGTGCAGGGATCATCTTTAATTTGACTGATTATAGCGTCACAAACTAAGGATTTTGATGTTATATTGTTTCAGCATTAAAAATTATGAAAATAATGAAATTTATTTCAATACTATATACTTAAAATAGATAATAATGGATAGATTTCCCATTTAAAGAAGCTAATTAATAATTACTGGGTAAAGTAAAATTGGTGTAGGTTATTTTGATGGGAGTGTCACAAACTAATGCAGTAACTGTTATTATCTAAATGATTAGTGTCACAGAGCAAGGAATTTGATGTTTTTTAGTTTCATTATTATCAGTTATGAAAATAATAAAATTTAATTTAATACCATTTGTTTCAAATTAATAATAGATAGATTTCTGGTTTCAAGGAGCCATGAAACAATGCTGTAACTTTAAAACTAATTTTATAATTGAGCTCCAAGGTTGAAATTTCTCCTAAAGTGTCGCAAACTATTGCCTTTACTTTACTTACTCTTCCTAATCTGCTAAAATTATGTTTGTGTCTTATTCAAAGACATGACTTCTACGAATCTTGTGGGACTGGTTTCATTTTGTGACATGTGGCTATTATTCCACTGAGCCCCAATGACAGTTGTTGATGCGGATAGAAATACATACAAGACGTGGATCCACTTTATGATGGTTTATCATCAGGCACTCTTGAGAGTGTGGGCCAGGTGCCTGACAAAAAATAAACAGTCGCAAGAAAAAAGTTTTAACTAATTAAATTCTTTGGCAGTAATGCTCATAGTGCGCACAAAATGTATCGGCATATATTACATAATTATGCCATTTGTGACACATCAGTAAGCATCTTGTGTGGAGCATATGGAGTGCACACACATTAGCCAAACTGATATATGTATATTAGTTGCTGCATGATGTGCATGGATTTTTCTCCACTCAAGTTTAATGCAGCCTTTGTGTTCAAAGCGGTTGACCGTTGCATTATGCTGGCTTTAATGATATGAGTAAATCGTGTTGAGTTCTTTAAATTATAATGAACTTGATTGGGCTTTCATTATCACAAGTTGATACATTTTTAAGTCTTGGTACCTAAAATTTACTCTCATTTAATTAAAAGCATATCATTATACTTGGTACCTACTCACCATCCTAGTAAGTATTCAATTCTTCATTAAATATAACTATCTGATTCAAGTTAAAAAAATTCAATTTGTTGGTAAAATATTAAAGTATCTACAAATTCTACAATAGTCAGAAAACAAGTATTTAGACCAACGATGATATTTAAAAACATTTGTTGCAATTTGAAGTAGGTATGGACATGGTGCCATTAATGTAAGCAGGTTCACTTGGTGATTGTGAAAATTATATCTCAATGTTTCAGTCTTTTGTGTTTTTAGAAAATTAATTCAAACGTATGTAATTAAAAATGCACGAACATGTGCAAGTTTCAATAATCTTCATGCGTTTATCGTCTTTGTTGAGAGATCTGCCAGACTTAAAATTTGGATATAACCAGGTACCAGTAAGAAAAAATTCCTCTTACAAGTTTCTCTATTTTTAAAACAGACTGCGTTATGAAGTTATAAATTGGAAAAAGATAGACTACCTGTCATGTACCCATGTATGGAAAGTTGACTAACCGTAAATATTTAGATTTGAACAATTTTTTTTTTTAGTTTTGTTTTGATAATGCCCAATTGAACTTGTATTTAAGTATTCAGCTTCTCATATTAAATTTTTTTCTCAGATATTTCAAATATTGAATTCCAAATTTTCAAACTTGTAAACCCGATAACTCTATCAGTTTTAAAAATAAGGCATAAGCTAGGATAAACTTTTTTCTTAATCAGGTCAGAATATACTTAGATCCGAAGTTTCAAAGCTCTCCCCTCTAATTTTTTGTTAAATTTATTATCACTACATTACAATAATATTCAAATTTCCATAACCTAAAAAATAGAGAAAATTGTAGTTATAAGGGGAATTTTTTCTTAATGGTACCTGGTTTTATCTAAATTTCAAGTTTGGCAGACTTCTCACCAAAGACCGTGTATAGATAGGAATGTTGTATGTAGCTTCATTTTCTGACCTAAGCAGAAGAAATTTATCATCTATTGTAAATTTTAATAGGGTAGCCTATTTCGTTGTACACTAACAAATGTAAGTTACACCAAGGCGATAATTCCTTCGGTGAAAACAGTAAAGCAAATTTCTTATTTTTTTTTGTTTTTTATTGAAATTATCAGACCGTCTGTTAAAGTTTTTTTACGTTTAAAAGCCATTTTACGAGCTGAAAGGCGTCGTTTTGCTTCATTCAAAAAGGGAAAAAAAGGAAGAAATAAAGAAAACAAAAATATTCGAAGTGAAGAAATGAAAAAAATGTACACTACGGTGCCAGAAATTTCAAAATTACAAACTCCATTTGTCCACGACGTTTTTTAAAAATTTGCTGGGCATAAAAATGTTATAAATGCATTCAAATGAACGACTAGCGTCGTTTGAAATGCCAAATAATTTTTACAGATTTTTCAACAGTTAATGGACTTCGAGAGACACGTTTTATTATCTTGATTTGTTGCAAAAATTGGGATAATTTTGTTGAAAAGAATTCGATGAGTACGAGTAATGAAACGTAAACTAAGAAGAATAACAAAAAAAAAGAAAAAAAAGTCTTTCACTTTGGATAATTTAACTGCGAAAAAAGGAACTTACAACAAAAAAAAATGTGTAGGTCTACTTTATATCTTGTTTTCATTAAATTTTTTTCCCAAATTTTTCCCAATGTGATGCTTATTTTTTTTTTTTCAAAAGATTTTCATTAGATTCGTTTAGGTACCAGTAGAAACTACGTTCATTTTATTAATATAAACTCTTTTTACCTTGGCTGGTTGAGACAAAATGGACAAATTTTTTATTTTTTTTTGGTGCTCAAACGAACCTATTGTTGAGCAAAATTAGTCTTTAATTTCGTAATGATACACAATATAATCAGAATAAGTAAACCTTAATGCATTCTTCATTTATTAACCAAGGAGTATTAAATTAAGTGAAATAACAGAAGCGTACCCAAGGGGGAAACATAGGTATTCAATCCCCCATAAAAAATCTCATAACTCCGTCCCCCTCAGCAATGGCTAACGAACAAGCATTTGAAAATTTAATGATTAACCCCTGCCTCAGAATTTTGATTTTTGTATGCCAATATAAAATAATGAGAGAAAAAAAGAATAAATTTCTGAAAAAAATTTTATTGCTTGAATGTGTGGTGGGTGCTCCCTCAAGTACGTGGTAAAATGTCCCAAGCCCAACCTAATGTACGACTGCAGGTTTTAGTTTTTTTCTTTAATTTTTATTCTCATTGTATTCCACCTGATTCGAATTGGCTAAAACTTCAGCAGTAGACCAAGTGCTGACCATAGCTGAATTGAATATTTTTAAAAGTGATTTTTAGGCGAAAGGTTAACCATTCGTTTCATAAGTACTTTTCACCATTTTAAAAGGATGTATCCTGTAGTCAGACGTATGTTACAAATTTCTCAGATTCATGTAAATTTTAGTTTTTTATGCGTGAATGTATTTTTGTAATTAGCGTATAGCAAAGAATTACCTGATTAATTTGAGATATTTTTGAAGATCACTCTTTGAAATATTAACGTCCATCATAAAAATTAAGAGCAAATACCTTTTTAGAGAAAGAAATAATGCATACATACCTATTATTGTGTTAACTAATTTGAGAATTAACCCAAAAACCGAATGTTAAGATGCAATGATAATGAACGGGTGAGTAACAATTACTGAGATGGCGAATTTCTAGTTCAAACAATGGAGGTTTGCTGGACAAACCTTTTGGAATAGTATTTCTAACACAGGGGATTTGTTTGGAGGTGTTTAGAGATGAATGTACTAAAAGCACCCGAGTGTACGAGGTGAGCTAACACCAGGGCATCGTAAAATGTGTCCATTGTTTTGGTTCTTCGCGAATATCTCGAAAAAAGTTGATTGTAAGTGAAAAGTAGTCATTTGTAAAATTAAAACGAATAAAATATTCAATAAGAATATTTCTTTTCATTTAAAAAAAAATCTTTTATAGTTTTCTAGAAATCTGTTATTATTTCCATTATTTTTAAATCCACCTTCAGATACACTTTCGTTTTTTGAAAAAAATTAGGTACGATATCGACAGCTAAATTTTTCAAAAACTATAAGAGATACGAAAAAAAAAAAAAAATGAACGTTCTTGCATGAAATATTATCGAATTTATTTTCTAGTACAACAACTTCTGACATAAGACAAATTATTCTCAAGATATGGGCGAAGAACCTAAACAAGCGACACATTTTATGATGTCTCAGACACGGAGTTACTTGACCCTGTAGATTCGGGAACTTCTAGTATATTCATCTCCAAACACCTTCAAACAAACGAGAGCATCACACATTCTGCGTTGCTCCTCCTGATTCCTCTCCGCCCCCAAAAAACCATTAAATTTTCTAGTGTCAAAGACACAACCGATGTTTCTGAAAAACATCTTTAAAACAACTGAAAATGCCCTCAAATTTCTAAAATTATAATGTCATCAGTCCCTTCAGCTGCCCTCGAGATAACGTCCATCTCCCTAAATTTTAATATATTAAATAAATCTATTTATTTATTTATTTATCTATCTGTTTATATTTATTTCATTTAGGTAGGTATACTTACCCTTTTGTTTATTTATTTTATTAATTAACATTGTGGGGACACTACTTATATGAGGGAAAGGGGCTTGCACCCCTTGATGACAGTCACTACCAAAAGGCTGGCTTATTATTTGTCTCTTTGATGTTAAACAAATAAACACACGTATGTTTGTATGTTCCTACCTGTACATACATACAGGTAAGATACATTGTTTGAGCTGTGACAAATTGCGTGATAAAGATCTCGGTGATATCACAGCCTAGTACCAAACACGCTGCCTTATTTCTTATCACTATACAAAATAGGAAACAACGTAATATTATGACATAATTTCATATGTATGTACATATGTGTATCTGTGTGCATGTGCCAATTTCCTTATATAAACTCACAAAACTGGCTACAAAATTGCCAGTGTTTGCCTAGAATTTGGCTCTGCTATACATTCGTGTAAGATGTGGCAGAACATGCAAAGCTGTTAATTACCTTTTATGTGTGAACATTTCTCACGACAAGATATTCCACAAACATATTTATTAATTTATTTAGAGTGCAGTATGAGGATATTGCGGGGCTAGTTATGAAAAATACAATACACTAGGCGTAATTTTTGACGTAATTTTTGACTGATTGTGAGAAAGTTTTGCATTGGAAATTTTAGCAACTAGAAAGGATTATGAAGTCATAATTTTAAATTTGGAAACTTTGGCAAAAGGAGCTGATGACGGAATAATTTTGGCTGTTACATTTTTTTCATGAGGTAACTTACCCCTCTTTGAAGGACATTTTCCATCAAAATCACCAGCTGACAAAAACTCACTATATTCTGATTTCTGGCCTTTTTTCTTAGCTTATTGACTAAGAACGGATCCAGACCCCAGATCCCTTTTATATTTCCCTTGCAACCTTACAAACAACTTCCTCAAATCATGAAACTGTTCCAAAACGTCTGTCTGGAACCCCTTTTTTGAGTATTCGTTGACTAGACTATTCATCATCAGCACAACAAAAACGTTATTTGAGAAAGATTATTGGAAGTGAGACAGTCCGTCTTGGGAATTTTGATTTTTTGTCCATCAATGTTCTACAGTACCTAGTTTTTGAACAAAATGCTTTGTCTCTCAAAAGATATACGAACGTCCTCGTAGCGTTTCGTAATTTCAATAAAAAAACAAAATCTGTTCTTGTATCCTCTGTTTCCTACCATTTTGTTGCAAAAATACAATCCACTAATTTTCCTCATATAACTTTTGTAACTTTGCATCTTTTCCCATGGACACATTTTTACTCTACGTAGGTAACCGATAACCGAACTTACTTTTGTTTCGCGACCTCATTTCATGAAAAATCCGTTAAAAATGGTGTCCTGCTTCGTACACTTTTGCCAACGCGTGCTATATATACGTTATGACCATAATGGCTGCTTTCAGTCTTTTCCTTTGGAC
Organism: Ericerus pela; assembly: GCA_011428145.1. NCBI lineage: Eukaryota > Metazoa > Arthropoda > Insecta > Hemiptera > Coccidae > Ericerus > Ericerus pela. Next base: position 89,152 of record WOFM01002179.1, read on the forward strand.
TGCTTGGCTGCTTTTGTCCGTTGAATTAAATTTAAAGTGAAAGAAATATTTATCCTCGAAACGGTAAAACGTGTAGGATAGACAAACGAAAGGTTTTTCAAACATACATAGGTAGGTAGGTATATAGCAAAATACTGGAAAGCACGTTTTTATGCTCGCATCTTGTGAAATATTCGAGAATGCTGGAGCTGAAAGGGATGAGAAAAGGCCATAAAAGTTAATTCTGTTTTACTACAGGTTGTGCGAGTACAGTTTCGGCCTAATTTTTTTCTTTTCTTCTTTCTTCTCCCTCCCCATCTCTCGACTACTATATCTTCCTCACACTTACGAGAAGAAAATCAACGTATATACGTAATCCACCTCTTTCGTGAAAAACGAAAAATTGAGAACATGTAACCCTGACATCGAACCATACTATTGTAAGCCCATATTAGGCTATTTCGTTCCTTCGCACTTATTATTCCTAAAGGGTACAACTTCCATGGGTGAAGTGAAGGCGTGTCAGTAGGACCTCGCTATTGATCGGTGTCTCGTTTGTTACTGATGCTTCTGTTTATTTATGAATTTAATGAAATATGTAGGAAGATTGTCTGCCTTATTCAGTAGGTATGCAGAGAAATATAAGACAGAATTGAAAAGCAAACAGAATATATTATTACTTGTATTCTTTAAACTAAAAATTTATGGATAATACAAATAGGGGAGACTCATATACCATGAGACCTGCAGCTGTTGCATGGAAAAAATATTGAACCTACTAGGGTGGTGTAAGACAGGTCTGCCAACGTTGCAAATGAATTCCAAGACCATACCTTGTTTAGTTTGAAAATTATAGTGATAATAGTAAAATTTAAAAAAAAAAAGGGAATTATCAATTTTTTTGCCATTAGATCTGATAAAAAGATATTAAAATTTGATTGATGTGTAATACTAACAAGTGAAGGTAATCCATTTATTGTATTACTCATTATTGATTCTTACTCAAATATCTTAGCAAATGAGATACACGGGTTGATTGCAACTTTCATTTTTTCAGCTATGCCACAAAGTAAATCAGGTAGGCTTATCATGAATATATTAATTTTCAGCTCATTGCCTTAAAAAATTAATTAATTCTATCTTTCTGTCTATTATGATTTTTAGTTTTGGCATAATGGACATTTCAAAATTAAAGCAATCTATATTTGTTGTTGTCAAGCTTGAATACGATTATGGGCGTAGCCAAGGGGAGGATGGGGTAATTTGTTCCATAAATTTCAAGAAAAAAATTTGTCACATTATTTTTCATAAACATCTATGATGTAGTATTTAAACTTTTCTAATCAGATTAACATAGAATATTTTTAGCTACAATACTTACTAGTCCAGATAGGTAAGATTCTATTTAAGTTACTTTTCCTTTTTTCCGTAGCCAGTCAGAGTGAACTTAGGTATCTATTTTTAGTATCTACTTTCATCACAAAATATCCAATTTAGGATTTAAGACCTTCCTCAATTCCTTTTAGTTCGTATTAAAATTTCTCCTAGCGCCATTCTTCTTTTCGATGAACTTTTCTCATAACTGCAAGAACAGAATTAATAATTTTTGATGGAATTGACTTTGAGGGTGAATTTCTTCCTTCAAAGATTCTTTATCTTAAAAATTCTTGTTCAAAATTCCATACAAAATCGGATAATAGTCCAGGTAGAGTGATTGTGGGGAATACTTGAAATAGAATACTTGGCTTATCCAGACTCAAAATTTTTTTTCTTATTTTTTCATAAATTTAATTTTGATAAATATGTTCTGAAGATCGGGTAACTTATCTTACTTAAAGGTACCCTAGTTCAGATACCATAATGAGGAAAAAATATGAAATTTTCTTTAAAACAAAACAAAAAAGGTAGTTTACCTTTCTACGAAACAATTTTCCTACGTTATATAAAAGTATTGGTTTGTCGCAGAAATTTTAAAACTCAAAAAGGAAAATGTGGTTTGTAAATTTATGAGGTAAATCATAATTTTATTTTTAACAAAAAGATGATAAAATAACTGTTAAGCTAGAACAAATTATTTTTGTGTTGATTAATGCTGAATTTTGTTGGAGGAAATTAATTATGCTAATAGATCATATTTTTAAGAAAAATTTTTCTCAAGTTTGGCATCATTTTATGAATGTCCCAGGGTACTACAGGATGTAGTATCATAGGACATAAATGGATCAGGTAAATGTTTTTTTTATGAGGAATTGTGAAGTGGTTGGGAAAAGTTTGGGAGTGAAGTTTTTAGGCAAGGGATACTGCAAGTTAAAATAAAAAAATTGATCAGACTTGATTAGTAGGGGAACTAAAGAGAAAAGTACAAAAACTGTACCTTGGGTCATGGGTCTCCCTTTCATAGTATAAGGTAAACCACGAGTCTTGGATCACACCCGAATGTGAGTCAAAATTCTCCAGGTGATAGTCAATAAACTTAATCGTAAAAAATTAAAATAGGACGCAAAACGTATATCTATCAAAGCAGAGATATTATTTTCTACATTTTCATCTGATAGATATTACATTTTGTTTGTAAGTATTATCAGCTTAATGCTAGGAGTGTTTTTTTTTTAAATTGTAAAATATCAAAAATTCCAGGTATATACCAAAATTTATGATTTTTTTGGGCCTGTATTGACAGTAACAGTAGTCCATAGAACACGTTTTGCTTGATCTGAAATTTTTCTTCATACAACTCTCATAATGTAGTGGTGTGAAATTTATCAAGTAGATATCTACTGAAAATAGTCATTTACTCAATTTTAGCAGGTTTTCAAACCTGTTATTCAAAATTGTTTAAGTTAGTGAAGTTGGGCTTGGGACTTCGATAGTTTTTCATTTCATGAAAAATTATAACTTTTGGCATAAAAATCAGAAATTTATATAATTATAATTATATATTTATGACTACATGTCTAATTAGGTATATAATACATGTAAGTCCATATTTATACATTATGTATGTATACGAGCATACGCGCCGACTTCTTTTTTTTTTGTCAGTGTTACCAAATTTTATAATTGTAATTTGTAAATGAGTGGAAACTGTTAATTAGAATGGAAAAAATAATTTTTAGGTTGGGAAAATCACTTCCATGTTGCAGTAATACCTCATGTGTCTGTAAGTCAGCGCATATGTATAAACAATTTTCTTATGCATATGATAGAGATGGAAATTGAACTTAGGTACGTGGGTAGTTTTTTGCATAACCTCAGATAGCATTGTATTGGATGCAAATCGATGGAGGGGTTGAGCTGAATGGGGCTAAAATAAGTTCCACCAATGAGGGTTTAGATATAATTATCATTCAAATAGCTGAAATTTGGTTGATAGTTGGTTTAAAACCAAATGAAAACCGGTATTGAGTTTTATGATAATTGGTTCAATTGGTTAGCCATGGAGGCAGAAGAATGTTGCACACATGGGGTTTAGAAATAATTATCATGCTATAGGCTTTGACTGTATATACTACATATGGACTGCTCAGTTGGTGGAACAACAGAAATGAAACAAACATCGGAGGTACGGGAAAGGAAAATATATGCAACAAAGGGCTATTTCAACAAACATGAGAGAGAGAAAGCCAATATCAAATTCAGTTTTTCTCTCTTTCTAACGGTCTCGCTCGATGGTGATTTGTATAGAGCGTCACACATTGAAAAAAAAGCCAAAAAAAAAGATAAAAATAGCTAAAACTTTTGATAAAAATTATCAAGAAAAATGTAAACAGAGATTAAAAAGAAATGTAAAATTATGTTGTATAAAATGAGACGTAAAAAGAGATGATGATTTTTGGAAACCTATTCTTCGCTAGTTTTTTCGTTTAGAAGTATAGTTTAGAAGTGTCTGCTGAACATATTCCACCATATCCTAATCACCTGATGTGAAAAGAGTTTTGACTCACACCTCGTTTGCCTCGCAGTTTTGGCAACTGATTTGTTTTTCCTGCATCATATTCCAGCGATAGGTACCAATCACCAATCCATCCGTCCACTTATGATTAAATGGAAAAATTAATAGCAACACGTCAAGAAATGAAACTAGTCCACAAGATTCGCTGAAGTCATGTCGTTGGAAACGTCACAAATATAATTTTAGCTGATTGGGAAGAGGAAGTATTTCTGGAATTAACCATCAAACTTGAAGGGATGAGATTATACGTTGAGTAGTTTACATGTGATTTGGATTAGCTGTACTCTCAGTAAGACTTTCTTGTCAACGAGGTAATTTACAGGCTGAAAGTAGAAGTAGATAGGTATTCAGTGTTAATCTCCCATTCTGATAGTAAATTGTACAGTTTTTCAGCAATAATTCTTTAAAATATATCGCCAAAATGATACAACAAATATTTGAATTCGTAACGTATTTCTAATTGTGATCAAGATTAATAGAATATAGCAGATTATGCTGAAAAGTGATGAGAAAAAGGAAAAAAAAGTTTTCTAAAACATTAAAAAAATGGAATTATGTACTTGCTACTTTTTCGAAATATTTTGAAAAAATTCCAAATTAAAATCGTAAAATTATGCAAAGAAAATGCAGAGAAAATTACGCTCTTTCTAAAAATACACCAAACATTTTCCCTTTACTGGCCGCGGTTTCTCCATTATAGGAGATGAAAGCGAACTAAATAATCCATAAAAATTCCAACTCACCATAAAAACATCCTTCAACTTAACGAGCCACCTCTTTGAAACACTGCCGCCTTTGAATTTGACACTCTCGTCCATCACAATCATACTCTCAACTCGTATTAGACTTGAACCACAAACTAATTGGAATACTTAGCTGAGCTCCCACTTAGGCTACTTTAGACATCGCATGAAGACCTGTGCTGTGCCATTAATATACGAGGCTCATTTTTCTTAAGAATCGTGAAAAACCAAAAAATAACGTTGCAATTGCAAATGTAAAAAATGAAGTAGGTAGTGAACTATAAATTTTTAAAAACCTGGGGTTCGGTAACGATTCAAAATTGCTTTTTTTGAGATTGATACTGAATTTGAGGGTTGAGTATGAGGAAAGGGTCGAAGTAGAATAAAGATAAGTACTATAATATTTATACTTTTTTGGTATATAGAACTTGTATACAGCAAAACAAGAGCTGTGCTGGAAAATTTTTTTAAGAGTGAGAACTTTGTTCAACCCTACGATCTCAGTCTTGTGGGAGCCAATAGCGTACCAAAATCAAGATTCTGAGGCAGATTTTTCAGTCGTTAAATTTACAAATGCTCGCTGTTAGGTGGCCATTAATGTGAGAAGAAGTTTGGAGTTTTATTGGTGATTCGACGAGTGGTTGAACTACCATACCATTTATGTTGGTATGCCACTGGTATGAGTTCTACGAAATTACAAAACTTACAAAACTTATATCTTCAAATAGAAAAATTGAAAAAACTATTTCTGTGATAAGGAAATGATGAGACATGGAAAACATAAGATAGGGTAAGGTTTCCAAAATCATACCACTTTTCAATTTAGCTGCCTATAATGACAAAAATAATATTTTTAGAATTTCTAACAATATATTTTCTGATTTTTATATCCTTATTTCTATTATGTTTTCATTCGCATTAGCCTCACACAAATATTGTCAAAATTACAGCTGATTTTATCAACAAACTCCCCATGGTACAATTTAGACAACTATTTTCCTAAATCATATCTGTGATATTTCTTCCATTTACTTTATGTTTTTGTGGTTGATTTATTTTATTTTTTTACAGTATTTTTGGGGATGTTTTCAATAAATAAGTTGCAATAGACTATAGTCACAATGTTTTAGAATACATAACAACAAAAAATGGTAGATTTAGGAAACTCATTACCATTAACAGTGGTACTATTTAAGAAGCTGTGTTCACTTCCAATAAAACTTAAATTTGCATCTATAAACATTAATAGTAATTAAAATTTTCTGAAAATATGATAAAAAAGTTTTAAATTTAACTAAATTAATAATTTAGGGAGTTGCAACATTTTTTACATGCCTAAGTTTATTAAAACAACATGATCAAATTATTTGTTCTTGAGCATGCTTTTTTTCTTAAGCTTGTGAAGAGGGGGAAAATGAGTATATATACAAAATTTTTTGTTCCGTTGTGGTTATTTGTACTTGGATTCATTATTCATCAAATGGATCAATAATTGACTCTCCTATTTTTTAAATACCAGCAGTGGTTCGATTTAAAAAATGGTATGATTTTGGAAATCTTACTCTATAAACATGACAATAATATCTTTGGAAATATTGGGGTTGAGGAAGCACAGTATATATGTGCCAGTAAGAAGAAAATAGACGGTTAGACTCAGTCAAGTTAAAAAAGTGCAATGTAGTATTTTGGAGAAATCAGTTTGACAAAATTAGTTTTAATTTTATTATACGAGATAACATCTGCAAATAAGTATGAGTGGGTATGAGATTGAATAAAACGAGTGTTAGTTTATTTGGAATGACAGTATAGTCGCAAGATTAAACTAATTAATGTAAAAGTAGGAGTTCACATATGTAAATTGGGAAATCCAGTGATGGTGGAATGCTAGTGCTTATCAAGTGCTATTTTTTCCTAAAGGATGTTCGTGGGTATTTTTACATATTTTTACTTGCTATTTAGCATAAGGAAAAAAGCATACATATCTTCTTTTGGAGTTTTTTTTATACAACTGACAATTTTATAATATTCTATAGTAACAATAATAAAAAGAAATCATATTTTAGTCATCAAAAATTACACTGTTGCGAGAATAATTCAATGTCTGAATTATTTCAACAAATAAGATAATTTCTAAATAATATCTTTTATTAAATTCGAACTTCAAATTATTACAAACACTTTTACTTTAACTTATTACCAATACTTAATAATAATGAGACCTGATATCCATAACATCGAGTATGGACCTTACCATTTCTACTCGATTGCCAGTTCAGGAATGAATATGTTTTCAAACGGAAGACAAGACATCACTTTTGTTTTCTTTGTTACAGATCAAAAATGGCCGACCAAAAAGATGGCGTGACATGGAACATCCGCCAAATATGATGACTCTTTATTGTTAGCATATTTGGTGGTGTTTGTCCGTGAGAAGCTTGGTATCATATAGACAGCTATTATTCCAAGAATTAGGAATAATATTTGTCTATATTTGTTCGACACATTTTTGTAGACAAACTGAATTGTCTGCAAAAATGGGACAGAACATACACTTCTCACATTAAATATTTTCTTTCATAAATGCTTGTTTTGTACTTAAAAACTGTTATCAAACATACATGATCACCCTTTCAGCACTTCTAATTTCTGCCACCAGAGCGAGATTCTTTTGTACAATGGACTACCCAATTGTGAAAACAGAATTCAAGTAAAATACAAGATATGAAAATTCCTAACACGGACAAAGATATCATATGAGACATGTAATACAGTTGAGAGGTATCATTACCTCGATCATTTAGTACTGGTTATCCAGCAGCCCTATCTCACCAATGTTGACCAAATATGCCATCGTTATAAAACTCTAAAATGGACATACGTTTTCTAAGTATGCACAGTAGGTTGTTTTTAATCTGTTTTCAGTCTTTTGGTCCTGCAAATTTAAAGCTATCTAAATACGTTGCAGTGAATTCAATGAAGTTGCAGTGAATTCAATGAAAGCGAGTGAAACTCACGTTCATTTTAGGGCTTCAGGTGTTATTGTTGGCACTAATTTTCGTGTTTACCCGGGTATCCACTACTAAATAATCTAACATCAATATAGATAATTTTTGTTTGTCAGTGTTTCCTTAGAATAAGTGTTGAGATTATAAAGCTAAATTGGAAAAGTTAAAAGTGATGGGCTAATGTGACGGGGCGAGGTGCAGAGGATTGGTGAATTTTTCAAAGAACAAGTTTTGCACGTTTCTGAATAGCACAGCCTATGTGTTACGTGTTTCATTCTTTTTCTAAAATAGAGTACCCTTTGGGTGGGTGAAACATCTGTTTTACCTTTCTTGACGTATAAATACCTAGATACACACTGATCGCCATAAAATGTTAAAATAGCGACGGAAACTACTTTACGTAATTTATAACAAGGGATTTTGTTGCCATTGATTTCATCTCAGGTCTATTTTAGGTTGTTTTAGTTGATAAATTTTCGAAGCATGAAGGTGCATCTCCGATATCGTTAATCCAATTTTGTACGTCAATTCTGTGTGCGTAATAATTTTCCGTGTGTTTCTGTGTATTGACTTGCAATGTCATCCGGTTCAATAAATTCGACTCCGTAGGGATTTTAGTTTCGCGTTTAGGAAAACATGATTTTTCTACCCACGTACGTCTGCAAAAAAACAACAACAACAAAAACGTGTTGTATCTCGGGTTATTTAAATAAGCTACAGTGTATTATTATATGTACGCTCCAACATTGTTTGCTTTGACCTCTATGTGACGTGTTTCAGTTAATTTTTTCCATGTTTTGTAAATGTTGAATATGAAATTAATATTTAATCTAACTTATCTATACCGTATACTTACTATAGCGTACATATACATACGCATATTTATGTTTCCCTACATTAAACCTTACAAAAAGCAACAGTTTCCGAGAAACACTTTATTTAAAAAACTAATTGACCTATATATTTCCAAGAATTTTTTTTTTTTCTTTTAATAAACGTTTTATTTCAGAGAACGTTTTTTAGTCTCTCCTACACTTTATTATATCTATTGGTACGGAAACGAAAAATGTTTTCTCGCTTCATTAGTAGGTAGGCAAATTGGCTTTAAATACAGTGAGAAAGTTTTTGATTTCAAATATTTTGTGTTTTTCCTTTTTTATGTAAAACCTAAATTATAATTAGGTAGGTACTTATAGTACTTAGGAGTTAAAATTCTGTGTGATTTGGTGAAATTGAGAAAATACTATTTTTAGTGTTATGTATCAATTCCGATGCATCTCAAGATTTCAAGTTCAAAAGTTGTAGTTCATTGGCAAAGCCAAAGGGACAGGAAGTGCTTTAAATTTTGAGAAAAAAATTATATATATTTTTTTTTTCACGAATGCAGTGAAAAAAAAATTGTAGCGCTGTGATATACTTCGCTAGAAAACCCAGTTTGCCAATTTTCATTTACAATAATAAAAAAATAAATGAATAAATAAAACCTAAAATAACGCAATGCAGAAAAGACGATCATAACCCCTTGCGCCGTAAATGAAAAAAATGATACTTCATGTAACACAGACGATCTTCTTTTCTCCACAAATTTTTTATTTTTGTTTTGCATTTTTCTCGGAAACTACCGAATCAATAAGCACCAAACTTCTATCCAACTTGTACGCAAGTATAATGGCAATTTATCGTGGAAATTTTTGCCCGATCCCTTTCGTAATTCTACCAAAATTCGGGAAAAATCAATTTTCCAGCAATTTTTTGTAAGCTCATTCCAGTTTTCTCAGAATCTACTGAAACAATATGCACCAAACTCCTATCGGACCCAGTCCTAGACATGTAATTCGGCTATGTCCTTTTCGAAGTTTTCTCAAAACCATTAATCAAAATTCTTTTCAGTTTTCCAGGAAACTAAGTAACGAATAGGTACCAAACTTCTATTAGACTTGAATTAACATAAAGGAAATCTATCGTGAAAATTTCAACCCGATCCTTTTTACGGTTTCTTCTAAATTCTGAAAAAACCAGTTCTCACGAAAACTACTTTAACAATAGTCACCAAGTTTCTTTCAAAATATTCAATGAAATATAAGTAGAACCTTCATTGGAAATGGAAACTCTTTGAAACGGCTAAACGTTCTTCTTCGGTGAATTTATTTCGAATATATCTCAAAATGAAATCTGAAACTGTAACAATTGTAACTGTTTGCATCAGACATCATACTCGATATTTTCTCTCTTTACTATGTTTTATCTCCTTATGTCTCCTTGAGAAGGCGAGTCAACCATTCATTTTGCTTTTCTTTAGCTTTAGCCATACATTTCTCCAAGTCCCACTCAGATTTCTGGAAGACAAATATACTTACATATAATTTCCTTGAATGACTGGCAAAAAAATCTTTTACCCGTGAAAAATACTTATGAGCTCACATCAAAAAGTGAGCATATCTATCAGAAATGTTGCTAATATTTCCTTTAATAGTGATGATAAAACCTTGAAACTTCTACAATTCGATTTCTGGTTGAATTTTGATTCAGAAAAGCTACTAGCTCACATTGCTTTGTGAAAATAATGGAAACTTTTTTAAGTTACCAAAAAAAATTCAGGTGTATTTTTCTATGGGGCAGTTATAAAGTGAACACACCCTGTAAAAGTAGGTATATATATATACACCATTTTTTGTTACCACGCTACAGGTCGCAATTTTTGTCCGATAGTCACAAATTTGGTACGAAAATTAGTGTTACGCCAAAAAAAAAACTTGTTGATTTCTGTCCATTTTTGTTCCTTTTTGGAGATTTTATCGCTCTAAAATGTTTAATTTTTTACCAAAAACTACGAAACTTGGAAGAGATATTTACTATAATCTATTCCAATATGCTATTAATTTTGGTGGGGATCAGTTGGTCTGTATTTCCGATATGTCTGATTTTATTCAGATTATTGGCTCTTATGTGGGTGATTTTCTATCAATGGCTGCGAAATTTAGTACCTATAATCATAATTCATGATCTACACTAACTTCTTTCCAATTTTGGTGGTAATTGGCTGGTTATTGAAACTGCACATTTTCTCGTGAAGCTGTTGCAGCCCCAGAATATTTGAGGTAATTAAATTCTACAAAAAATTTAACGCCTAGAATATTGCGATAAGGGTGGTCCCCTGAATAACCACCTCTCCACCTTATGTGTCCACCTGGAAGGAGCTTGAACGTGAAATACTTTTAGTTTTTTCAATTTTACTCAATATTTAAGCTATATGTTTATAAGTATTAAAAAAAATTATTGTAAAAATACTTTTCTATTACTCGTTTTCCAAAAATTATCTTAGGGGCTGATAAGTACACAAAGTACAGATACAGAAGGGTGGTTATGGGGATTACCAACTCATATGAGGTATAGAAGCTCATACCCTCAATGACAGTCGCTGCTAAAAGGCTGGCTTATTAAAAGGCTGGCTTATTAAAAGGCTGGCTTATTATTCGTCTCTATGAAGTTAAACAAATTCAGTACCTATTTGCACGTTTGTATGTTCTTACCTGTATATATATATGGGTAAGATACCATAACTGATTAACAGATAAAGCTCTCGGCGATGTCACAGAAAGGTAGCAAATATCTTATGTCATTTCTTATTGTGATTAGAAAGAAACGACAATTAGATGATACAATATCATACATATATGTACATATGTGCGTCTGTGTGCGTGTGCCAAAATCTCCTATATAAACTCAAGAAACTGGCTACAAAACTGTCAGTGTTTACCCAGATTTTGGCTTCCTCACATGTAAGTACGAAGAGGTAGAACACGGCAATAGCTGTTGGCTACCTTCTTGTTGAGAATATTTCTTCACAACAAGGTATTCCACAGTGATTTTAATTTTTAATTTTTCAAAGTCAGAATAGTTCACATTGTTTTATAAATTTTAGGAGGCTGAAAATGAATCCCTATTAACGCAGGGCTGTAACCAGCCTCTTATAACTGACAGAACAAATGAAAAATTTAGACATTTTGGTCTTCTTAGGGCAAGTGCAAGTTCTCCTTGGTATTTAAGGAGTGATATGGGGCAGATTTTTAAATTTTTTCTAGCTGGGGAAAGTGACGATGTCAGCTGGGGCAATGCCTCCATTTGCCTTCTAATGGTTAAGGGCTTGCCTATTAAGAGAAGATGGTCAATGAAATCAGCTAACCGAGATTTCTCATCTGTATGTGCCGCGTGGTAAGAATTGTGAAAAGCCATATTCATATTTATGTGCTTTAAAAAAAATTACGGTCTTCTCCATTTCATTTTTCAAGGTAGTTTTTATCTTTTTAACCGACTTCAAAAAATTCAAAAATTGAGGAAGATGTCAATTCGAATTTCAATCATTAGGTGTTTTCTTTATTTTTTATTTTTTTTATTTGTTCCAGTATGTATTCTTATTGCTGATTTTGATAATTTTTTTTTAACGATAAACAGTGGTTCCACGGTGGTGTCATTCAAATTTTTATAGAATCGATAAGATAGTTTTTAATTTATTATTAAAAGCTATTTGTTTTAAACCAAAATTTCTGCTAATGGCCATAACTTAGGTAAGTAAAGCGAAAAATTAATGTAAACAACCTCAAATCAAGTTACATTACTTTAGTAAAAGCTTGCAAAAAAAGAAAAACGGGTAAAAATACTCTGAAAATAAGAAAATAATTTTTTTTTAAATTTTTTTTAAAACGTCTACTGGAATTAAAATGAAACAAAAAAGTTATTAAGTAAGGTAAATTATTAATTTTTTTCAAAACAGAACTAATTTCAAAATTAAAACAATAAAAATACCTTAAAAAGAGAAACGTAGATAACTACTTTAAAATGTCTCCAACAATATCTGAAGATTGAAATTATTAAAGTCGGCGCTAATTAGAAAGTTTTGTCATAAAATTCGATGGAACTGACGTTAAGTTACGTGTAAGCCTGTACATATGATGAAGTATAAGAACGTTGACTCTAATAATTCCAGTCCTATATCCTGTTGGTAAAATTTTAAAAGGGTTATGTTACTCTTTTTAGCGAATTTTTACTTTTTTGCATTTATTAGTTTATTTTCTTGTAAGTCCGAAAATGTTTTTAGCATCCATCCCTCATCACAACCGAAAATAAGAAATTAAATTAAAAACCCACGATTTTCATCGTTTTAATATTATTAGGACGAATGAAAAAATTGGTTTTTAGAATTAGTCCGCATATCTCGAGTAACAATTCATTAGAAGTTTCGACTACAGCCTTACAAGCCTAGATTTTGTCAAATCATCCGAAATTAATTTTACCATTTATTATTTTTTAGGAAAAATGCTTACAGAGGCCAGTGAAAGGAGCAAAACTTTTTTTAGGATTTCTTAGTTCCCTTTTATTATCATGAATTAAAATTCTTACCTAATTTTTGTACTTCCAGGTTGTTTTTTTTTCTTTTTTTTTCATTAATTTGAACATCAATAAGAAAAAATAGGTACCCGCGTACTTCATTAACATCACTTATGAAATTCATTTACTTATCCCTAAAAATGTATATTATTTATAAGAAAAATTCATCATACGAAAATGGTGAGAAAATAGCAAAACTACAAATAGGTATTTCTTATTGGAGATGTAGGTACGATATTTCCATTTGTGTTTATTTGAAGTCGATATATAAATTATTAGAATATCGTGCTTTTCATTAGTATAAATGGTACCTAGCTACCTATTCGCAAAAAAATGCTTCAACAATTATGAGAGAAAACGAGATAACATCTATCGTTGTATCTTTTCAAGTGTTGAACGTAGAATATTCGAATTTTTTTTCCATTTTGTTTTAACTGCTTTTCTCCCATTCAAACTCCATTAAACGAGTCTCATATTTTCCGCATTCATTAAAATTGAAACGTACGCAATATGTGAAGTGACTTTTCATGCTGTTCTTATATTCACGTAGGTAGATATACCGTACAAGTGTTACTGCTCTGTTTGATTGGTTTGAGAGAAAAATACTAATTTCGCCCATTAATTCAGACATGTAGATAGGCGTAGATGCCGTTCGTATTTTTTATTTTGAAAACTTTTTTCACCATAAGTTTACAACACAAAAATTTCTGGGGAGCCGTAAGTTTCTTGTTTGCTATTAGTTGGTCTGTACATAGTTTGAAGTTTTTAAAAGTTTAGTTTACGTGTTTGTTACTTATAACCATCAGAGCAAAAATGTTCCATTAATATGAAATTTTTTTTTTTCTTTTTTGTTACCTATGCATATTTCTAACTTACTCGACAAGGTGAAACTTGTCTATTTCAAATCATCTTTGACTTGCCTGCATTCATGATTAAAAGTTTTTGTAAAATGTTGATTCTCAAATCATCGAAAGATCAAAGTTATTGAAATAAACAAGCAAAAAAAAAGTCCAAACAAAGTTTGTTTATTTTTTTTATCGGTGATTTGCAATTATAACACTTGATTGTAACGTATTACTATTATACCTAATACTATGGCAAAGCAGGCAGATTCGTTTATTTTGAATCGTTCTGGGAGTTGTTCGCACAAATGAATCACGTGAGTAAATCAGTTGTTTGAGACGAACTGGTTTTCCGACACAGTTGTGCCAGATCAGACTTTCTTTTTTTGATAGGATACAAAGTTGATATAGTATTTTTCTTATCAGCTGATTAATGATTGTGATTTGTGAAATGAAAGGATTCAAAGCTCTCACTGAATCACCGCAGTGAATCACTAATTTAACGATGGTGTAAATATGATGTGAAAATAGCCTCGCCCATTTATCAACATGAGGTTGACCTTTAAAATTTGAGGAATCTCAAAAGAAATGTTTGGGAAATATATGTGTGAAGCAGGCCCAAGGACTTAAGATATTCCATTTTTTGAATGAAAGGTGAATAAAATGGCAGTATTATTTCATTATTATTTTTAACCTTAATTTTAATTGACAATTTCAAAAGTTTCAGTTGGCAATTTTCCCTCCCACTAAGAATCTTTCACTTTGGCCCTGTCTATCGAGTTAAGTTTTTCGAGAAAAACAAAAAAAAAAAAACCTTTGGCCAGTAAATTCAGAAATGAGGGCAGTTTTTCTCTAGCTCACATTAAATTTTCCAGACGTAAGCAGGTGAGAGGGTAAAGGAAAATTTTAAAATGTAGTTGGAGTTTGAATTTTAAGATAGCCTGTTACAAATAAAAATATAAAAATATACATTAAAAAAAAAAGGTAACTTGATCTTCATAATCTACTCTCCTTACGGTTCCACAATTGCTATATTCAGTTTTGGACTGGATGCCTTAAAAGAGGATCAACAGGGTGATATGGATTATCACTGTTTTTACTGTGGCGTTACTAATCAATCCTTCCTTGGCCTCATCCTGCTTTTGGAATTTGACTACTTCTCCCAGCATCATATGAATTAATTTTATAATGCCAATTAAATAATTTTTATTCGAAGTCTATCGGGCTAATTTTCATGATGCAACAAGGTGTTTGCGGTACCCACCGAATACAGACTTAATATTTATCCCTTTATAGTGTTTCTTGCAACATTCTGATAACGAAGTTTCTTTCACAACTCCCTTCAGTTTGTTTACTTGGGTAAACAATAAACTTGAAAAGGATTTTACAGTCATAGTGATGTTTGCTGCTCCTTATCTCGTGGTATAAAATGTTAATTTCACGCATGAAGCATTATATTTTTTATACGTTTCTTTACGTTTACATCGTTTAAATTGAAATAAGTTAGTATGAGTGGAGGGAGGGAAAAAAAAAGTAAAAAAGAAGACGTTTAAACCAACATTAATCAAAAGGATTACTATTCAAATTTATTAGATGTTACGTTAATTTTTACTATAATTTTCTTGGTTTTTTATCTTTTCTGAAATAGAAGAACACAATTTTTGAGGGTTACTGTTTTCGATAATTCGATGAAATGTTAATTTTTGTTTATCTTTCTTTTTTTTTTTCTTTACTTTGCTTTATGAGAGCCTACTCTACGACCTCTCATTTCAATTACAGCTTTTTCGAATAGAAATTATTCAGTCGAGAATTTAAATTCAAATGAAGTGTAACTTTTTTGCATAACAATGTTACTCCCTAATATTCGACAATACTCGACACTATTGAATGGCTACGCAAATCTCAACCCCACGAGTACTTTTATTGAATTAGATAGGTGCGTAAAAAATGAATTATTTGAAAAGTTCATACACTTTAACCTCAGTCCAGTAAATGCAGACAAAACTACCATTCTGAACAACATGCTAAAATTCACCATCGCCCACTCAATGGAGGAGGAAGTGAGGGGAATGGAACTTTTCGAAAAAACTTTTTCGAATTTACCTTCGTTACAGAGTTTTGCCATTTACATAAAAACCAATTTATTATTTATGAAATTAATTCACTTCGTATTTCCCGCACTAATAAAGGATTCAAATTTAGGCTTACACAGACGGCTAGAAGCAGCCATTTTTTTTCTTTTTTTTTAAACTACTGTCGCACAAATCAACTAAGTCTAAATAATTGCAGGCTACATCTACCTACAAGACTGCAAAACTATTCAATTCAAAAAATTATCGTCCCGCTGTGATGACTTATATTACCAGAAAATGGACGAATACTTTTTGGGTCTCATAACACGTGGGTAGCCTTCGTAGGTTCGACTACCGAGGCCAAGCAGATTATTTCTATCGATTCACAACAATATGCCCTAGGCTGAATTCCAGGTGCTACAGTGTATTCAGTTATTCAGTTTGGGGTGTCTATTCAAAGGTATGTACATGAGAATTAATATGTCTCGAGATCTTCGTTGTTTACATCGAAGTTTATCAACATTAGGCTGTTTCATATTTATCTCAAAGCGTAGATCAGGGGAGAGTCGTAGGAGTCTGGAGTCTGGACCTCCTTTGGCTCCGGAGAAAAGCTTGACATACAGAAATTGTGTATTTTTTATGGCGGTGGTATTGGGGAAACGGGGTTGGGTGGGGCCGAAACCTGAAGGAACAGTTGAGAAGATGTGGATCACTCCCTTATGACTAAGCTATCTACGCACTCAGTGTACCTCCATGTTGGGTAAACAAATCGAAGTGTTTTACTTTTCGATTCCGAATTTTTGATTCTTAGAAACAATTTAGAATGAAAATTTGTGTTTTCGCTAGAAAAATGTTTTCTCTTTCGGGAAAAACAAGATGGTTACATCATGCCTTTGGCAATGATAGGGTGACTGATTTCTGCTATTCTGAATTGGCAATATCCCACTGCAGGGTAAGCAATGCTGTGCCATTAAAATACAATTAAATAATATGAAGAAACAAAGTGGGTTCTGATTATTGGTTTAAAGAGGTGTGAAATAATAAAATTTAAGGATGTGTACCTAATTGGAACTGAATAAAATCTACTGGAATTAAAATGAAATGATAAAGCATTTTGGTAAATTAATGATTTTTTTCGAAAAATAGAACTGTAATGATATATTCTTGCTCATTACAATTCATCGTCATATATCATTACACATTGTATGTGATAAATTACTCTGTATGATTTCACGTGATTATCTAATCGTCTACACGTTAAACCATATATAAATCATCTATCTCACTGTCACTCACATCATTGCACATAGCTACACAACTTAGTCTCCTTCAAATTACAAATATTGACTGTCATGTAATCATCGCATCAGCCTAATATTCTATAAAGCTATAGCAGGAACTACGTCATGATCGCTCATCATCCACAACGTCACCTTCAGTCATCCTCATTGGTTCATGTCAGATCAGTCCATCATTGTATTAATCCGCCTAAGCCATCTCAAATATACCTAATAATTCAAAATATGATGCATCTTTACTTCTGAATTAACCATGATATGTTAAGAATCTCTCTAGTTATAGAGATCACAAGGTTATACTGTTTTAAACTCCTCAAAATAATAGTTACTTGAAGTCATATTTAAGCAAACAGTTAATAGTCAAGGTTGAGTTTTAACCATAACTGAAGCCTTATCACTTAACGACCTCAGGGAAATTGTGGCACCAATAACTCACATTCATATATATGTATATATATACTCACTACTGTGATTCTAAAATTTACCAATACTGCAGGAAACCTTCCCCAATAAAATAATATTTATTTCTCATGAAGCTGAAGCCAAAAAGAAAAAATAAAAGCTTATCATTTAAAAATTCGTTTTTAACCTTATTATTTTTCTTTTATTTTTGAAGATAGAAAAAAGTTGTCCAAGGTAACAATCCTTGATTTTCAAGGTAGATTTATAATTTATCATTAAAAGATATTTGAGATCTCTGAAAATCTTAATGAAATTTTTTCTAATTTTAAACTCTGAAGAGAAAAATTTGGGTTCTTATTTAAAAAAAAATCAAATCAAGTCCAATAGCTAGGTACCCAAATTTAAATGGAAGAACAACCATTTTAGTTGAAAATTTTACGTACCTATGAAGGCAGAGGTATATCTGACAGGTGAGTGGATATAGATACTAACCATGAAAAATTGGCCTTAACCTTTTACCAAAAAGGCTTTTTGGGCCTTCGTAGCCTCATACAAATAAATTGGGTAAAAACGAATTTTTAAAAGATACGCTTTTTTTTATTTTTTGGCTTTAGCTTCATGGGAAATAAACATTATTTTGTGGCACAAGGTTGGCCGCAGTATTGGTGTATTTTTTTAAATCGCAGTTGTGAGGAGAATAAAAGTTTATAAAAAATTTATAATACTAAGGCAGAAATATCGGCGAAAGAGAAAAAAAAAAAACGGATATAAGTGTATGTGTGCGTGTGTCGCAACACGTGAAAGCAGCACTGAAGTTGGTCATCCGGTGTACTTCAACAAATTGAGTGAGTAGAATAAAAGCGTATAAAAATGGATCTGGTTTCCTGTAATTAGAATGTGACTTTTCAAATATTTTATACCTCAGATTAGGCACTGATGGTATATGTGAAGTAGGTAGATATATTAATTTTCGTTATCAGTCATTAGTTCTGAAACTGCGACAAAGGGGTTACTGGCGGTACTGAGTATCGATAAACTTGAAAATACGATTGATTCTAAAGTGGTTCTGTCTCCCTGACCTGCAGTGTTGTGCTCGCCTCTCACTGAAAGAAAATCGGAGTACCTATTTACGTTTATGTTCCTTCATATGGTGTTATGGATGAACGTCAGCACTGAAAACCACCAAGATGGAACGTTTTTCAGATTGCACTGCATTCGTAACGTTACTTATCTGCATTTTCATTCATTTCACTGAATTAGAAAAACATGCAAAAATGTATGGCATGTTTAGGGGCGGTAGGGAACGAATGGTTTTTAAAACTTCGACGGTAACCTTTCATTGGAAAACATCCTTGGACTTTTTTTTTTCATTCTGTTTCTTCGTTTAACTTTTCCTTCAATCGTGTGTGTGAATAATGTTGCTGTAGACTTTTCGTCGACCCGGAGACCAAGAATATTATTGATCCTGTATTGTTGTCTCGCCAAGTTTTTCAGCGAGAAAAGTTTCTTATTCTGCTGGTGGGTTCTTTTCTATACAGCGCAAAATTATTTTCGAAATATCAAACGAGTGGAGTTGAAAGTGTCAAAACAAATTTACAGCGAATTGCTAATTTGAGGTAACTTCGATCGCGAACCGAACAAATTACATTTTCAGACTGGGGGGATTCATTATCCACAATATTAATGGATTGTTTCGTTTTGTGAGAAGAATTTGATGTGATTAGTTTAGGAATTAATGGAACAAAATTAAAACTGAAAAACTGAATTTCTAATTTTGTTTCAATAAGTATAAGTTGCAGGGGTTCTTCGACCAGGGTTGTGGGGATGTCTCACTCCTTAATTCAATCTCAGTTGGAAAAATTATGATGCAGTTGGCAAAATCATGTAACTGATTGTCTTGTTTTTTTTTTTTGATTGTTAATTTATCAGTTCTTTGAAAGTTAGCAATTTTTTTGGAGAAAAGTTCATTAAATTTGGAATTTTACCTCCCTGTTTGAACTACTTCAGAGGAGCAACTGATAAGTAGTTATATATATATATATATATTAAGTATACGTAGGTACATAATTATATACTGAGATGTCTGACTAAAAATACCATTTTTGAAAATTTGTATTTATTTATATATGTATGTAGGTATATATGTATGTATATGTAACACATATTCGTCTACACGTTTCCAAATACCAAAAATGTAGGTATTCATCAATAATAAAACATCCTATAACTCTTTGTAAACAACCACTAAATTACCCATATTTGATTTTATGAATATAGATATAATGTCTGTATATTCATGATCTAATTGTGCCTGTCCCTCGAGTATATCCGCGAGTCAGCACCACCCTATCTTTTTTTGGAAATAAAAAATTGCTGAGACTAAAAATAAAACGCCCTGAGCGACTGAAAGGTAGGCTAGCCACTTAACTTCAGCCCATACCCGGTACGAATTTTCTCCCTCTGGTAATCTTTTTCTTCCCTCTAAACTTGCTTACCCTTTACCTCTCACACTCATAGCTCCCACTTGGTGGCTGGTATGAGGTGTTTTTGTTATATGTGTTACTTATTATATTTTAAAACCTGTTCTGGCTTCCCTCTCCCTCTTTTCTTTTTCCATGGAGCAGAAAACACTGTCTAACACATTGTAAACCTTTTGCTGCTCCGTTAACCAGCGTTTGACTGCCGTATAACTCGGTACGATATATTTTTTGTCTGTAAATTTTTTATTAATATACTCGATGCTTTTTGTAATGGTTTGATTTTTCAAACTCTTGGGCATTTGGCCCTACTCGAATTTTCCACTCGGTGACCATTTTTGGGTCAATTTCCTAACAATGAATTCCCACTTGGAAAATCCACTCTGTTAAATTTGGTTTTTTCATAAAATTATGCGTGGTTTAAAGTGGTAAAACAGACAATGGCTGACTGAGCATGTCTAAACCAGGTAATTCTTCATTCACCTTATTGAAGGTGAATGCCCTTACTTATCATAGTAGAGTGTTTCGGAGCTCTATATTGGTGTGTTTTGGGTGGATTCTACCATCCCGGATCGCATACCACACAAATTAAATTTTGCTGGCGTCACTAACTTGTGAGATTTTTCCCCCCAAATTATAAAGTCTTTTGGCCAACATAATAATATTTGTTAACTTGGAAAACATTCCAGAAGATAGAAAAACGAAGTATTTTATTCCACTGCTGATCTGCCTACAAAAAACCTAGTAGATAATGCAACATTTCAGTTTTTTGTTATCTTATTATGCCTCATCGTTTAAATCTTTTCTTTTTAGTTGTTCTTTTATTTGCTGCTAGTATTCTGTATCTGTTGGCAATGGACTACATTTCTATTTTCTATATATATATTTTTTTGTATTTTTATAAGAAGGGAGTGATGTCTTTGTTAATGTTAGTTGACTTGGTAAATAATTTCTCTCAATTCTTCACTTCAAAAGTTGTGATAGAACATCCAAGACTTCTCCTGTTCCAACTTCAAAAGTTAGTTGTGCAGTAAGATTGTCTTCCGGTCCTGTCACGTTTTTGGTTTTAGTAATTGTACAATGTATATATTCTTCTAATATTATTTCTTCATGATGACACTTTGTTTTTCATCGGTACTAATGTCAAATAGTAAAACTGTAATGAATATAGACGTACATTTTTTAAAATGTCCGCCTATATTTTTACACAGACGAATTCATTCGTCTTATTTTTTATTTTCTCACACTTTTTTTATTCTTCTTATTCTTTGTACAAACCTAACAGGAAATGGCATCGTCTGAATTCGATGAAAATTGTCTCTGTTACAAAAATACAATTATGGCTGACCTCAGCTAATGTCACACACGTGTAACTTAGTTGAAATATCTGTCTAATACTGGAAAACGTCAATTCTCCTTCTTTTTGGTGACAACCAATTGTAATAAACTAATCCCACCTGTTCTTACCATTTCTTCTTTTTACCATGTAGAAATTAAATTATAAAAACTCAAACTCTGAAGAACAAGATGTTCACTTCAACTTTTAATTCTGTTCACTGCTTCAATTTTGTTCAGTTCATTAATTTTCTGTAAATTCTTTAATTGTAGTCAACTCATTTGCTCAATTCTATTATTCTTGTGTTGTAAATGAAACTTATTATATTTTATAAAAAGATTTTTGTTGAAAATTAATTGAAGTCTTAATCTCTCAATAAAATTAAGGTCCACTATAGTGAAGTGGATACCTAGTACATTCAAGTTTAATTTATAAAGTCTATTTTATTTTATTATAAATATTTATTTGTGGTTTTCCTCAAATAAATATTTCGTAAAGTGTCAACGTCAAAAATAGGAAACAAATTGTGAACCAACGCCTATTTTCTGGCGTTACAAAAAGGTTTAATTTGTAAAATGAAGTCTATTTGGTTTTTCAAACTCTGTTAAATTTGTAATGTTAATTAAAGTCCCATAAGGCATGTTTTATTTTATTTTTCTGAGTGAATTTCATTTTAAAGTTGACAACATGTTAAAGTTTCTAAAGGTTCAGTGTAAGATTTGCTAAGATGCTGCAAATAATGACAACATTAATTCAGAAGGTTTATAGTAGGGATTAGGTAGTGTTTGTCTTCCAGCTACCTGATAGCAACCGATGTGCAAAGTCTGGAAAGGCTTTTAATTTTTTTAGGGAAGTTTTTTTTTTTGAATCCAACTAATCCTTTAAATGTTGGTTGCTGAATTTAGTTATATTTTGTTCCATAAAAGGTTCAGATGATGGTGTATAAGAACAGAGACTATGGGCTTTATTACCAGTACACAGAATAGTTGTTATTACGTCTATTGATGACAGTTTTATCCTGAAGGTTTAAGTAGGATTAATTTTGTTCGTCTGATAATATTGGCACTGACCCATCATCTGTAATTATAGATAAATTTTGATTAATTTTCCTTTAAAAATTTATTCCTCTAATTCAAATTACGGTTAATTGAGTCGTTGAACTCTTAGGAAATATAAAATAATTATTTTCACTGTATCTTTAAAATGAAATTCAAACTTCTACGACCACGTCAATCTTTAAACGATTCTATATTAGGTGAAGATGTCTGACTATTTAATGAGCTGAAGTGAAACTAAAATCAGGACTATACAGTAAGTCTCAGTGTTACTTATTTCAGGGGGTTTTTGAGCAAGGGGAAGCGGGGAGTATTTCATCCTCCGGCTTGATTTCAGTCTTCAAAATCATGATATCACTTGAATTATCTAACCATTTGGAAAAATCTTGCTAATTAAATCAGTATTCGGCATCAGTAAGTCCTGAAATTGACTATTAAAATTAAATTTAAAATAAGTGTTTCGAATATTTTCGGAAAACTGGAAATTTTGTTTTATAAAAAAGTTGGCTACAATGGAAATTTCACTCCAACATAACCAAATTGCTTCTAAGCGATATACTGAGTCTTTTTTGCAAGATCAGAACCCATTTTACTCATCTAGTCGAATCATTCACCAATTTAGCATTACCCAATACTTATATTTCTATTTCGTAAAAACATCATACATAACAAATTAAATCAAATTTCCGGTTGAGTCACCCTTTTCATTTCGCATAGCTACAAAAGTAGAAACAATCCATTCAAATTAACCATCGTGCTTACTGACAACACATGAAAACGTAGGGAACCTAATTAGATAAAGCTACCTACGAGTACCTACTTTTAAAGAAAGTTTTCATATCTACACCACTTTTGTTTTGAGCGACGATATGAATTTGCAATTAAAAACTGAAAAAGTCAAATTAATGCCACGAATATAATTATAGGGGGTGCCCGCTATAAATCGGAGCGGAGGGTTGTATTGTTTCTTCTAATCTAGTTAAGATAGGTCTTCAACAAATTTGGACCCCCAAAATAAGATACAGTGTTGGAAACAAAGGAGAATCCATTTCTATTATCAGTTAGTGTTACAAATCATTCGTTTTCCTTTCTGACTGTACAGTACTGGACCAGTAAAGCTTCATAAGACCAATGTACTTTTTAATGTCAAGAAATTACCTCCTGTACCTTCTGCGTATTTTGGACGTTTTGTTTGAGTTCATTAATTTAGAATATATTTGATAAAGACATCTCTTAAATTCACAAGGAAAGCGTACATAAACATAGTCAAAAATGCGTCAAAAGGTACCCCATGGTTGCTTATTTAGCACTGGCATGTGTAATCAGAAATCATTGTTCTTTACATGTCCAATAGTATATGTATAGTTAAAGGTTTTTCTGTAACTGCTGTTGGTCTAATTAACCAGACTGGCCATTTAGCTCTACTTTGTCCAACCCTACCCTACTTCATGCCCAATTCTTTAATTTAATTCAAAACATTCGAAATCTACTCTCTTAACTAAATTTTTTCAATTTTCAACATTAAATTTAGGGGATAGTTTAAAGAGGACCATATGTATATACCATAGTCTGTAAAGAACGATTTTTCAGGCAAAAGGAAAAAGGTTGCTTTATTATCTAACGAACCAATGAAATGTGTCGCCATTTTTCTTTCTGCTTCGACAAGAAACTTCAAATATTTTTTTCACTGCTTGATTAATATCTATCTATACTCCCAAAATTCAATTGTTCGAAAAATTCCTCTACTACTTTTGCTACAGTCCACGTCAAAGTCCATTTTCTCGATCTGGGTTCACAGCCACGCACTTATCAACTCGCCAGGTTCTTCTTAACTCCTGTTCTTAAAATTTAAAAATTTTCTTACTGTTAGTGGTTGTAGGTTATTCTCTTGTCGTAATATCTTGAAAAAAGAGGCAAAACTATTGAGAATCCCAGCACTCCCAAAAAGTCATCAGATTAGGCTCATTCTTACCAAAAGTGTCTTGTCAAGAAGAAACAAAAGAGAGGAAACTGTCTTCAACCAACTTCGACTTGGACATACTTGCTGCAAGGGAGTAGATAGCTTCATTTTAAGGAAGAGGGAATCCACATCTTCTTTTCTGTCTTTTCTGAACCTATTACCGCACACTAGGTCAATGCAGTTACCAAGAACAAAGACACACTATTTGTAGGTATTGGGATTTTTTTCGGCTATAAAGGGTCCAGACCGCCAGGAACCAACTTCATACCTTCGCCCTAGTTCTCTCATTACCCATTTATTGCTAATTTCTAACTTTCTCTCTCCAAACTGTTCCCTATGCTGATATTTCATTCATTTCTGTTCATCATATATGTTCTTCTTATCTGTCTATAGAAACTCAACTGCGACTCCATTTAGGCCTACTGATTCAGAATTTCTGAATTTCTCTGCTATTCCTCCTCTCATCTTGATTACCAAATGATAATGTCACCTCTTTGATCTATTTAACTTGATTTAAAATTTTAAACTTAGTCATAACTATTGTGTAGTTAATGCTAATCAGTAAAAAAAAAAAAATTCGATAAAACCAATGGAAATATCGAATCTTTTTTCAGAATTATCTTTTGAAAATGTCTGTAAAGCCCGGTTGTACCAACTTTTAACTGTAAAATGAATTAGATTTAACTGGTAAGATGTATGGTAAAAAAAAGTTAAACACCCTACCCATCGATGGTTTAACTATTTGATACAACCAGCACCAAGTGAAGTAATTTTCGACAGTTTGTAACGACTAGGTACTCAGTTGATATGGCTCATTTTATTTGCAAAAGTTTTTTTTTTTTTTTTTTGCTCACATGGTTTACATAATTTTAATAAACCAGGCCCTTCAAGCGAACTCTTTTGTTAAGCAGTATACCAGTTTTAAAGAAAAGAACAGAAACAACAAAGCAACAACTTGGAAGACCTTCGAACTTGTAATGCAATTTCACCGTTAAATCTAGTTTATTCCAGGATAGAAAAGAAAAAAAACAATATTGTATCATTTCTCCATTCAAATCAACAGGTTTTTACACCCAAAAACTTTTAGGTCACTTATAAAAAGAATTAACAACCCTACTTACCTATAATTTATCAAAATATGAAAAGGAAGGTAGTACGGTACCTACTTATTCGAAAATACATCCCATAGAAAAATTATTATACATTAGGTACACATTTACAAATTCAGGAAATTTCCGAGAAGTTAGTCTACTGAAGTACTTGAATACCTATACTTACCAAGATACTTAATGGTTTTACAAAATGAAAAAAAAAAAATCATTTAGTCGCAAATTTTGATTTGAATAAAACCGTACAATTTTTATTTTTTTCAAATACACGTTGACAAGCTCGTATCTAATTTGAAAAATTATACATCCGAATGGGCGAAAACATTAAATATGTTAAGTAGGTACGGATAAAAAAAAAAACAAAAAAAAACAAAAAAAAACAAGAAGGAAACTCCAACTTAAACAAATTCTAAGACACAGATGTTAATGGTTGATTAAAAAAGAAAAAGAAAAAGAAAAAGAAAAAAGTACCCAGTCAATAGAATAAATTACATTTATGAAAGCGTTCCACCAAAAACGAAAAACTTTTCTCTTTAAAAAGGAAAAAAAAGAGCAAATTTTTTTTTCATGAGAATGCAGCTCGTTATCAAGGCTAGACCTTTTAATTTTAAATTATTTCTGCGGAACTTTCCTGCACGAAAACAGAAAACATTGTCAGGTTTAAAAAAAAAAAAAGTTTAGAAAAATCGATAAAAACGTGCGAAAAAAAAGTAATAATGTGGAAAAAACCTAGAAATTCCTTTATCTAAAATGCTTATAAAAATATAAAAAACAATATTGATGCCCTCAAAAAAAAAAAAAAAATTTTTTTATGATATGTGGAATACCTTGTCGTGAGAGATATTCTCACCAGAAGGAAATTCTACAGAATTTAAGCGTGTTCAGCCACTTCATACAAATGTATGGGCAAGCCAAAACCAAACCGAACACTGGCGATTTTAGAGCCGGTTCTGTGAGTTTTTATACCGGTTTTGGCGGGTGCACACAAACACACGTACGTAGTAAAATACGTACGTTGTTTAAGTACGGCCAGGTCGCATCATCCCCTACTATCGTAGGTGGCGGCTGGCCGGTTCGTGTACGAATCGTGACATTGATTGATGGATGACGTCACGATTCGTACTCGTATATTATCTGCAAGTATTCGCAGGTAATTACGATCGAACGTAATTCTGTGTGTTGGTTTAACGTCGCAAGGACGATAAGTTGCCTGCCCT
The DNA here is from genome assembly GCA_011428145.1 of Ericerus pela. Lineage (NCBI taxonomy): Eukaryota > Metazoa > Arthropoda > Insecta > Hemiptera > Coccidae > Ericerus > Ericerus pela. The sequence continues at coordinate 115,984 of WOFM01002179.1, forward strand.
ATGGGGCGGCGACTGTCGTCGAGGGGTCCGAGCCCCTATACCTCATACCGATGAGTCCCCACAGCTACTCCCCCCCAGTTTTTGCGGCGCAAAGACGATCAAAAATGCGCAAGGCCTGGGGGACGTGCGGGTTTACTTTCGCCTCTGGTCGGCCTCCCACTTCGCCAGAGCACTGCCCACCGCGGCCCCAACGCACTCGTAGGATTCCCTACGGGCGTTTGCTCGGGCCAGGTAGTTCGCCCGGCTGCATTCACCCCTATGCCTCGGTTTTACGTTTTTCGTTTGGGCATAGGGATGTCGACGGGAGTGAGGGGGTAGCGGACGCCTGAATATCGGCTTCCTGTGCATCGGGGAGTTTGTGTTCCCCGATGTCCAGGCAGCCATTTTTGCCCGTTCGTTCGCGGCCCTCTCTGCCGTGAACAGGAATCCCATTCCTTCCTTCTTCTCCTCGGGTTTCGGCTCCGGCTTCGGGGGTTCCGGAGTCGGAGTCGTCTCCTTCGGGGATCGGGGAGGTGAGATGACCGGAGGTACCGGAGTCGTCATTTCCGCCAGGACATCGTCAACCGGAGGAGCCGTGTCCATTAATAGCTCCTCCTCAATCCTCTCCAGCTCCGTTTTCGTTTTAGTCATCTGCTGAGTTTTTGCTTTCTCAGCAGATTTCTTGGCGAATTGGAAGCTGGCGGACATTGGAATCGGGATAGGTAATCGTGACATAGAATACAGAATGGGTTGTTGTAGGAGAAGGCACCAAAAATATCTCAAGAAACGACCAAGTAAATCGGTGGTTCTGAAACGGATGATTTTACCTCATTTTTCGATTTACCATTACAGTTATTTTTCTTTATTTTCGGATCTTCTTATCTATACGTAGAGGGGATAGCGCTTAAAATTCTCGGCCGTATACAAGTTTTCCGGTTAAGTTCTGATCGGTTTAAGCAGAGTTATGCCTGAAATAAACTCAGTGAATATAATCTTCGAATTTTCAGTACAAAGGAATCTCCGTTTGTGACGTCACGTCGTAGAGATTATCTTTGTGGTTAACGGTACTCGCACGTTGCAATGTTTTGTTTCCGTATTGCACGTGGATTTGTTTATTCCTGTCTTCTTCTTTTTGTTGGCATTCCTCGTTTGCTTATCTCCGGAGTTTCTTTGTCTCACGGAGTTCCGATATTCCCCGTATGTTTTTAGCGGGTTTCGAATTTTACTACGGATATTACTTTTTGGGAGTAAATTTTTATTTTCTTCGCATTAACCTCTCGGACGTGCGAGAAGGATGTGAGTTTTTGCGTTTTTTAGTGCCTGGAGGCCTGCCTCTTTTACGTGGGCATAAGGGGGCCTCGGGATCAAATGTTTTAGTGATCACATCGTCCGAAAATTTTACTGTTTTCTTGGGTTTTTCTTGATGTGAGGTGTTTTTCTCACATTTTTCGACGAATTCTTCCGTTTTTGTTTCGGAATTCGTCTGTGTATTTTCTGGGTTCTCCTGTTGTAACCTTCTTATTCTTTTATCGTCACTTACCAAATACGCAGGCTTCAATCTGTCGATTGAAATTGTTCTTGGTTCCCCTGCGATGAGTATCACGAAGTTTTTCTCGTCTCGTGATACTACTTTGTAAGGACCGGCGTATGGTTTCTCCAGCGCAGATCTCATTTTTTCGTCTCTAACAAATACGTGTGACGTATTAGCCAAGTGTTTCGAGACGTAAATCTTGGGCTGGCCATGACGAGCTGCCTGTTTTAGGAAATTGTTGGCATCATTTCTTATGTTCTGTACCATTATTTCGGGGCTAACTTCTTTCGATTTTGTGAAGAAGTCCCCTGGAAGGCGTAGCTCTTCGCCGAACGCTAATTGCGCTGCAGAATGACCTGTATCAGTTTGCAGGGCGGATCGAAGGCCTAAGAGGATGGTAGGGAGTACTTCTACCCATCTCTTGGTATCATGAGACATGATGGAGGCTTTGAGAGCTCTATGCCATCTCTCTATTTTGCCATTGGCTTGAGGATGGTAAGCTGTGGTATGACTGTGTTGAACACCAAGCTTATTTGCCAGCTCTTTAAAGAGCGAGCTCTCGAATTGGCGACCTTGGTCTGTGACTATGACTTCTGGTACGCCATACCTCGCAATCCAGGTATCGTATAACCTTGCAGCTACTGTTGGAGCTGACATCTCGTGAAGAGGGATTGCTTCCGGCCATCGTGTTGCCCTGTCTATTATCGTCAACAGGTATCTGTGTCCTTGGGATGGTGGCAATGGGCCTACCAGATCCATGTGAACTGTTTTAAACCGCTGTGTTTGTTTGAATGATTTGAGGGGCGAGCGAGTGTGTCTTCCTACTTTGGATTCTTGACAGTTCAGGCAACTGCGAGCCCATTTGTTGCAGTCAGACTTCATTCGTGGCCATACAAATCTTTCTGAAATTAGTTTAGCACTACATTTTGGCCCAGCATGTGACAGATTATGTACACTGTTGAAAGCCAACCTGCGATATTTTACCGGTAGAAATGGCCTGTTCTTACCTGTACTGATGTCACATGTTAATAGAACATCAGTACCGGGAATTTTTCGCTGTCTCAATTTGAGGGTAGTATCATCGTTCGATAACAGCCCCTGCAATTCTGCATCCTTAAGCTGTGCTTTAGCTATTTCAGCATAAGGCAATTGGACAGGAACCGAGATAGCTTCGATTCTACTCAAGGCATCAGCTGGAGTGTTAAGTTCTCCACTTATATACTGAATGTCGGTAGTCAGTTGACCAATATAGTCTAACTGTCGTGCTCTTCTCGGAGATGCCGGTTCTGCTTTTTGTGTGAAGGCATATGTTAGGGGTTTATGGTGAGTATACACAGAAAAACATCTACCCTCTAACTGGTGCCTGAAATGCTTCAACGCAGCAAAAATTCCGAGCAATTCCCTATCGTATGTGCTGTAATTCTTTTCTGTTTTTGAGAGCTTCCTCGAGAAGAAAGCTAGCGGTAATTTGATGTTGTTAGTGTCCAGTTGGTACAATGTTGCACCAATAGCAAAATCCGATGCATCGGTACTTACGCATAACGGCAGACTTTCGTCTGGATGAGCCAACAGAGTTGCATTTGCCAGTGTTTCTTTGATATTTTCAAAGGCCTGTTCGGCTTCTTCGTTCCATTCGAGTGGAGTTCTATCTTTCTTTTTACTTGTCTTTATTAGTGCAAACAGCTTACTTTGTTCGGCTGCTGCATTCTTCATGCAACGTCTGTAGAAATTCACCATCCCCAAGAAACGCCTAAGTTCTGCGACATTTGAGGGCTTCGGGAAGTTCAATATTGGCTCTACCTTGGTCTTCAAGGGGGAAATGCCTTCGGTTGAGACTTTGTAGCCGAGGAAGTCAATTTCGGTCTGTGCGTATAAGCTTTTGCCTACGTTGATAGTGAGTCCGGCTGCGTGTATACGCTGTACCACGGCTCTCACATTCTCCTCGTGCTGATGCTCACCGCCTTCTGAGCAAATGCAGATATCATCCAGGTATGCATATGCAAACGGCAATTCCCTAAACAGTCCGTTGATAAATCGTTGGAAAGTTTGTGCTGAGTTGCGTAGTCCAAACGGCATTCGAAGGTATTCGAATAATCCAAAGGGGGTTATAACCGCTGTCTTTGGAACGTCCTGGTCGGCCATAGGAATTTGGTGGAATGCCCAGTTGATGTCTATTTTTGTGAACATCGTTTTACCCTTCATGTTCGCATTGAAGTCCATTATGTTGGGGACTGGGTAGCGATCAGGAACTGTTATGGCGTTTAAGGCCCTGTAGTCGCCAACAATTCGCCATTCTCCACTTGCTTTCTTAGTCATGTGGATAGGGGAGCTCCATGAGCTTTTTGAGGGGCGACATACGCCCTCCTCAATAATGCGATGGAAGTACTCTCGTGCTGCTTTGAGTTTGTCAGGTAATAACCTTCGTGCTCTAGCATGGCAAGGCTGTCCTTTGGTTTCTATGTAGTGAACCGTGTCGTGTTTGTACGTAGGATGCCTGCGAATTGAGGGTTGAGTGACTCCAGGATAGTCTGACAGGATCCGTAAGAGTTGTCCGTCGACTTTAGTACAGCTGGATATGTTTGTGTCCAGTCTGTATGCTAGCGTTTTGCCTTCCACACTTTTGTTTTCACTATTGATCAATTTGCCGTGTTTGAGGTCAATGATCAGGCCATAGTGTGCGAGAAAATCTGCACCCAGGATCGGGTTTGGAACGTCTGCAACCGTGAAGGACCACGTCATATTTTTGCTGAGTCCGATGTCGACTTTGCTTGTTTCAAGTCCGTATGCTGGAAGGTTTTGACCATTCACAGTACGGAGATAGTATTTCGGAGGAAGTACTTTTTGGGTTCTATTTACTGGCAATATGCTCAGGTCTGCTCCCGAGTCGATTAAGTAATGTCTCCTGTTTGTCCTGTCCTTGATGAACAGGCGGCGTGAGTATTTTTCCGAGGGGTCTTCGGCCGCACAGATGGCCCCTCGTTCTAGTTTGACGCTTCCTTATTAAAGGTTTTACCCCACCATCTGCACCTGTTGTTGCATTTGGTGGCCTCCGCGCCAAACCTGTTGTGAAAAAAGCAACTCTTATCATCCCAATTTCGAGACTGGGTTTTGGGAGATGATGTTCTAGGGGGAGTTGAACTCTGACCCCTGTTTCCGGAACTAGATCTGCGGTCTCTTGACCTGGACTGTCGTCCTCTGCTGCTGTTGCTGTTGTTGTTGCTTCTGCTTTTCGATCTTTGTCGCCAGCTGCTGTTGGGCTTCGTCGAGCTTTGGCTTTTGTTCCTCTTTACTTCTTCGATCAACTGAGCTATTTGGGCTCTAAGTTGAGCGAGTTCCCCAGTCTCTGCAGATACTGCACTGACCACCGGCTTTGACCTTGTGTATTCGAGCGCGTTATCTGCGGATTTCGCAAGGAAGTCAAGATCCACGGATGTGTTGATTACCGTGGAACCAACGGCGGCTAGGCACTGCACAACACTTTGTGGAAGTTGTTTGCAGAACTGGTTGCCTATGACAGAAGGGGCTACGATGTTGTCCGCCTTCTGTCTTAACTTCGCCATGAAGATTGAGGGTTTGTCGTCCCCCATCTTCATACCCCCCATCACATCGTCTATAATTTCATTTTTCGTTTTTCCGAATACTTTCTTTATTTTTCTGACGAACCAGGCATATTTATCCTCTTCTGTCGAAGGGCATTCCATAACGTCCGGAATGTGGCGGATTATCTGTGGAGGCATGCCTCCACAGATGTGTGTATACCGCTGGTTCAGTGTTATGTTCTCTGTTCTGAACCTGCCTTCTAATAGTGTCAACCATAATTCTACCTCATTCGGCAGAAATTCCGGGATATCTATCCTTCGTCTATAGAGATTAGGGTTCTGTCCTGGTTGCATTTGCAAGAGTTGCAGGATCTGGGCCAGAACTTCGGGTGTCAGCTGTGGCTGACTACTTCCTCCCTGTGATGGTTGTGGGTTTTCAGTTGGTGGTGGAACCATTGATATGTCTTTTTGTTGACAAGCGTATTCCACAGTACTACTACCTTCCTTGCTGGTTGAAAACACTGGCTCCTGTGTTTGTAGGACAGGTGTTTTCGGGTCGGAACTTTGGCTTAAAGTCCGACCACTTCTCAACGTTCTAACTGCAAGTTCTTCTTTATTTATTGCAGTTCCCAGTCGTGCTAATTCTGGGTGTTGAGGGCCTTCTTCTATGTTTGCTAAATTCAATGAGTGTCGAGTCGAAGTCGGGGGAGTTGGGGGATGAGTCCAACCTTCTTCCTCCAGGTCTACTGTCTTGTTTCTCTTTATTTATTTATTTTAAAGAGAGGGGTATAAATTCCCACTTCAGTGAACTCTTACTTCGACGACCAAAAGGTGTCTTAGTCTAGGTAAAAAAATATTTTTTAATTTGCAGAGCAAGCGAGAATCTCGCCAGCGCTACTGCGCCAGGTTGTAATAGCGCCAAAGCGCCTAAGACTCCTCACGATGTGGCCGAAATCACGTCGGGGTCACCACTGTGGAATACCTTGTCGTGAGAGATATTCTCACCAGAAGGAAATTCTACAGAATTTAAGCGTGTTCAGCCACTTCATACAAATGTATGGGCAAGCCAAAACCAAACCGAACACTGGCGATTTTAGAGCCGGTTCTGTGAGTTTTTATACCGGTTTTGGCGGGTGCACACAAACACACGTACGTAGTAAAATACGTACGTTGTTTAAGTACGGCCAGGTCGCATCATCCCCTACTATCGTAGGTGGCGGCTGGCCGGTTCGTGTACGAATCGTGACATTGATTGATGGATGACGTCACGATTCGTACTCGTATATTATCTGCAAGTATTCGCAGGTAATTACGATCGAACGTAATTCTGTGTGTTGGTTTAACGTCGCAAGGACGATAAGTTGCCTGCCCTATGGGGCGGCGACTGTCGTCGAGGGGTCCGAGCCCCTATACCTCATACCGATGAGTCCCCACATGATATATACCCACCAAGCTATGAGTGTAAAATATCATTTATTGCTATTGCATAAGGGTCAAACGGAAAGAAGGCAGATATAGGCCTATATGTTTCGAAGATTGTTTTGTTGTTTCAGTTTTGTAAGAAAGACGAATAGTAAGGGAACGTAACATCAAAGACGAGTATCGATGTATTATATCGACTTACTTTTGAACAGACAAACATTCAATGTATTTTTTTCGGTTGAAGAAAAAAATAACCTTTGAAAAAATGTGGATAATATTAGAGCAGAGCAGGAAATATAGGTTTGAAATATAAAGAAACATTGACAAAAGTGAAAAAATTCCTTTATTTGTAGCAGCCCCTTAACCAGAAGGGGGCGGGGGAAATTCTCCTTGCTTTGCCCTCAAGTGAAAAATTAACTTTTTGCAATGTGTGTACGAATTGTCGTATTTTTGGGGCATCTAAAGCTTGATGAAAGCAGCCAATTTCACAACTCTTACTTGCCATCCACTTTGCTTACTCCTTCATTTCTTTTTCTCACACCTTCATTGGTTTTTCTCATTCCTTAACTTCTATTTTTCACCCTTTAACTTCTTTTTCTCACTCCTTAGTAATTTCACTTCCTTTTTATTTTTTCTCATCCTTAATTGGTTTCTTAGTTTCCCCACACCTTTCAATGACTTATATTCTCAGCCATTTAATTTAAACTATTAATTTTAGTATTCTCCTTACCACGATGGGGACTCGAAACTTGGACGGCATCCACTTTGCCAACAAGGCTACGAGAATTAGTTGTAAGGAAGACGAGAGTTTTCTTATATTTGTTTGCATCAGTTGATTTTTTTTCAATTTCGTTGATAATCTGCTTATACATAAGTTGCAAATGAGAATTCTTTTTGGTTGCTGAGTACGGGAAAAGGGGGATTTTTTATTTTCCCTGTTTTATTTCACCAGACTCAAATACAGCATCCATACACTTGTTGCAAAAAATATTATGCGTAACTTGGTCGGACTGAGTAATTAACAACTCGTGCGATTGCTGCACTCACCTCCGGCTCGTATTGGCAAACATCGCACTCGTTGTGCATTGCTCCATAGTGTACTACTTTTCTCACTTTCATTCTTTATCACTTAGGAAATAGCCCAAGCAAATTAGCTGAAAAAATGACTTATAAAAGAAATAATCTATAGAAAGCTGAATTTAGGCATAACTTTAGGTATGGTATGTTGGTTTCACCATTCTTAAAACAATCATCTAAAATTCTTACAATGAAGGATGCAAGTATCTTACAAGGGGGGTTAAAGTGGTGGTGCAAAGCATTCTTCAGTATTAGTGAAAATTCATATTTTAGATTCAGAAAATACTAGTAAAACTAGTTTCCAAATCAAGTTTCAGTTTTAAAAAATAACTAAAAAACTAAATAAAACCATTACAATTTTGGTTGAAGTTGTGTTAGGCAAAAAAAAAAAAAAAAAAAAAAAAACAAAAACGGTTAAATCTTATTTCCTCGAAGATTCGCTCGGTTGCGTTTGGGTTGTTTGGTTTCTCTACATTTATTCTGAATGGTTTGGGATAACTTATGTGAGAACTGTTTTGACTATAGTATAGTACTGGATCAGTAAAGCTCCATAAGACCAATGTACTTTTTAATGTCCAGACATGCCGGCGAAAAAGTAGGCAACCCTAGCGTACCTTCTGCATATTTTTGACGTTTTGCCTGAATTCATCAATTTACAATACATCTGATAAAGACGTTCCTTAAATTCACAAGGATAGCGTACATAAACACAGAGCAAAGCACGTCAAAAGGTACGCTCTGGTTGCCTGTTCAGCGCCGGCATGTCTAACCAGAAATCATCTTTCTTTACTGGTCCTGTACTATGTAATCAAAGGAGACGGTGATTTGATCGGTTCATTTTGTGATGGTAAATTTAAATCCTCCAACCAACTTGCTCGAATACGTGAACAATCGTTCGGATAGTAATTTATTTTAACGATCTCAAGAGTGAGTTACAAAAGTTGTAGGTATGTGGGTGAAAGAAGTGTGCTTACTCTGCAGGCCCTGGTAAACAACCATCTTATTCTGAACAGTTTGGGTTGTTAACATTGATGTTTAAAAGTGTGCCAGACACTCTGAATTATTATTTTTAAGAACGTAAATTATTGTTTTTACTGTGAGAGCAATTTAAAAAAAAAAAAGAAAAAAAAATTTTCTTTGACATTTATTGTGAAATAAAATTATTAAATCTCACATCCTGGAAGATACATCTTAACGGTTTTCCTACCCACTTACAATGGAAACCTACCCAAGAATTTTCGTTTATATAAGCCTATTTTTATAATCTTTTGTTTCGAAATGCACGTACCGATCTACTTTTTACGGTTTGGGGTTCGTCATATGATCGCACCAAAGCCTAAATTGGCTGACAGGAAACAATCAGGAAACCTAAGAGAATCGTGATACAGTGAAAATAAATTTTTCATCCTTAGGAATGGGAATGAAATTTGAACATTTTCAATTTTATTCGCATCTCGTTTTGGTCATCTTTTCGCACGGTACCTATACCATAACTCATAAGGACGAAGAGCGAAATTAATGTGTTCGATCATACGAAGAAAGAAAAAAAAAAGAAAAAAGAAACCTAAGTATTGTAAACGAGTTTGAATTTACTGATCGCTGACAAAGAAAAATTAAATTATCTTCGTGAGCTTTTAACGCGACGACGTGCATGTAGGTGTATATGCTTTATTTGTAAATGCTAAAATGCAATGCAGCATAGGCATTTAGTTCGTGCTCAAAATGCATTCAAAGGGTATAGCGTTGGAATTCTCAAGGGTGAGCATTTGAGCAATAATTGCTTTATAAGGATGAGCGTTCAAAATTATTAATCGCATTTTTGATAGTTTCTTTCCTGGCGAAGTGATATGAAGTCTTTTGAATTTGAGGAAAAGATAAGATTGGGCTTTTATTATTTTATGACAGAAAATATGATCGATGTTAGTCAGTGGATGAAAAAAATTTGTGGCATTATGTGCATTAGTGCTCACCTATAGGCACTGATTCAATACATAGTTCGATAAACTTAGGCCAATTTTATCACTCTGAATAATTTTGATTAGGTACTTATTGAAAATAATAGGCCATACGGTTTGTCCCGAGAAAGGAATTAGAATTTTTTATGGGTAAACGTCATATAGCACTTGGTGTCTACAGTAAGGGCCAAATGAGAATTACAATTGTCAGATTGCATAACCGTAACTCTTACAATTGTAATTCTCATAATTGTAACTCTCGTTTGTGTGCGTTGAATGACATGTGGGTGTATGGTTGTGTTTGTACGTAATTCATTACGCACACACACACACCCACGCACACACACACACACACACACAACCCCACTATTATTATGTTTACACATTATTTCTGATTACTGAAAATCCAATTTATTATGAAATAAAAAATTTTCAATTTCCAGGTTTCCGCAGTTTTCAACAGTTGAGAAGTAAAGTGTACTAAAGCATGTGACTTTAAGATTTTACCTTAAAATCGTTATTTAACTATGTAGGCTCATAATTCGGACGATGAGAAGCAAAACAGGTCCTTATATTCATTTTGGCTCATTCCTTACCACCTTTTTAATTAATCTGAAGAACTAAGCCACAATTTTGAACTTCCTGGTACAAATTTGAGAATCTAGCATCTCTGCCATACAAGATGGGGTAAAATTGAAAAGGTCCTTTTTTGTTCCTAGTGATACATTCTATAGGTATGCGTAGTCAAATAACAAATTCAAATTAAATTTATTTAGGTCATGCTTTTAGTATACCCACCTCCGGAATCGTTGAGAGCAATATTATTAATATTAAAATACCTAAGTGTTTATTAAACGGTTTTTATTCAATTTAAAATTTACCTAGGCATCTTATTTGTTAATTTTCGGGAAGTTTATTATAAAATACACTATCTACTTTGAGGTGGAAACATAAATAACGATTTAAAGAAAAAAAAAACTAGAGTTAGATTAATTTATTTTATCCAAAACCTTTAATATCACGTAATAAAATCAGTGATGAACATTAACCCTCTCCTCTCCCGCAGAAAAAAAAAAACAACCAAATTATTAAGCAGAATGTAACTTCAAAACATCTTTTTAAAAATTTCTCTTTAAGAATGAAATACTCGATTAATTTTTATGTATATACAGGACATTCTGTAAGTAGTTACCACTAATTCAGCTAATGGTAGGGCAACTCAGGTACATTGATATAAAAATAGTTGCATACCTCACCAAATCTTATAATTTTACTCGAATTGTATTTCAAATATTTATGATTTTTCCATTATAGAATGTGGGCATGTGAGCAAATTACATTTTATTTGGTATAAAAATGAAGAGGGCACTTTGACGAACGAAATGAGCTAAAAAAAATAATGTAATAACATGTTTATTTTCTGCATGACAATGGGTGCTAATTTGATCAACCAAGGTAAATTCATTGAATGATTAAAATAACTTACATTTTCTGGAGTCATGATTTCAACCAACTACATAAAATCACATATTTTGAACAAAAATTATAACACACAATGACTTTAAGTCAATAATTTTATTATTTAAATAATATGAAAGAACTGAAATACTAAATTCATGAGCTCATGGCATCCTTAAATTCAACTGTTTTTTGTTTTTAAATAAATAAAATCTTATCATCTGACAGCCATCGATATTTATTCATTTTCATTTCATATTGATAATTAAGCAAAGGAAGTTTTGAAAATGTTAATGTATTTTTCAATGAATTTACCAAATTTGATGTTTTTTTAAATGCAACATTGATATTGATGAAGCAATCGAATACCGATGTATACTAATGTAAAAACAATGATAAAGGGGAATGATGGAATATCGATATTTGTGAAACATTTTGATCTTAAAAAAGAACCATCGATTTTGTTTTTAAACTCTTTGAGCAAAAAGAGAAAATTGGGTTTGAAAGTGGAAAAATCCCCCAAAAAATTTATATTAAATTACATTTTCTAAAATATTTCCAAAAACACTTCAGTGAACCTGAAATATTATGAAAGAGGAATGTACAAAAAAGTATGCTCTTCCAAAAAGATTCTATACATTTTTGCTCAATCTAGTTTTTTTATAATTTCAGACAAAAGATATAAATTATCCAAATTTTCATGTTGTTTTGTGTCAGGAATTTTTTTTTTACCCAAAATAATAAGAAAATTGTGGTAGGTAATTTTTCTCTTTCATCTGAAATTATAAGAAAACTAAGGCAGATAGAGCAAAAAAGTATAGAACCTTTTTGAATGCGCGTACTTTTTTCTAATTTTTTTTTCATAATATTTCAGGGTTTACTGAGGTGTTTTTGGAAATATTTTAGAAAATATAATTTAATATGAATTTTTGGGAGATTTTTTCACTTACAAAGCCAATTTTCTCCCTTTCTAATTATCAGAACTCTTATTTTTTTAGGTCATTTTGTTTGCCAAAATGCACTCTTCATTTTGATGCCAAATAAAACGAAATTTGCTCACATACACACATTCTGTAATGGAATAACCATAAATACTTTTACAGTGACAGCGAACGAGTGGTGATATGCATACCTACACCTATACTCACACTTACAATATGTATAATTTGAGTACCCAAGTTGAAATACATTTTACTTCGTCCAAAAAATAATAGGCTTCGATGGAGTATGCAACTATTCTTACACAATTGTACTTAAGTGTGGTATACAAATGGGGGCAGTAAAACCCATTCCCCATAGCAATACCTACAAAATTTTAAATCCAACTAATCACAAGTCTACAAACCTGGGAGAAGTCATCTACACTGAAGAGCAATACTAAAAAATATTACTGCCCAACCTGAATAGCCTGCCAGGTATCTGTTGGGCTCAAAATTTAAACTATGCCGGGTGAAATTAAAAACTATTTGATCCTGGGCTAAACATTTCTCCTGGGCACACACTTTCTGAATAAATATCAATTCGATGCCAGAGCTAACACCACTGAATGACCCATGCCAGTTAGAAAAACTTGACGCATTATAAAAATTAGAACCATGTATTTAACAATAAAATAAAATTTGAAAGTTTGCATATAAAAATGTATAATAACCTGGGCGAAGGAGAACTAAAGCAGCAATGACGAACAGTTATCACAGTTAGAAAAAGATTCAAGTGAAAAAGACTGCTCGTCTACAAAAGTAGAGGGAGAAAATAGGAGATGGAAATAAATGGTACCTATAAAATATTATACAACTATTGATTTTAAATAAGAGGAATAAGAGAGAGTAAAAATCACAAGCATCGATCACAAAGATGACATGAGGAAGTAGAAAGATAAAAATATGAAGAGAAGAGAAAGTTTAACAACCAGGGTAAAGAGAAGGGAACTAATACCTGTAAAAGAGAGTGAGGTGGAGAGTGAAAAAATGAGAGATTAGAAAGAATACGAAAAGAGAAGCAGCAGCAGCTAAGTGACGTGATCAGAAGTGAATGAGATAAGGCAGAAATGAAGATGTAAGGAAGGATGAAGCGAATGAACGAAGCCAAGGTAATAGTTTTGCAACAAAATGGAAAAAGCATGAAATGTAAGGAATGAGGAAAAGACAAGTTTCTGCTGTGATCGAATACCTGGGTGAATTTTAGACGTATGTAATTAGTATTTAAAATAAAGCGCTTTAAAATAAAATAATCTCGAAAAATTTTTAAAGGGGAAGAGATCGCGAATTTAAAGGTTGTGATTTGGATGGTAGGCCAGATGTGTCATGAGTTGCCCAACTACCAGCTGAATTAGAGGTAAGTACTGACGGAATACTCGGTATATTAGGATGTAATGAAATAATAAAGCTGTTTCAGAATTTATGTTCGTCGTCAAAATATTATTGTACAGTCATGTATCGAAGAAAATTACTTTGTTTTAAAATAAAGCTCTCGAACCGAAAGTTTTGTTAAAAAAATTTTAAAATGGCTCTTGAAAAGCTGTAAAATTTTGAAATTGTCACATTGCATCCTTTTAATGCGAATCTATTTCTGCAATTTTCTTACATGTTGATTTTGTTTTTTTACAAACCGACATTTTTTCTCTGGAGAAATTTGCCAAATAGACAGATTCCAAATAGAATCATGTCTATATATTTGTAGAAATGTAGATTCATCCGTCGAAAACATAATTATTTATATGTTCTAACATACAGGACTGCAGATGTTGTTCACACCGCACTATTAGACCTATATTATTCGTAAACACCATTTTAAATCGAATTTTTATTAGGTACCTACCTAGTTTAAATTGCAGGTAACCATTTTTCGTTTCAAGTTTCGAATAGTGTGTAATAATTTTTTGAAGCCAGTACAACCGCATATGAATAAGGAAGTGATGACGCTATAAAAACTCTGGTGAACGTGAATAATACAAGATGGCAACGTATTGATTTTCTCAAGTAAGAAACTTCTCTACGGCGAACTTCATCTGAGCAGTTTTCCGGAGCTCGGTTACCTGGAGAAAATCAACCACAATTTCAAACATTGTTGAGTATAGTTTGAAAAACGTTACACACGTCGCATTTGACTCTTCACGAAACCATTTAGAGACGATGCTGAAAAACATTGTTTCTAATTTACAAACGATTAAAAATGGGTCGCTGAAAATTTTTCTTCGAACTTTGAGGAGCAACATAAATAGCTATATGGTTCATATGGAAAAATGCTTGGAATACTTAGAATTTTTTTATAATAGGCTTCTTTTTTTTTTTTTATCGCAGAGCTATTTCTCTGAAAAGGTTATACTATTTACCAGGGTTGAATTTGAAAAGAACGATAGTTCTCGAAAAGTGTCTAATTTCCTGGCACAACTCGGTGAGTGGAGTCCGATAAAAAGTTCTCTTTTAAAAGTGTTGAGATGTACCAAATCCTTTTCCTTCACACTTGCAAACTTATTAATTTCGTGCAGTAACTCGTACTTTATTTATTTTATCAAGTGGGTATAGAAAGCAAAGTTACCGCAGATATGGAAGAAAAAGACGTTCAGACTCATTCAGACCGAAGAAGTACAATTTATTTGAAGAACTTATGTTCGACAAAATATTATAATTCATAGATCATTCTTGAAAATGAGTTTTACAAAAATTTACGAGATTAACCGAGTGATAGTTTAATATTCGTCAAGTACTTTAGTAGAACGACAGTGTAGCCACGAGAATAAATTTTCAGGTGTGAAGGAAAAAGGTTGGTGTATGCCAATACTTTTAATGAGTTGGGCCAGGAAATTAACACTTCTCGAGAACTATAGTTCTTTTCAAATTCAACCCTGGTAAAGAGTATAACCTCTTCAGAAAAATAGCTCCGCACTTAGAAAAAAAAAAAAAAAAAAAACCATTATAAAAAATTTCTAAACATTTCAAGCATTTTTCCATATGAATCACAGCTATTTATGTTGCTCCTCCAAGTTAAAAGAAAAATTTTGGAAAAATTTGTTTAAGGTGTAGCAAAATTCGTGAATCGAACGAAAATCCATTTCAAAAATAAGAATATAGTCTTTTGTTGAAAGCACGTTACATTGACCTTTGTCTGTGAAAGGCTTTTGCAGGACAAGCGTATAAAAGGGTTGAGGCTAAAACAAGCCAAAAATACAGATTTCAGACTAATAAGGTTTCGTTCAAACAATTCAGAAAAGTGGTTGTCGAAGTATTTATTATGTGTGGTTGTGGTGGTGTATGTATGTGTGTGTATGTTGTATGCATGCGATGGTCAAAACGAGCTCTCAGTTTCGTATACCACCTTACTAGGTTACCGTTTCCCTGCAAAACAACAAAAACCGACTCATTCCTTTAACTATTTTCAATCGATAACTTGAATGACTTTTTATGCAAATACTCGTATTTTCTACTTTCTTTTTTTTTACTTTTTTTTTTTTTTTTCACCTTCTTTACTTGTATACTTCTTGGCAGGTCGGTATATTAACTTCTTATTAAACATTACCTCGAGGAACTCGATTGGTGTACGCGGACTTAATTTTTCGCCATTAAATTGCATTTGCACCTACCTTTTTTCATAGGTAAGCTTAACACTGCAGAAAAGGTTGAAAAAAATTATAATTTATGTTAATTGCTTTTGAAATATAATCAAATCATATTTGCTATGTTCCGTGACTAAAAATTCCCCTCTCTTGAATGATATCGAGAAAGAAAGTGGCCTTGACTTAGTGCGACGGAAATGAGTACTTGTATCCCAGATCTGGGCAAAAATGGTTCCCCACAAAAAAACAAGTAAATTAAAACGAAGGATTAACGATATAAGAATATAAAATGAAGATACGTTTCTTAAAAAAACATGTGTTTTCTATTTTTTAGGGCTGGAACGGATGGGCTTTCACATAACTTGTACCTTGGCTCTCCACAAAGTTTAATCTGAGCCTGTCTTATTCTAGCCAAATCACTTAATCTCTTTTCAATGATCTGGTCTAGTCCTTGATAGTATTTCATTTTGAGTGTGGTAGTCTCGGCAAATTATTATCTTCATAAAATTACTTTATTTCTCACATTGTTATTAATTCTTCCAATTATGCTTATTTATTAGAGGTATCTAGCCCTACGTTCTTATCGCTATATGCTCAGTCTACATAATTATGTGTAGTCAAAGACTATTTCATCTTTTTCTTCAATTTTCTCGGCTTCTAATGGCTAAACCTTCCTGTTATTAAACTCATTTTATTCATTGAAGTTTCTTTAAAAATTTCATTCCTATCAAAAAAATACCTATCTTTTCAAATAAAAGAATTATGAGCAACAATTCGTGTATATAATAGAACATTGTGTACTAAGGGGGAAAGTTGTTTTTTTTTGGCTGAGCCTGAGTTTACAAGACACGTCAGCGAGCGTGGTAAGCATAAATGGACAAATCTCGCAATTTATGGGGGCAGCAACTGTAATTAGTATTTTTTCTGTTGTTTCATATCAGTAATAATACAAAATCATTTGATTTTGGATTTAAAGATGTTTCTGCAATGGATATGTTCGTTATATTTTAATATAGACGCACATATTTCGTTCACAGAAAAATACGTTTTTCTTACTAAGAAAATTATTTCTCTAATATGTACAGTCAACTGGCGAAAGTACTGTTACTTCCTGCCAGCAACTACTACACGTTTTCTAACGGAATATTCGAGTACCTGAACATTCTAGTACCCGAATATTCTCGAAATAATTAAGTACCTAAATCAGCAAATCCCTACTTTACACACAACACCATAGAAAACCATATACCTTAACAGGTATATAAACTCTGGTTTTCATTAAAATATTTGTATTGTATTGTAATCTTGACACTGCGTAATAGTGTAATATATTCTATTGTAAATAAACTGGTCAGTCATATACTGTACCTGTAATATTCTTCCAGTCTTAGACTGTGAATGAATACTTGTAAATTTAATATTGTGTTTTAAAAGTAAAGTGATAAATTTTATTGTGTGTTTCAAATTAATTAAAGTCTTTTATTCAGTTAAGGTCCACAATAGCTGTGGATAGTAAAATTCAACTATTTAAAATAATTCTCGAATACTATAATATTCCTGTGATTATTATCATATATCATAGGAAGTGTAATTGCCCCAAAAGAGGTTAGTTCCCAGTACTGAACCACCTCTTTTGGCCGTTACATTGTTGGCGCCCAACTGGTTTGCTTTTGCGATATCGAATCCTCGCTCAAGTACTAAAAAAGAAATTTTAAAATTTTCTAAAAAAAAAATTTTTTCTCATTCCGAAATTTTTTTTGGAAATAAAAATAAAAATTGTTCCTGTACATTCAACAGATACTGAACTTCTACAAGAATCTTATTTCCCGTTAGAAATTCAACCCACTGTTGTAGCAGAAACTTCTCAACAAAATAAAATTTTAAATTTCCCTTTAAATACAAATTTAGAAAACAATATGTCCAACGTAGTTATAATCAACGTAAGACCTACTCCTTATGGTCATACACCAGGCGAAAATATAGTTTCATTTTTAAAAGGTTTTGAGAACCAAGCTGACACTTTCAATGGGGATGCAACATTAAAAATTAAAAAAATCAAAACAGCTTTTACTGGAATTGCTAAACAAATTTTCGAAGATAAAATCCAAGATAACCCTGAATTTAATACTTGGAATAATACCAAACCAAAAATTGTTGAAATTTTCATTAGGACTAAACCCCAGTTACTTGAATTATTATACGAACGCAAATACAAAGGAGAATCTGATTTTACCGCATATATGATGTTCGTATCAAAAATTTTAAAACAAATCGAATCCGGAATTACGGAAGAACGTATAATCGAAAAAATAATTTCAAACTTACCAGAAAAAGAAAGGGAATTTTTAATAAGGGAAAAGCCCAATACTTTACAAGAATTGGACAAAGCTTTTTCAAATTATCTAGATTTCAAAGATAAACTATTTGGCCACTCAGATCTCCTACTGAGAGCAAAAATAGAACAAATGGAAAAAACTATAGAGGAATTAAAAATAGGAAAAACTACCGAGAAAAAATCTGAAAAGACTTCAAACGTAGTTTCTTCTGATTCTGATTGGAAATCCGAGTTTGAGAAGTTAAGCGCTGCAATAGCGAACATTTCCAAACCTCCGGACAGCAAGAAGAATAAAAATCCTCAAAATAAAAATCCAAATCAAAACCCAAATCAAAATTCAAATCAAAATTCAAATCAAAATTCAAATCAAAACCCTAACCAAAATCAAAATACAAAACAAAACAGGAACAATAATAATGATAACAACAATAATAATAATTATAATAATAATCCAAATCAAAATAATTGGAATCAAGACCAGAATATGAACTGGAATAATAACCAGAACTATTCTCAAAGTCCTAATCCTAATTACGAAGGAAATAATTATGACCCAAATTACCGAAGAAATAATTTTCGTAATAATAACGGTTATAATAATCGTAACTTTAATCGAAATTGGGTACCAAATTGGAATAATAATAATGTTCCAAAATGGAATAATAATTTTCCTAATTTCCCAAATTATCAAAATTTTATTCCAAATGTGCCCCAATATCCCCAAAACTACGTGGTTGCTAACACTGAAACGGTTGCATCTCCTACTCCGCTCATGTTAGTTCAGCCTCCCATTTCCCAAAACCAAATATCCAATTCCCTACCCTGCCAAAACGTTTGCTCAAAAAACTAAGTATCCCCCTTACAGATGATTCATCAACTGTAAGGGATGTCTCGAACAAAGAGTTGAAATTGGTTAACAATGTTAGTAAGGTGAATTTTGAAACTAAGGAACGTGCTGATCACACTGCCCTATGTAAATTTCATCTTCCTTTTGCTATTAATGGCAAACATATACTTAGCCTAGTCAACCCAGGTTCGGAACAGACACTAATTGCTGAAGATGTTTTGAATAAAGTCGATTTTAAGGAACTGATAACTTCAACCGATGTAAGATTTCGTGGTGCGGACTCTAAGCTGTTAGACGTAATAGGTTTAACCAATGTGATTTTTTCTATTGATCATTGTGTTTATCCTCATCCCACCTACGTTGTCCGAAATCTGGTCGAACCAGTCATTTTAGGGTACGACTTTTTGTCAACCCATAAAGCAAAAATGGACTTCAATAAAAACAAATTCACATTACCGTGTGGTTTCAAAGAGCAAACATTTGACATGCCCGAATGTCACAACTATCCCCTTGAAAAAAAATACCCTCCCAATTATATTAAGCCATTTAAATTTTATTCTCACCAAACTTATAAAATTAAGGAAAATTCAACGTTTATTTTAGCGACTCTTCCCCAACATTTGGAATTTCATAAAGAAATGTCCATGGAAAATAAAAATAAGTTTTATTTAAATGTAAGTGATAACACAGTGATGGCTGTCAATAATAACGACAGACCATACGTAATTTACAAAGGTGAATACCTCGGTAAATTCGTGTTAAAAAATGCAATTGATTTTAATATTTGCAAAATTGAAATAATAAATGAAAGTATGATATTAACAGACAGTCGTGGTAATACTATTCCACTAGGTCCAAAAGTAGATTTAGAAAAGAAAATTAAAACGTATCAAATAATTCATGAAAATAATCAAATAATTAGTGGAAAAACAGATGAAGTTTCTATCTGTAAAGTCCCTCCACAAAAAGTCAGTGTTGACGATGAAACATCATTAAGATGTAAAAACTTCAAGTTCTCTCACGCAGAACACAAAGCACTGCACAAACTGGTCGACGACCTAGTTAAAGCAGGTGTATTAAAAAAACAAAAATCGAGGTTTGAATCCCCAATATTTGTAAAAAAGAAACCTGACGGTGTTTATAGAGTTCTTGTAGACTACCGCAGAATGAACCAAAGGATAATAATGGATAACAATCGCGTCCCTACGATTGATATCATATGGCCTTATTTAAGAAATAAAAATTGGATCACTACTATTGATTTAAACAGTGGATACTTACAGATTCCTCTGAGCAAAGAATCTAAACAGTACACTGGTATCAATGTGGATGGAATCAGATATGTATTCAATTCCACTCCAATTGGATTAAGTATCTCCCCGTCTATTTTCCAAACTTTCATGGATGACATCTTCCATGATATTTTGTGGAAAAAAATGGTTTGTTACCTCGACGATATTTGTATTTTTGGCGAGACATTCGAGAAATGTTGGGAAAATACAAGGGAAGTACTTAGAAGACTAAGTAAAGTATATCTAAAAATTAAAACAAAAAAATGTCAATTCTTTTTTAATGAAATTGACATTTTAGGACATAGTGTCCGATATAATGAAATTTCCACATTAAATAAAAATATAGAAGCCATTAAAAATTTAAACCCTCCTAATACTTTAAAACAATTACGATCGTTTCTCGGATCGATAAATTATCATAGGAAATTAATTCCTAATTTGGCTAAAATTACAGCTCCCCTTAGTGATCTTCTAAGAGGAACTGATAGCAAATCAAACGCTCGAATTAAATTGACCCCAGAGCATATAGAAATATTTGAAAAACTAAAAGAATTTATGATTTCAAAACCAGTTTTAGCAATCTATGATCCTAAACTAGAAACTTGTGTGGAAGTTGATGTTTCAAAAATTGCATTAGGTGCAGTATTGCTGCAAACTAATCCAATTACAAAGCACAAACATCCAGTTGGATACTTTTCTCAGAGTCCAACCTGCACATACAAAATTATGTTTGTTTGACCTCAAAATGATGGCCATAACGAATGCCCTGGCTCACTTTCGTGGATACTTACTTGCTCTACGCTTCGTAGTATACATTGATCATAAACCATTGATTTATCATCGAAGGTTTAATACCCCAAGCCCAAGATTAATTAGATTAATCTCAAATTTAAATGAATATAGTTTTCAGATTAAACATATTGCCGGAAAAAATAATTTTATGGCTGATATGTTGTCCCGTCCCCATGACAAACCTGACAAAATTACTTTTGAATATGGTGAATTTTTGGTGGATAAAAAATATACACTCCCTGAAGGAGAAAAAAATGTGAATACTATTTGTAGAATTCACAATGAAAAATTGGTCATATTAAATTCGGTTTTCTATCAAAATCAGAACTTATGGTTTTACCCAAATAATTTCCTCAATACCCAAAATTACCCTTACCCTCCTTCTCCCTCATTAACATTCCCATACTACCCTGTGGTTCAAGCCACAAGTCCCATTCAGAATTTATACTCTGAAAATCCCCCAAATGTCCCCACTACATTAAACGTAGTTACCTGATCTGCATCAAACAGAGATTCTAATCAAACAAATCTCAATGAACAGATCCTCACTTCCCCCACCAACCAAATGTCACAACCCATGATTCCCGATCCCCAAAAGATCTCGAATCCAAATTCCCCAATACCTGATTGTAATGATCAAACAGAAGTTTCAATTCAAGACCCTGTCCCCAAAACAGAAATTGAACTTCCAAAAAATTTAAAAACAATGCAGGAAATTGATCCTCATTGGAAAAATGTTATATCATTATTAAATTATAATGAAGTAAAAAAAGATAAAAATAAATTTCGTAAATTAAATAGGTCTATCAAACTATATTTTCTTGATGAAAATAATGTATTAAAAAAATTACCTAACCCAACCTCATCTTACGATGAAGCAGTTACTGTAATCCCTGAAAAATTAATTCCAATTCTAAAAAAATTGCATTTTGATCCTTTGCATGGAGGTCATTTCGGAATTAAAAAGACCAAAAATAAGGTGAAAAATTACTTTTTCTTTAAAAATTTGACACAAAAAGTAACGGAGTATGTTCTCTCCTGTCACGAATGTCAAATGATGCAAAACTCACAGCAAGAGATTGGTCATCTCAAACTTATTGCAATTGAAAATCCAAAACCTTTTTTTCATTTGGAAATAGATTTTATTGGAAAATTCAATACAGACTACGAACATTCGTACGTGCTCGTAGGTGTTGATAAAAGTACCAACTTTTGTGCAATACATCCGACAAAAAATCCAAATGCTCACTGTGTAATTGAGTATTTGAAGTTTATTTGTCATACGTATGGCCCTCCCACAAAAATCTCGTGTGATAACGGAGGTCATTTTGCGAATGAATCTGTTTGAAATTTTTGCAAAGAAAATAATATTATGTTGGTCTATTCATCTTTCTACTCCCCGCAATCACAGGGATTAGTAGAAAAAATTAATGGTGTGATTAAGAAATCACTTTCCAAGTACAAACATTCAACTGAATCCGAGTGGATTGACACTATAAACAAAATTATTTTTGCTTATAATACAAGTCCAATCGATCATTTAAACAAAAAATCTCCATTTTATTTACTTCACAGATATAATCCAAAAATAAATTTATCCGAAATTCCTAAAGAATCAAATAATACAAAGACTCGTGAAGAAGAGATCGAAACACTTCTTCAAACGAGAGAAAAAACGCCGATCCTAGCGAAAAAGGCATCAGAAAAGAATGTGAAACATTACAACGCTCACCATAAGATCATTGACTTTAAGCCTAATGACCTAGTATTGTTACGACAATCAAAGAACGTTTCAAAAAAGAAATTAAAATACACCGGACCACATAAAATTATCAAGAAGGTCATGGACCTAAATTACGTTATTTGCATTAAAAATGATGACAAAACTGCATACGAATAGAAAGTTCATGTACGACGATTAATTCCATACAAGTCTCGCAAAAATATTCACGAAGACAAAAATAAAAATCAGAATGATGAAAACTCCAAAACCCCCATCTCGACCCAAATTGTGCCTAAACCGAGGCGTCGCCATCGTAAAAAAAACATAGAGGGTGTGTAGAGTCTACTACCCATCCACGCCTTAACCTTAAGTTTTTTTTAGACTAAGTTCACTCTCCGTATAAAATATGTCTTATTATTTTTGAAAATTAACTGTCCCTAGATAATTTTTGTAAAAAAAATCATCAATAGGTTGGCAAAAATAATAATAAAAATTATAATATTAAAAAAATCTGTAAGAAGGTCCAAATAAAAATTTTATTATTTCTTTGTAAAAACTGACTTCTTGCAAATTTTTATTGTAAATAAAAACCTGCTCTTAAAGCTGAGCAAAATAATAAAATTCAAACTTTTTGAAACTATTAAACGATAAAATTATGCGACATAATTAAATAAAAATTCTGTATAAAAGCTCACCATTTAATCCCAAGTGTCTGCATATCTAGCAAGAAACTCTCCCAAATTATCCCTGCTCATACTTGATTCTGAGTTCATTGACATCGGTGAATTTGCCACTGTGACCGCAGTCGGATCCACAGTTGATGTAGACTCATCAGAACTCAAGGCACCAGCGATGGATGGCGTATCCCGCGTAAATGTATATACCATTGGATCGGTCATCAGCCATCCACTTTGGATTGAAAGGGCAAAACTCCGTTCCAAGGCATTGTAATGTCAAACAAATTGGAAACCAGCCTCCGAAGATGTGACAATAAGTCGAGGATGATAATATGCATTTAAAAACTGAACAAATTTTATCCCTGCCTCCTCCTGGATAAAATTGCTTACGAAGTGTTTATCACTGTAGACATATTCCAAGTTTACAGTTTCGTTGCTTTGTTGCGATATGCAAAGCAACCCAACCGTAATACCTGCAAGTATGCCGACATTGTGGTGAATACGTAGACAAAGTTCTCCTTTAAAAATTAGCCTAATTCCCATTACCCCAAATTCGATACTTAATCCTTGCGGGTAAAGGACACGCAAGTTGAATAGGAACTTTTTGAAAAATTCCACTGACTCGGGACAGCAAGTAAATCGAATGCTATGCTGCCATATGCGAAAATCCTCGTGGATCTCTTCGTCTGGAACCCGAAGAGACTGGAATTCCCGATCAAAAGATTCTTTATTGAAGCTTCGCGATCCAAGGGATAACAATGAAAATAAACGGTGTAATGAAAATTAAAACCTTGCTTCACAAGGACAATGTTGAAAAGGCTATACACTATCAAAAAACACTTCATTTAGAAGCCAAGTTTCATTTGCTTCTACCACTCCTGTTAAAACAAAAACTCGCTCATCCATAAAACAAAAAGATGACACCATGCTAAAAAAATTTTTTTTTCCCTCATACCGAACTTTCCAAATATAACTTAAACAAAATTCGCTTTTAAAGAAAAACTTAAAACAGACAAAACCTTTTGAAATTATAATACAAACTAAATTATAAGTCCGAAATAAGAACAACCTAAAAGTACCAATTCTATAATTATGCTTAACGTTGTTATAATTTTTTTATTCGAATAATCGAAATTTACTTGATACAGTGAGAAATAAGTGAGACGTTGCTTCTTCTTTTTCTGTTTCAGTAAAAAAATGTTTGTTCAAATAATCGCTGTCATGTACGCATATCTAATTTCCAAAAATTCAGCACAACGAACGTCGTCCGACACATATCGGATTATCACGGCGTCCACAGGTGCTTATTTCCAGGAAATCAACAATATTTACGTATATGCAAAATCAGCTCCAATTTTGTACTTGTTAGAATTAGATTTACACGAGTCAGCAGATAAAATCCCATCTACTAACTTCAAGCATGCTCTTTGTAATGCTACCAAATGGAAAAACTGCAAATATGCAGAAATGGCCTTACGATTAAAAAATTCTATAAAAAATTTAAAGAATCAAAATTTGGAACTCATCCAAGATTTTTATTCGATCCCATCAGCAATTTGAAACAAACAAAGCATCTTTACTCCAATTAGATCTTTCTTAGGAGATGTGCTACAATTTTGTTGTCGAGTGCTTAATTTCCGCGATGGAAGAAATTTCTTAGCAAAGAAAATTTCCTTAAAAAATGAATATAATATAATAAAAAACCAATTACTCTCGGAACATGCATCTTTAGTAAATACCTCTACAAATTTACATAACTTTATTGATCATACAAATCGTTTTATGAAAAATTTTGTTGCCTATACAAACTCTTTCATGGAAAATTCATTGGAAAAGCGTGAATTATTGATATAAATTATTTACAAGGTTTCTATGATAGTTACCTAGTAAATACCTTTAGGTTATCAAACATCCTAACATCTTGCAAGTCCCATATGATTCCGTCATCGATAATCCCTAAGACTATCCTTGAACCGGACATTTTGCAACTACATACAAAATTAAAAGACTTAGACTTAGATCTAGCCATCCCCACTGCAGAAATTCAAAATTATTACCATGCAGAACTTGTAAACTGTAATTTTTATAAAAATACTCTCGAATTAGAAATTAAAGTACCATTAAAAAATTTTAATACGAAATATGAAATGTTTGATTTCATACCACTCATGTTCAAAAGTCATACTAATGAACTGTGTAGTTAGGATCAAGAGCCCTCTCTAATCATTCATGAAATCAGATCAAATACTGTCAGATACATTTCTGGAACTAATCTCCATTACTGTAACTCCGACAAACCTTTATGTTATCTCCCTTCAAATTGTGGAAGTGATAAACTATCGTCTTGTGCAAAAAATTTATTCTTTCAAGATTTAAACCAAAATTTACTGCAATCTTGTTCATTTAAGTGCACAGTTAACAATAACCAAACACTTGTACACCCCATTGGACATACTAAGTTTGCTGTAATAAATTTTAATACCCTAATTGCAACAAATTCAATAACAAAAAAATCCGAACAATTAAAAATAAATAATGACTCCCTTGGCACATTTATTCTAGATGTACCTTGTCATATTCAGATCGAAAATATTGATAAAAATAATAAAAACAATATTATCATACCGACTGAAATACCTTGCCTCTCTCAACCCCTAGAAGAGACAATAAAAATTGAAAATCATCTCCCTCTCCTGTGGACTTACTTTTCAGAAGCCACAGAACCTTTTGATTTAGCAGTAGATCTGGCAATATCAAAGGTATATAATCCAAAATGGAAATAATTTGTTTCCCATTCTATTCCCACTAATAAACTCGAAAATAAAATTAAAAATATTGAATTAAAAATCCCTAATCTTGAAAATAATAATAACTTTAATATGGTTAATATAATCTGCCCATCCTGGTTACTTATCTTAACTATAATTATAATTGGAATAAGTAAATACTTGTACTTAAATCCCTATCGAAATAATACTAAAATGTACATTGCTAAAACTACAACATTGTAAAAAATAATGCAAAAAAATGCAAATATGTTAAATATAATATAAAAAAAAAAAAACATTAGGAATCTAAGAATTTTATGTATTAGTATGTATATTAAATTTTAGATCCTAAGTTTTTAAATTGCATTTTATGCCATATATTTTTATGTATTTACTTACTCATATATATTTAAAAGTGACTATTAATTATAAAATTTTTTTTACTCCCTTAAACTAGCTGTGAAAAAAATTTTTTTTTCTCCTTTTTTTTCTTCCCCCTGGAGAATTGTGTAACGGATATGTTCGTCATATTTTAATATAGACGCACATATTTCGTTCACAGAAAAATACGTTTTTCTTACTAAGCAAATTCTTTCCCTAATATGTACATTCAACTGGCGAAAGTACCGTTACTTCCTGCCAGCAACTACTACACATTTTCTAACGGAATATTCGAGTACCTGAACATTCTGGTACCCGAATATTCTCGAAATAATTAAGTACCTAAATCAGCAAATCCCTACTTTACACACAACCCCATAGAAAACCATATACCTTAACAGGTATATAAACTCTGGTTTTCATTAAAATATTTGTATTGTATTGTAATCTTGACACTGCGTAATAGTGTAATATATTTTATGATAAATAAACTGGTCAGTCATATACTGTACCTGTAATATTCTTCCAGTCTTAGACTGTGAATGAATACTTGTAAATTTAATATTGTGTTTTAAAATTATAGTGATAAAGTTTATTATGTGTTTCAAATTAATTAGAGTCTTTCATTCAGTTAAGGTCCACAATAGCTGTAGATATTAAAATTCAACTATTTAAAATAATTCTCGAATACTATAATATTCCTGTGATTATTATCGTATATCGAAGGAAGTGTAATCACACCAAAATAGGTTAGTTCCCAGTACTGAACCACCTCTTTTGGCCGTTACAGTTTCCCATTAAAATACGAGAAATATTAGCGATATGAGTCAAAATTTAATAAATGATTAAATAACGATGAAAAAACGACTATTGGAAATGTTAGAACTTTTAGGTATTCTGCCAGTAAATTACAGCCACTAATGGATGGCCGATAGATAGTGCTGGAAGGTTGTGTTCATTCACATCGGGGTCACCACTTTAGGTACTCTGCCAGTACGGGAATCTAACTGCTAGCCAACAGGAACCTAAAACACACTCATAATCTACCACCAAAACGTAACACCATATATGCATGGCCATGTTGTGCTGGTTATAAATGACGAGAGCGAGCCGATGTGTAGGATGTCACCACAGAACCAAAGGACATGAAGCAAAAAATAAAATAAAGCCAACGTTTATATAAGTTACTGTATAGTATTCCTAAATTTATAAGTTTTCAATCATTTGAATTTGCTCTGGATGAGTACGAATAAAACTTATGAACTTCAGAATATTGCAAAGTAACTTAGAAACAATTTTTTGTATTTTAAAGGAAAACATTTTTAAATACGAAATCAAATGAACATCTATTAATGGTAGCAGTTAATAAACCAATTTTATAATTTGAAAAAAATAAAGAAAATAAATTAAAACGAAATTGACAATAAGAAAAAATCACATTAATTAATATCGATGAACATTTTCTTCCGTGATACTGATAGTAACAATTCCTACATATTAACTATTGTTTAAGAAATCTTCACTCTTCATATAAGTATTTTTGTATTTTAAGAGAAACATCTTTAAATTCTAAATCAAATAAACTCGTATGAACTGATAAAAAATAACAGAAAAAATGCTAAGTCAAGTTGCTCCCCCTATCAACTGCGAGACTTATCCATTCATGTAGTGAACTAAAGACAAGGCGTGAGGCAAAAAAAAATAACTTTTTTTGTAGGGAAATTTATGGGCTTTATTTTTATATTGACCCATTTGTACAGTAAAATTGAAAGGAAAAATAATGTTATCGTGAAAAAATGAGTTTGAGTTTTCTGCTATTATTTTCACTCGCCATTAACTTAAAATGACTTCATTTTTAGTGAAATCTGACAATAAAAATTAAATTAGTTTGTCGTTAAAAAATAGGGGGGTTACCACTGAAATGTTTTTCTAAAACTACTAGTTTTTGAAATAAGCTACAATTTAAAAAACGGCAAAGTTTCCATTAATTAGCTATTTTGAATTCTTCAATTATGAAGAAGTCATTAAAAATGAAAAAAGAAATTATAAATGGTAAATTTGAGTAAATTTTCTCTTCTTTCAAACAATATCAACCTTAGCTTTTTAGTTTTAACAGCAGCTGAGAAATCATCAGTGAAAGACAAACGATTTTTCTTAAAATAAGAAAGCTTATTTAAAAAAAAATTTTCATGATGTTTTATTGACAATTCTGATTTTTTGGTCCCAGGACCAAAAATTGGACTTTTCAAACCTGTAAATTTCACTTTTTGGTCCTTGGACCAAAAAATAGTTAAATGTGGTTTTTTTTTAAAATTTTTCAGTCCTACTGCCAAAAAGTAATCATCTGATCCAAAAAGATGAACTTTCAGCCCTAATGTAGGTGCATTAAAGTATATTTCCTGTATGCATTTCAAACAGTACCTATACCTTTTGATAATAATGTGTGTTTAACATCCAAAGGACTATAAAATATACGTCATCACGCACCTGTCTTGCTCACTAGTGATAATGACTGAAGGCAACCACCTCAGCCCAGTTGCTTGTCTACCTACGTTTCCTCAGTAGACAAGTGTCATGCTCACCCACCTGGCCCATACATTGTGGGTGTAGTCCACGATAATAGTAACCTCACTGAAAACAACAGAATCATGCCTGTTACAGTGCTGTCAGATGTCCGGATTTATCAGGAGAAATCAGGAATTTTGATGTTAAAAAAAAATGTCCAAAAATTTAACCGGATTCTGAAGAAATTCGGATTTTTTTTGTCCAATCTGGAATATTAAAAAAATTGGTAAGTCTATTTTAAGACAAAAAACAAATATCTTATTTATTTCAAATTCTAAGAATACCTAATCACGCCTACAACCTACTACCCTCTGCCACTGCATCTTCCTCTTCAGTAAAATCAGTATCAATATCAATATTATTATTTGAAGAACTA
This sequence comes from Ericerus pela, assembly GCA_011428145.1. Lineage (NCBI taxonomy): Eukaryota > Metazoa > Arthropoda > Insecta > Hemiptera > Coccidae > Ericerus > Ericerus pela. The sequence continues at coordinate 145,253 of WOFM01002179.1, forward strand.
GAATTCATTTTGAAGTTAGAAGTAGTATTCTAGTAAAAATGTAAATTACTTGTTCCTTTTAATGAGAAAAAAACTTTTATTTAAGAACAGAATGATAATTGATAATATTAATAACTAATAAACTGATTATTGAATTACTGAATGTAATCGTAAAACAAACATTGGAAAAACTGCAAACCGCTGTTAATAATAACTTTTTTTTTTTTTTTTTTTTTTTTAGTCATGAGGGCAAATTGGCACATCCGGATTTGTCCGGAATTTTATTTACGTCTTATCACTGCCAGAAATCGGATTTTTGAAAAAACAATCTGCCAGCACTGTGCCTGTCGTATAAGTCATATGTTCGTTGATCCATTGCCCCCACGTTCCTCTACGTTTAAAGGCAGGGTTGCTGGGAAGGGAAACTTTTTAATTACACGCTGCCTGAAAATCTAGCCATAAACAACCATTCCTTATTCGATTCTCGCCCGAAACTCATTTCTAATCCTTTGGGAGAATCTTCGGGTTTTTAATGAACGAGACAAAAAGAAGAACTAATTTTGAAAGATTCAAAAATTTCGTATACTGATAAAGTTTATCGACGTATTTGGATAAAATTTCAAATTTATTAAACTATATTATGCTCTTTGTTGAAAAGAACTTCATTTAGGATAACAAAAAATAAGTCGTGAATAAGAACCTTTCGAGTGGTTACCCTTTTACGTTAGTTTTGTATGCCATTAGCCCAAATAACAAACTGTCTGTTCGTTCAAATATATTTCTTTATTTCGACAAAAGAAAAAGTTCAATTTTTTTTCTATACTTATATTTACAACGGTCTGTCTCATCGGCATTTTGACCTGGTTCGAGAAGGCACAAATTCCGTATTTGGCGCCATTCGTTTGAAAATTTTGAGTACAATGTCACCGATATTTCCTGAAGTAGTCTTGCAGGAAATTTTTGTAGGGAGCAAAAAAAAAAAAAAAAAAAAAAGAATGGAAAAATGGAAAATATTTAGGCTATTATTTTTTGACGACGCTGCACACGGTTATCATGAAATCTATACACTAACGAATTGAAGAGCATTACTAATTTTTTTCCTTCTATAGAAAAAGTTTTCCTTATTTAAAAAAAAATTATCGTATACACAAATAATAAAAAGTGGATTATAAACGAATTTTTGACATTTTGGGCTCATGAAATGGCTTTACTTTGACACGAATCACCTGTTGCAGTAGTTCAATTTGAAAGAGTACCTACCAAAATTAGTCCCTAAATACAATAAACCAGCATTTTTTTTTTCCTGTTCTATTAGTGAACGATTATGTCTTGAATCTAAGCGAATTTGACAAATTAATAGCAATTTATTAAAGGTACACCTACATAACCAAAATAAACACAGCATTCAAATGTAATTTTTTTTTTTTTTTACTTAAATGAATTTTTCTAGCACATTGAATTTTCATTAAGTGTGGGTGCCGTTTTTGAAAATCATTGAAAATTTGACCGTACATAGAATTTTAATGATCGCGTACAGATTTTTTTTTCTCACCATTCAAAACGTTTGAAAAAAACAGAAAAACAAAACAAAAAAAAATTAGGCTAATCATAAGCTTTCGTTGGTAATTTTTCTTCTCTTTATCCGACGTATAAAAAGAAAGAGGTTCTCAATTTGACTCGTATGACGCAGGTACGTATGTTTATCCAGGAATTTCTGGAGAACTACTGGATTAATTTTCATGAAACTCGTTGGACTCAGTTGACTGTTGTTAAACTTAGGTCTTGAAAACATAAAATCGGCCTAAAAGAAATATTACCACTCATAATCGAAAAACAAACAATATACTTAGGTAAGATATTTAACTTAAATATTTGTTCGAGCATAACTTTTCACACTGGTTACCAATTTTGATGAACCTGTTTTGTAATTGGTAGAGATTACTTGGTTAGTGCTGTCAAATTGATGTTTTTTAATATTTGTTCAAGCATAGTTTTCGATACTAGTTTTGATGAACTTTATTTATAATGATAGCGAGTGATTTCATGGTCAGTGGCGCCAACTTGTTAAAATTATTGAGAGGGTTAAAGACAAAATATAAAAAATTTTTAATTTGCATTCAATCTAGGCATCAAATTTTAAATTACTTATTCAACATGAAAACATTCGTGCTAATATCAGTACTAAAATTTACAAAATTATTTTGCGCTTAGCTCCCCCCTCCAAAAAAAAAGATCAAGTTGATGCCTATACCGTGGTGTTCTCATATGATTTTGTTTAAAATCGATAAGACAGTTCTTGAGTAATATTTAAGAAACTGTTCGTTATAAAGCAGAAATGACGCTAAACACGAATGTAAAAATATATGAAATAAAAACGTACCGATCAAATAAAAAATTTTTTCAAAAATCGAACTGGCTGCAAAGAAGACAATAAAAATTCGGTAAAAAGAGAAAAATAGGTAACCCGTATAAAATTTCTTCAGCCAAATCTTGTGACTGAAATTACCGAAGTCCGCGCTAATTTCGCAATAGGTTAGTTTTATGTCATGAAATTATAGATGGAATTTACGTACCCATAAGCCTATACGTGATTAAAGAAACGAGTACCGAATTCACTAATTCAAGTCTTTAGATCAGTGGGAGAAATTTTAAACGGGTTATTTTTCTCTTTTTTTTAGCGCCATTTTATAAAATATAATATACAAATATATACATATATGTATTTTTAAGTCAGTTATTTCATTGCCAAAGAGTTCAATTCTATCTTCCTATCATTTATACTTGAGAAATATCGGTACCATTTATAATTTCAACGTTTTTTATAGTCGTCGGTTTTTTTCGCATAAAGTGCAATTTTCATTTTTTCATTTGTTTTTTTCTTACAGAATTCTGATTTTGTCAACAAAATTGCAACGATATTTCACGACTGCGTGTAGATTTACATTAGGCTTCATTTTGACATTTCATGCTTGCGTATTATTACTGTGTATACGTTCCCTCCTTCACTTTTTTTTATTACTACACTATTTTTTGACAGTTCCCTGCGGGATTACAATGATAATGCGGACAATAGTGAAGGTTTTTTTTTTTTTGTTTGTAAAAAAATAAAAAAAAAAGTTACGAGCTAAAAATTTTAATTATTTATAGCAGAGATAATTATTATAACATCGAGCTCTGACTGGAGACATTTGCAAAGGTGGTCGAAAGATGTTGTTGTCGTACTGACAGAAGAAGAACCGTTGATTTTACGAAAATTTGTGAAATTTTCTGACCTTTAGTAGTTTTTTTGTAGATTTTACACTAAATTTTAGGTAAATTGAAGGAACCAAAATAGAAAAAATGCGAATTATTACAAGAAAAATGGGTTCTTATTAATTTCTCAACTAAAATGCACTCAGAATTTAATAAGCTAATACTATAAGTGATCGTTAGAGAATTAGAGGTGTACATTCGGGTGAAAGTTGAAGTTTTTTTGACAGAATGGCTAATGCAACCATATCCCAAAAACAAAGGACCGATTACATAGAAACGAAATAAACGGCTAGTTCAGACGTTAATTTTGAGTTTTCCATGCATGTACAGCGAATGTAAACAAACGAATTTTTGGCCTGTGAAGTAGACGATAATTTTACAATCTCTCGCGCATCCAAATCCTGCGCAAGAGTGTGTAAAGTATTTTACACACTGTTGCGTATCCTAATCCTGGGCAACGGCGTGTAAAATATTCGAACATATAATCTTTTGATATTTTTAGGTGTTCAGGTGGCACGGGGATTCAAACCCGTACCGACCAAACACCTAAAACCTCCCTCATCACTGCCACCAAAAGTCAGCACCGTATTCACTCGGCCATGGTGCCAGGTGATGGTGTTTGAGGGAGTAGCAGCAATTATAGCCGACGTAGTGTGGTGGTAGCCGCCACACCACTCACCCTCAGTATAGCGGAGCGTAATACGATTGCCGGTACAGAGGCGCCTTGCAGGTAGGGATGTACACCAGTGCATGGTGATGCCCACCCTCATCACCACACCGTGGCACACACCCTACAGCGCCATCACATTCTGGCAGCGGTGGCGTGATGTACCACCACAGCTACCAGTTTATGCTCGTGTCTGAGAGATGGCGTGAGCATCTCCCATATCACGTCAAGGTCACCACTTTAGGTGTTCAGGTTGCACGGGGATTCGAACCCGTACCAACCGAACACCTAAAACCTCCCTTGTCACCACCACCAAAAGTCAGCACCGTATTCACTTGGCCACGGTGCCGGGTGATGGTGTTCGAGGGAGAAAGAGCAATTATAGCCAACGTAGTGTGGTGATAGCCGCCACAGTATTATTATTTAGTTATTTTGTGAAAAACTATTTGTCAAGTTGCCAATCCAATCAAGCATAACATTCTAGTTTTTAAAAAAAACTTCTCATCTTTCCCTCAATGATTCTTCAGTCGCTATTTAAACTAGAAAATTGAAAATGATATCTCTGAAAAGAGGAGAAAATTTACGTGAATTTAGTTTTCGTTTAATTTTTCAATCATCTTTAAAAATTTGAAAATAAATGGAAAAAACGCATATTGATGGAAAAAAATTATTTTGAAATCCAGAAACCTCTCTTTTTGACTGAAAGATACCTCAGTCCCTGTTTAAGCTAGAAATTTTAAATTCATACTGTTAGAAAGAAGGAAAAGTTCACTTGAAACTACTTTCCTTATAATTTGTTAATGGTTCTTAGTTGTTTGAAAATAAACGAATGAAAAAACGCAAAATACTGGAAAACTTGTTGTTTTTGTGTTTTTTTAGATATAATTTCCAAAATTTATTTTACTTCATTAGTTTTTTTCTATTGGGAGGGGGAGTTGTCACTATACTTATTTTTGTGCATTACTTGCAAAAAGTATGGTGTGAAACAAGTACTTGTGAGCTATTTTAACTTGTGCCAAGTTTGCAGTACTCGTCTTCTGCACGTCTGCAAATTCTTCACACTTGGTAAAAAAATAGCCAACATTACGCACTTGTCACACAATATGCTATTTAAACAAACTTCAAAAAAATGAGGATATTATCAGTTCCATTCATATATATGTTTTTTTTTTTAATTTTTTCCAACATAATTTAATTCCAGTATATTTTATTGGAGAAATTAAAATTTTTATTTTTTATTTTTAAAGTATTTTAATTCGTTTTTTATTTTTTGAAGTTGGTTATTTCTTATGAATTTTAAATTTAATTATTCGTCCTAGTCTTGTGTCTCGCTATTCTCTCGTTATACCTATGTACCTACAGCCGTCTCTCAGGTAATATTTAATGTAATCAAAACGTGTTCCACAGAAAATTGTATCCATTCGTTGTTGAGGTAATTTTGAAACGCCTCAACCTTAAATTTCTCATATTTTCTGCTTATATTCTACTTAATGAAGAATTTGATGAATAGTTGCTTCAATATTCTATACCTATAGGTATAGGTATACATACAGTTCCAACGAAAACACCAGCGGATAAAATCGCTCACAACGATATACATATATATTTTATTTTTGTTTTAGCATCGTACGTACCTACATTCATTCTGCTCATTTTGTTCGCGCAGCCACTCTCGTGCATATTAATTTTTTATGAATCAACCAAACGTGAAAATATAATCGTACGGGTGCATATCAATTTATAATAAGATTTTTTATTTGAACTTAGTGTTTTTTTTTTTTTTTCAATTTTCTCATTTACTATTGTTCTGTGACCAGTGGCGTGGCTAAGAGGGTCGATATGGATATCCCTCTTAGTCAAAAGAAACTCGTAAATCATTTTCTTAGTAATGTCTAACGAACAAGCATTCCTTCGCAAGTTTAATGATTGATGTTGCTACGCCACTGACGGTCACTTAATGCATTTTTGAAGGCAGACACAAAATATTGTCCAATTGAACTAAAACTAGGTTTCCATCTATTATATACCTACTACAACACTTGCAGATAACAATTCGTTGAATTTTGGCTTCAATTTTCAGAATTCATTAGCCATAAATAATTGAATTTTAATGTTCGTGAAAAAATTCTATTGAAAAAAATTTATTTTTCCGTATAGTTACAGATGAGTACCAACTGCCTAGCTATACTAGATCGATATGGTTCAGTGCCAAATAATGCTTTTATATGCTCTATTTGCTCACAAAACGAATTTTCGTTCAAGTATGGCAGTGTCTAAGTCGGATTCGTGAATCTGATTTTGGACTCTGGGTTTTTCGTGTTCGTTTTGTCAAGTGTGAAGTCACACAGATATGTTCGTCACATAGCTAGAGGTTCGTTCAGGCTGGATTCATGAATCGGATTCGAGCGGATTCATTGAATTTTGAAATAAATTCTGAAAGTGGATTGTATATTCTTGTGATTTCTGTCGTCAAATATAATTTTTCGAAGAACAAATACGTAATTTTTACAACTCGTTCTCGATAAAATGTTTAGAATGTAGTGGTGTAGGAATGGGGCGATTTTGCGGTCAAACACTACCGTAATGTTTTTATTATCTCACAAACCCTCAAAACATAATTGTAAGTTAGGGCCCATACTCACAAACGTCACTTTAACCTCCCTTCACTTAAACTTCACTTTAAAAAAGTTTTTTGCACAATTTCGTACTTAAAAATGTGGGAACATTGTATCTCTTGTGAGAGTTCCAATATAAAAATAAAATGTTACCACATGCTTAAATACAAAATTGTGCCAAAAGTTATTTTTAGGTGAATTTTAAGTGAAGGGAGGTTAAAATAACGTTTGTGAATATGGGTTTAGGTTTTTGCTTGAAAATTTTTTGTCGAAAGTCCCCAAAAATTGTGCTCTGGCTACGCCACTGTTAGAATGGATGGAAAGTTTGATATTTGACAGAGAGATCCATTAGTTTCCGTAAACTGTATAAAATTAATAGAAATAATGATTTTCAAAGACTCAATATTGAGAAAACTGGAAAAAAAAAATTACCAGTGAAAAAAAAAGTTATGGAACTGAATTGTGGTGTTGCTGTACTTATTCTCAATCAGTTTGTTTTAAATACTTATTTTTCTGAACGATTAGCTTTATCAGGGTTGAAATAAAATAACACGCGAGTAATAGACAAATTTTCAATTGCTACTTGAGAATGGTCTTGGGGAAGTGAACAATAATATTATAAGTAGTCTTCTATCGGGGGTGTCATAGCCAAGCGGACATATTCACCTCTTTTTAGCCTGTGGGTCAACAGTTCAATTGCCCATGCTAGCATATCCACGTGTGGTGACCCTAATGTGATTTGAATACGCAACCTACGCTACACAAGTTCACACATTCCCCCCCAAATAGACAGCCTGTAGTTGTGTATGTGGGTTTGTTCGGGTTTCCTCATTAACAGCCTGTATGTAGCAGCCTTCTGTGAGTGTTGTGTAGTACTTGCATCTTTGATTGCGAGTATTATATAAAGGGGAGTGATGTGAGGAAGTGAACTACATATATTTAAGCAGTCTTCTATTGGCAGTGGCGTAGCTGTGGGGATATGTGTGCCGCTTTTTAATTTGTGGGTAAAGTATCCATAGAATTTCAAAACCAGATAACTTATTACATTTTTCTTTTGAAGAATGGAACTTTATTATCTGACATTTTTTCCCCATATCTTTTTCTGTTTCTGCTTATAGCTTGTTCTTTTGTTCAACTGCTGTCGGAAACAGAACTTGATGTAGTGATTTCTCCTTCCCTCACAAATTTTGGACTAGCTCTAATTTTCTGAGATTAGAAGAAATCACTCCATTTAGTATCTTCGCATTAGCAAGTTCTACAAATGATTTTTGTCTGTAATTTTGTAATAACTTGTAGAATTTTTATTGATGAAATTTTGCCATATAATTTCATCCTGTGTTTCTTATTTTGTTTAAATTTGTCCGTCTTGTAATATTTTGTTTAGTTTTGGAATATGGATTTTATCATTTTTTAAAGACTAGGTATGTTAATTCATTTTATGAATAAACCGCTGTTCTCTTTCGGATTATTTTAATTAACATCATGTCAGGCTAAAGGGGTTATTTATGGTAGTAAAATTTAGTGGTTGATAATGTGAATTTCAAATGGGTAAAAGTTCCAAGAAAATAGGGAAATAACAAAGAAAAAAACATGGTTAACTTTTGGTCTTTTTAGATTCTTAAAAATGTAAAAACACAAGAGTTTGGCAAAAACAAACCCTGGGTCCTTCTCTTCCAGTTTTTCACCCCCACAGTGAACTTTGGAATTTCTTACTCTGGGATACTATTAATTTGGTATTTTAAATTTCCAATTGTTTTTTATTTAATCATTTTATTTCGACAATATTTCAACTTCATCATCATTCCACACTAGGTAGAACATTTATTTCGTCGATGTTTTCATCTTCAGACACCATGTGTATGGTATCTAGTTATGTACCTTGAGAATTTTAGGTATTGAGGTGGTCTGGGGATTCAAACTTGTACCAGCTGAATATCTAAATTCCCCACCTCACTACCACCCAAAATACAGCACTGTTCTCACTTTGGCCCTAAAGGAATCAATGCAGGTAAATGATTGGTTGAAAACTTGTAAGGGTCAATAAAAACCAAGTTTTGTATGACAGGTAAAAATGTGATTTGGCATACCACATGGGTTGCTGGTTTGGTTTCCCACCCCAGAAAAATGTTTTTTTCCAGTCTTGAGTAATGACTGGTAAGGTTTCAGCGTGGTATGCAACCAACATAATTTACATTTATTTTATTAGAAATTCAATTGTTAGCTCTCGCAGTAGTTAATGTAGGAAACTTAAGGGAAAAAATAACAAACTCTAACTGTGGGAATGTAGCTATATGCGCTATCGTGCCTCATCTACATAGTTGGCATTGTAGCTGCATAGTGCATTGTCATGTTTTATAACCTGTGGGTTGCCAGTTCAAATCCCCAAGCCGACAGCCCATAGAACTAGTGACTCCTGATGAACAAGCAGCCGCCTCCATATCTCCCTTAGAGTGTCATTGAGCCATGATGGCCTAGGTCTGTGTTCATATACAGCAGCCTAGCTCCACCCTCTATTGTTGTGCTTGCATTGCGGCACTGTGGTGATTAGTAGTGGGGATGTAGCTATATGCACTATTGGGCCTTGTTTACATAATTGGCATTGTAGCTGCGTGGTCTGTTGTGTTTTACAACCTGTGGGTTGCCTGTTCAAATACCCGAGCCAACAGCTTATAAAAACTAATTCGAATACTTTATTTTCGAAACTAAATAAGTTAACATTTCATTAATAAATTACTTGGAATGGATTAAAGGACTAGTTTCAAATGATACCTACCTATGGCTCTAAGTACCTACATAGAATATTAGGTACCTCATACTTTGTATTTGTTAAAAAATTATTTGTGCTTTAAGTTGTATACTTATTGAAGTAAGTGTACAGAATTAACGGATATCTTAATTTACTAAGAAATAACCTTGAAATTTTTAGGACATAAAAATACTCTCTCACTATTTTAATTCGGCTGACGAAGTCTCATCAATTACATGTGACTACAATTTCTACGATTTTCCTGTACAGATTTATTTAATGCGCTGTCATCACTGTGATTTGACGTATCTGCTTCATTTTTTATTCCCTTTATTCATTCAATTATTCTGTTTAGCATTGTTATATTATTTTATCGAGCCGATAGGTATTTGATTATTATCAAATTTTACTCTTTTTATTCGAACCAATAAGAGTTAAACTTTAAATAATAGATATCTTTTTGATTTCCAACCTCAGTATTTTTAGTTTTAAAATACATTATAATAACGTAGGTACCGTACTTACTATTTCATTCCGAATTTTTATTTTTTTTTATTTTTTCCACTTTGCAGAATTTCGCCAGCGATTCGTAGAAGTCGGGATATGGTAATCAAAATAAATTCCAAATAATGTTCGAGTTCAAACGAAGCGGAAGAATTACAAATTAATAAGGTAAGTTAAGTTTGAATATTTTTCTTTTCTTTTCTTTTTTTTTTATCTTTGACTAATGCAACTAAAGTAGATAATTATCCATATCTGGCCAACGTAACTTTTCCTTTAAAACTTTTGTAAGCCTAAGTAAGAAGAATTAGAATTAATATTAAGAAGACAAGGAAAATATTCTCAAGGAGGAAATATTTTGTTAATTTAAACGTGTTTCATTCACCAATTTTGGATGAAAACTCTTTTCTTCAGATTAACCGAACTGATTGCCTTAATTTTGTTCTTTTCTTACAAAAGCAAATTAAATTTTTACTTTTGAAATTCTGCTTTCTGAAAAACTTGTAAAATTAGTAATGTTTTTCTCTTATATTCATGATGAACCAGTGACCCAGTCACGTCCCGAAAGAATTTTTGAATTATCCGACTAAAAAAAAAAAAATTATACCCTTTTAAAAACTTTTTTTATAAGTCTACTTTTCAAAAATATCCGGATTTGCTTACTGCTCTTAAAATTTGCGGATTTTTCGACTGATTATTTTGACTGGGGAAGACATACCCCTGAACCGCCATTGAAACGTCCCTGAGATGAACACGAGGCAAACAAAAGTAATTTCTATTCCATTCGAGAAAAATAAAACAGGCCAATCAATACAAAATTAAAAAAAAAAAAAAAAAAAGTATCGAGAAAGTTATTTGAAATATATGATTTGATCTTCAATTATTTGCTTCTACACTTGAAGAAACGTCCGAAATATTTTAACCTCGGCGACTGTAATGTTTTTCTATTCGTCATAATATTTCTAGTTCTGATTTACAGATGTCCTAATATGGGTAAAAGTTGGGTGCTACGAGGGACCATTACCGTAATACTTGTACTGAATGTGATAAACAATATTTCTTCAAGCACTGAATTATTGTAAGTGGAAGAATAAAACAATTAAAAATGAATAATCTATTTTACAATAATGTATAATACCTACTCAAATTTGAAATTTAACGCCGATAAGAATTAATACTATTTATTTTGCAGATACGACGAAGGAAAATCGGATAAAGAAATTTTAGATAATTTAGTAAAAAAAACACGCTACGATAAAAGATTACTTCCTCCGGTCGACGGTAGGACAGCATTTAATTCATTTTATTTTCATTATTGTATTTTTCTTCAATTTAATATTGCAAATATTAGGTAACCAAAAAAGTTATTTAAATTTATGATTTGTTTTTTTTCAGGAACCTTAACAGTAAACATGAGCGTTTTATTATTGAGTCTCGCTTCTCCAGACGAATCGAGCTTGGTACGTATACTTGCCATTTAAAACAAAACTAAATTTCATAAATTTTGATTTGTTTCAATAAATCTTCAAAACGCCAAGAGAAATATTAATACAGAGTATTTCCAGAGGAGTCTCTCGAACCTTAAAAATAGTAAACGATAAACATTAAGACAAATAAATTATGTTTATATAATACATGATCAGATAGACAATGTTTACACTGGTATTTTGCAAAGGAAAAGTAGCTCTTATCATTGATGAATGTAGTCTCGATGTAAAGTGAACGCACCTCCATGTAAAAACGTACCTATCTTTTTTTACTAAAGCACATTCACTCAACATAGAGGTAGAGATTACACTTTCTGAATGAAAAGTTAAATCTGTCACAATGAGAAGGTAAATATTTTGTTCCATTTTTTATAATTTTTGTGAAAGACTCATCATTATGATGGGATTTTAACGTTTTATTGCTTTCTGATCATTAATAAATTATATAAAAATCTTCCCCAGCAATGTTCAAAAGTGAATTTACATGACTCGGAAATTGCTCATTTATTGCGCTCATTTTGCAAACTTTCCTCACATGTAACTACTCACTTTTGAACCTTTGTGTGTAATATACTATTTTATAATATATGATCAGAAAGGCAATATTTACAATAGTATTTTGCCAGCAAAAAGTAGTGTTCATCATTATTAAATGATGTAACTTCAATTTAAAGTGTTTTTCCATTAACTTGAAATTTTTATGAAAAATTCACTGACCTGACTGAGATTCGAACCTGCAACCTTTATTATGTTACCGAGCTGTCACCATACCAACTATGTTATAAAATATAATTGAGAGAAGGTGGTCACTATGGATATATTTGTTTATTTTGACTATTTTTTCTCATTGATGTTGCTAACAATTACAATTAGTAGTTATTAATGGTTTTGTTACTATGATTTCGTTGCTTTCTGATCATAAATTACAAAAATACCATCCTCAGCAAGGTTTGAAAGTGAGTTTACATGATTCAGGAATTGCTTACTCGCTATGATTGTTTCACAAACTTGCCCTGGCATATAAATTCTCACTTTCAAACCATGGTGGGTAATTTACTATTAATAATTGTGTGTTTTGTTCTCTACAGTTTAAGGCATTATAGGTATATTAAAAGCATGACATTGAAAATTTTACTTCAGAATTATTGTTATTCAATGAAACAAACTTATAGTAGTTACAAAGAAGAACAAAAAAGTTAATTTTCATGTTCACCCTATGTTCCACAGATAAGATGGTAGGGGTTCCTAAAGTTGTGGAAAACAAATTGATTGTGAAGTTGATCTCTCACCTCAGTTTCTGTATATGCGTTGAGAAAAAATACCTAATATTTCAGATAATTTTATGTTATCTAATTCTTTAATGTTCAGCTGTTTTTCCTGAATTTTTCTTAAAATTAAAAAAAAATATTTTTAAAACTGATGAGTTTAAGTTTTTTTTTTATTAATAATTTAATTTTTTGGCAAAAATTATATAATTTTTAATCTCTATTCCAAAAAAAAATGTTACGTAAAACTCATTAAAAGTAACAGCTTGACGTTTAAAAAGTTATTTGAAATTCATAATTATAAAATCATAGGATGGAATGCAAAAAATGAAGGGAAAAAAATTAATTTTACCTATATCTATTATAAGGTACAAATCAATGTATTTTTGATATTTCTTGTTTAAAATCTCAGGAGGCTCATCAAAGAGAGAAAAAAATTCATTTAAAATTCGTTTTAAACTAAAATTAATGATAAATCACGTAGAAAAAAAAAAACTTTAGCCCAGCAACAGTTCCACTAGAAAATGTAGGTTTTCGAAAACTAGCTAATTATAACCAAAATTGGAAAAAGTTAATATAGGTACATCGTGAATATAATGATCGAGATAAATTTCAAAGCAACTGATTGAAAAATATGTTATTCAGCTAAATCGGAATAAAAATAATAATCGTCTACTGAAAACATGAGCTCAAAATTCGAACGCAGCATTCCAAAATACATATTCGCCAATATATTACACAAAAAAATATTTTAAGTCAAAATTCGCTCCTTTATTGAGTTCCATGGGGATCGAAGAATGGATCAAATGAAGAAATAGAATTAAATAACCTAAAATAGAGATGGATAATATCGAAAAGTTTCGATATAGATATTTAAAAACAATTGATATCATTGATAGTTTCGATAGTTTTGATAGCGTCCCATCTTCATTATAAAAACTTTCGCTTGAAAAACGTACAAAAAAAGCTAAAAACTTATCATTTGGTATGTTACAGAGTACAAAGGAAAAAAACAAAAAAAAAAAACAAAACAAGGGTGAATATTTGGAAAACTTGGTTAAGCCTTGTTTACACTTGGCTAGTTTTCATGCAACTAGCCAGCTACTTAGCGTACCTACTATTCTCGTTACCGTTGAAGTCATTACTTCATTTTACCTGCTTAAAGTCAACTTTAAACTTACCAAATCACCATGTCGGCTCGATTCTAATGAAATTCTTTGTAAGAATATTAGCCGAGTTAAAGATGACGCTAATGGATAAAATGGCGAAGTGGCTTTGACTGTAATATAATAGTACCTCAAATAACTGGCTAGTGTCTAAAAAATTTGCTGTAAGTGCGAACAAGGCTTAAAATTATAGTGTAAACTATCGAAAGAAAGGTTCTACATCGATAGTTATCGATAGTTTTCAATAGTATGCCACCTCTACCTCAAAATAAATATCTCTCTATATATTACGCAATAAAATATAAAAAATCAAAATTGCTTTCTCTTGTGAGCACTGTGGTGGTCAAAGACCTTGTCAAATGAAAAAAAGAAACATCTAATTCGAATTCTGCGACCGAAAATGAATATCCGTCCATATACTATTGCGCAATAAAATGTGAATAAATTACTCTTACCTTTTGCAATCACCCAACCAAATCATATTTCCAATCGTGTCATTTCGATTTATACATCGATATCAAGAGTCGAGACTACTATTCGAAAAACACGAGTCAGTGCGCCCTCTCCCGCCACTCTGTATGAAAGCAGATTCAAAGAAAATTATTACGTCCTTCTCGAATAAGGTCTATTCAATAATGCAATCGATTTCTTTCTACCATTATTTATCGAAGTACATCAGGACGTGACACAATCCTCAAAATTCCGAGGTTTTCGAACACCCATGTATCCCTGCTCGACGATCGTATAGAAGATCTCACGTCAAAAATTGGCCAAGTGGAAACGGGATACCATTTGTTGCCATGAAAATGCAGTATTTTTGGCGAAAATCGAGTCGCCATATTAAAAATGTAAAACTTTCGATTAAAATTCAGAAGACATTTTTACTAAAGGCTTTTACTTCGTTCCTTGTATACATATATACATGTGCGAGTGCGAGTGCGTGTCCGTGTGCGCGCGTGCGTGCGTGTGTGTTTGTGTGTGTGTAAAAGACCAAAAAAAGGAACGACTAGTGGAGTTGAAGAAAAACAGGCAAAAAACGTACGTATTTTAGGAGACATTAATGAAATTCAAATGAAGTTCTTCCATTCAAAATTTATGTCATTTCTGAATGACATGAGCGGTCGAAAACATGCGTATTATGGTTGACCGAGAGAATTCGTAAAATTCGACTTTCGAATTCATTCGTTCACTCTTCTTCTACACATACAATATACCTGCATACATCCTTTATGGTACGATGTATAGTCAAAAAGTGGAGGAATGAGGATATTAAGAAAGAATTTAATTAAAAAATTAATTCCACGTGGTGCACGAAGGCAAAAAAATAAGAAAAAAAATTTTGGAAACTTTTTTGAATCGATAAATCATCATTAGCATCTACAACTTATTGGACGATGAAATTTGAAGCACATACTTGAGGGAATTTTTATGAAGCTTGTTACGAACGAACATTTTAAATTTTAATAGGTATAATTTCATTAATCGTGAGTTACGAGTTTTTTCTTCGAGAAAAAATTTGAAAAAACACCCCTGAAAATTAAGCTAAAAATTTATTTAATTTCTACTTTTTTTTTTCTTTTCTGCTTAATAAATAGTTAAGGACTTTACTTTTGAATTCGAAAAAATTTCAGAAAATATAAAATGGAAGCTGTACTAATTAACCGTAAGAAATTTTTTTTTTAAGAAGTTGTCTTATTCGACGCTAAAAGTTCGAAAATGATAATATACATATTAACGAAGAAACATTAAGTTTGGTTCAAAAAAAAATCTTTTCTTAAGCCAAATTAAATAGAAAGTGTTCTATGTGCCAGAACAGGGATGCATGGAAGACTCGTGACTAAATCGTCTAATTCTGAAGGAGCGAGCCGAGCTTGATAGTTGAATTTTTTTCAAAGTCCTTATCAGTACTCGATTGTTTTCTACATTCGTATTTTTTACATTTGGATCTGGAAGAAAAATAATTTAAACAAGTACAGGGCGCGTTCTCAGTTAGAAATTTGAATGAATTTAGATTTCCTGGATATGATCACTACATCGTAGATGCTAATTTGTAAAGGTTCGAGCTGTCATTCATCATGCTGGATAGAAAATTATGTTTTTTAATAGTTCTTGTGTTTGTTTCGTAGAAAAAGAGAACCACAGTCGACGAAACTTTATATGTAGGTACCCATTGATTGAAAGTTGTATGAAAGTATATTACTTATGTTGCCTCACAACATAACATATAATCAAAGTCATCGAACGCAATTAAGCAAAAACCTAATGTAGAGAGCAGAAATATTACCGACATTCAGGTAAGTTAGCTCATTATTTGGTGAAAATGTGGTTGAAATTGGAACATAATGTGGTATGCCAAGGGGGCCAGTTCAGCAATCCACCTTTAATCCCAACAATTTATTTAACCCCATGAAACACGCACTAGAGAAACAAGATATTAACCATCTACACTGGATGATACCCACCAAATCAGCATCACCCAACAAGCATAGCCTGCAAGGAATTCGTTGAACTCGAATTTAGACCATGCTGAACGAATTTGAAAATGATAGAAAACTCTTGGCTATGTACTTTGGTATGTTCACTTACATTTTGAGATCGTTAGTTTTCAGCCATACCTAGGCACAACACTACCAGTGGCCATTGCCACTAAAGAAATTCAACAAACCATAATTATAAAAATTACACAATGTATTGAATGTAAAAGACACATCGTATGAAATAAAACAAAAATGATACATAAGTGTTCCTGCTTGAACGGACAGAAAATTCTGTGTGATGAACTGTTGAAAAAGTTGAACATATGAAAAGAAAGATTAATAATCTGTTTATGAGAAAAATAGAGAGAGCGAAAATAAAAGCCAGTTATGAAGAAGTGGGAATATGAAATTAGATATCAACCACAAACCTATGACAATGCAAAGGAAGTGGGGTGAGGGGTTAATCGAAAAGAAAAAAACGAGAAAATAAATAGCCTAGGTTATGCAAATAGCATATGTAGACGTATTTATGGCAGAGATTTTTAATTTTAAATAATTTTTATAATTTTAATTTAGGCCAGATGCGTCAATGGAGTCTCAAAATATCGCTATCATACTTGAACTGTATTGCATTCCTTATTATTTAAATCATAAGATCCAAACATACTTTCAGCAATTACTCTGAATAGATTAAGTTCTCTTCATTACAACCTTGAGATCTGAACATAATTTCAACGATATCTCAAGATCCTACATTCCAATGTCAGCCAAATTGTCACAGAATATTCAGCTAACGTTCCTGAATGTCTCTCTAAAATTTCAGCTATCTGGTTCTCGCTATGTTCAATGACTTTCATTGCCTATATGGAATTTAATTGAGAATTTTGTCCTTAATTACGTCTTGAGAACACTATCAGGCTTTCCTTAACTAACGCAAGTTTTGTAAAATATTGATAAAATGTATTATTTTAGGGTAGGTGTGTACTGCATACAAACATTCCTTACATTATTTCGAGTACTGATATTTTTAATCTCTCTGATTAGGGGAATTTCACATTTCTGTTCTCCAAAATTCACTATTTGATATTGCAAAAAAAAGATTCGATCACACATGGATCAAACTTATTTATGGCAAACATTCGAAATTCTTTAATTTTCATAATATTTTTCCATTTATAAACTCTTTATTTTTCTTCCAAATTCAAACATAAAATACAAATGTAGAAAACAATCAAGTACTGATAAGGACTTTGAAAAAAATTCAACTATCAAGCTCAGCTCGCCTCTTCACAATTAGACGATAAAGTCACAAGTCCTACTAAAGGAATTTTTTGATTTTTTGGAAAGAGAGAAAATCAAAAATTCTCAATTGAAAACGTTTGAAATTCCCAACTGAAAATGTTGAAATTCCCAAATCCATTCCAAAAATATTCTTTTTTTTATTTTAATATTTTTTCTCAGAACAATTTTGGGAATTTTTTCAAGCCCAAACTCCCAACTGATAAACAACCAATAACTGGGCACGATTTTCCCTAATGTACAAAATTTTTGGGGGAGCCTCTCCCAACCCCCCTTTGGTACATCCCTCTGCCAGGAAAATGGAAGAAGAAAGTCAAATATCACAAAAACATATGCTAAGCATGTTCTTCATTATTTTAACAATTTAAGTGAAAAATTACAATTTTTTATATTTCCCATTATTTTTCTAAGGCAATGTGTGTAGCTTTTCAGAATAAAAATTTAACGAGAAATCAAATTGTGAATTTTTCAAGGTCACATCTTAAATACTGAGAAATACATTTTCATTTCTGATGGATATGCCCACTTTTGGAAGTGAGCTCAAACTGCTTGAAAAAAACGTAAATTGAAGCATCCGAAAAAGTTTTTTAAATAACATTACAATTTTTCTTTAATAACATAAAAACAATGTTACCTATCCTCTTTTTAACATTAACATTTTATTTTATAATAAACATTGAACTATATCCACCTCTGGGACAACATATTAACTTTAGCTGCTGTAAAACACAGCTCTCACTTTAGCCAAATGTTGAGCAAAATGTCGTAGACAGGTATTTTTCTCAATATTGATGGAATGAGTTTTGAATTTTCATCTTTGGATTTCTCGCTAAATTTCGGCTCATCGAATTACTTATATTGATTCGAAAAATAATGGGAACTGTTTAAGTTGCAAAAACAAAATTCAAGAGTATCAACCTATAAGGAAATTTTAAAGTGAACACCCTGTATACTGTACGTATAATTATATAAATATTTAAAAATTATAGCATCTACAATTTTTGTCTCAGTACCATTTTTTTTTTCATGTGTAAAATCCTTATCTTTTCTTAGATAGAGTTAATTTTTTTGAAATATATATTTTTTTAGGGGGTAAATAAAATAGTTCTATGCGATATGAGATCAAAAAGCAGCTATTACTGAAAGTGTGATAATTTCAGAATGAGCCATCGACGAGGGTTGCATTTCACACAAGCAGCAATCACTTAGACGTACGTAATACGCGTAATTATCACACCCAATTTGTAATAATTTTCCACTGGAAAAAAGTTGTACGAAGAAGAAAACAAAACTAATAAGGAAAAAAAGTAGCTTACTTTATTGTATGAGTCCGTAACAAGTAGTGTATAAAATAGGCAAAACCAAAACTGCCCATGCGCTGCCTAGCTGACAATGCAAAATGCAAATGGACAGGCTGCTGTTTTACAATGGGATCGATTGTCGTTAACATCTACACTGAGCACGTGTACACTGACGTATGAATTACCCCACATCAATAGACATCGACCAATCAGAATAATCAGATTCTTTGGAATGGGGTAATTTGTACGCTAGACGAATTTATAAACAAATGCATGCGGCGATTTTTTCTTCCAATCAAATTTTTAAAATGTGGAACACCTGGCATTGGCAGTGCTCTCCATAGGTGAGACACCAAAACCACTATTATATCGTCTCCATCATATATACATATTTATATTCTGAAGTAGTTTCCCTATCTTGTAAGAAGTGGACAACTGTATTATGGGTGGAATGATTGAAGCATGAACCAAAGGTGAGTGATGAAGAATGAAAAAAAGAAGATGCCAGTACGAAATGTGTAAAAAGTAAAGCAAAAAGTAAGCCGAATCAGAAGTGTAGGGACATACGTAGATAAGAACTGGTTTCTTTTTACCCACTTTAAATGAACAATGTTTTTGACAAAGAGTTAAAATATATTTTATAAAATACACGATCTGAAAGGGAACGTGTAGTATGGTATTTTTTGAGTGTAAAGTAGTTCATATCATTGATGAATATAATCTTAACATAAAATGAACGCACCTCTATGTAAAAACTTGAAGCATCTTTTTATATGGAAGCATATTCAGTTTATATTGAGGTAGAGGTTACATTTTCTAAATGAAAAGTTAAATGTGCCACAATGAGGAGGTAGATATTTTATTCCATTTTTTATAATTTTTAAAAGAGACTCATCATTATGATGTAATTTAACATTTTGTTGCTTTCTGATCATTAATTATACAAAATATCTTCCTCAACAAGATTGAAAAGTGAGTTTACTTGACTTGGGAATTGCTCACTTGCTGTGCACTTTTTGTAAACTTCCTCACATGTAATCGCTCACTTTTGAACCTTGGTGTGTAATATACTAGTTTGCAACACCCAATTAAAAAACATGTTTTTCAATGCTCCTTGATAGAATAAAAAATAGTGAATTTCAATACAGGCCTATGCACAGTATTGATTGGACTCTCTCACATGGCTCCATCACTTTTTTGCATGGCTCAACTACTTTTCAGTTTTTTGTTTTTTCTGAAGTAAAATTATCAAGGTAATTGTTTGGTTCTAAAAATATTTTTCTAGTAATCTTTTCTGAAGGTGAGGGGGTTGGTGTAAAGAGTACAAATATTTTTTCATAAAATGTAAATTCAGTATAAATCACTACAACAAACACTGGCTACAACACACAAAATGCCTGGTCTGGGCAGAACTCTATTTTCTTCCATATGGATGACAATCAGCTACAACAAATCTAGCTATTACAAACTATCAGTTACAAAAAACGGATTTTGGTGCCAAGTGAAACAAAAAAACAAGCTACAACATGTAAATCAACTGTGCTTTCTTAATTTCTTTCATACAACAAACTACTTTTTCCATTTAATCCAAATATTCTTTTAATATTTACTTTTATGCTTCTAAATATAATCATGTGTTATTTAATCAGTATTTTGTTAAAAATGAATGTCCTTGTAAGTATTATTGATGGCTCGTACGGATAAATTTGCAACCACCATTATTTTATAGACCCACATATCCACAACAAACTGGTTACAGCAATCTTTCGTTGTATCCAGCTACCGGCTGCAATAAATTCTGGCTACAACAAACAAATTTCACAGTTCCTTGAAACAATTTCTATTGCATTTTGTTTAAAAAAAAAAAAACAAATCTCTGCCTTTCATTATTATTTTTACTAATATTATTATTGTTTGTAGGTTTTGTCAGTTTGGGGAATAAAACCTGGGACCTACATATTTGCCAGTTATGTGGTGAACTTAACCACATGGCCATCTCACTTCCGGCTATAACTGGCAAATGCATTTTTTATAGGGCAAGGTATGGTGGTTTCCATACACTCCCTCCCTGGAGAAACTCAACATGAGTTGAACAATGTTGGATCCTATAGGCGGTTGAGTGGAGCCAAAAACATCTCTTACAGATATAAATTCAGGCTTACACTATTTACATGGGTTTTATTTCCACTATATAGGGTGCCATCTATTGGTGACTTAAATGAGGAAGGAAAGTTGTGAGTTGCACCATGTATCACTAGGGTTCTTGCATGTCCAGCACATGTGAAGGACTACCAGATGTAGGCTTTGTTGGTTTTTGGAATTAAACCAACATATTTGCTAGCTAAAAGTTGGGAACTTTACCACACAGCCATAGCTAACGAATGTATTTTATATATGATAATGTATGGTGATGCCCACATTATTATTACTGCTACTATTAAAATTATTATTATTTTTTTTTTTGGTGAAGGGAGGGTGGCGCAAAAAATAATGTGTGACACGCATGCAAAGTAAGTGATTGATACTTGCTTGATTTGCTGCACTCTCCTTTGGCTCGTTCCAACCAATTCACCCTCGTATCAAAATCACCTACTTTTTGCACTTGTATCACAAATAACTATTTTTAAGGTAGGTACACTTTGTGGTTTCACTTTCATGACACATCAAAGAACGCATTCTGTTCCACCAAAATTGTTTAATAGAATAACTCTTCCATGCATATTTGATCCAATATTCCTCCAGAATATATTTTGCAAAAAAAATTCTGTTTTTAATCATTATTCATTCGTTAAAAATCATATTATTACGTTTTTTGGTTTTGTTCGCAGAAATACGAAGTTGAATTTTTACTTCAACAACAATGGCAAGATCCGAGACTAAGTTACGGAAATCAGAGTAAATATGAATATTTAAATGGCATTCATCATCACGACGACGTTTGGCTTCCAGATACATATTTTATAATGCACGGAGATTTCAAAACGCCATTAATACCAGTTCATTTTGCTCTAAAAGTTTTCAGAAATGGCACAATCGTATACTACACCAGGTAGGTAATAAATTTCGATACAATGTGTGTAATCGAGCCTACATACGAATTTTCGCCTGCGTATTGCTTTTGCAGCACGAATTTCCTATTACAGCTACTACTTTTTAGTCGTTACCTTTTTTTTAATTTATTTAGCGTTGGGTTTTGATTTTCTCTCGTAGCTATGTAGGTGCAGGTGCAGGCGGAGGGAGAAGTGTTAAGAATAAAATACAATTTTACAGAGCTTAAAAACTAGGCTGTAATATAATGGTTTTGAAAACTCCTCGTGCTGTGCGTAAATGTTATCATCGTTGGCTAATATTTTGGGTTAGTACATTGTCCCAGTTCATAGTAGTATAGTGACAGGTTTACATAATATGAGAATTAAAAATGGGCTACAGGATTCTAATAATAAATGTAATTTATATTCGGCTGCTGCGGGAATTTAAGGGTTGAAAACGGAACCTTAATAGGCTAAACAGATGCACGAAGTCCAGAATTTACGTTTAATACGTTTCGTGTAAAATACGAGTATGTGTTGCATAATAATTATAATTTTTCTTCGAAAAAAAAAAAAAAAAAGTTCAAGTGTACTCGCTGAAGAAAAAAGTAGGCGATTTCCTTAATGAGTTCTGAGGCAATTTAAATGAATTATTTTGTAGAACACCTAGGTACATTTATGGGGGGGGGGGAGAAGAAGAAAAAAAGACATTCAAGTAAATTAACGAACCACAACCACTTAATCTGCCTGAATCTGTGAAAAACAAGGAAGTATGTGAAAACCATACCCTAATGTTCTCAGTTAAACAGTGGCCTACTGAAGGGGGGATATGGGTGTTGAAACCCCCACAGAGCAAAAAAAATACTCGTAACTCCCTGCCTCATTAATGGCTAACGAATGCGTATTTGCAAATTTAATGACTGAAACGCCCATTCAGAATCTTGATTTTGGTAGCCATTGCAATTGCATGATAGATGAAACAAGATCGTGTTTCGATCGTGCGAAAAAGATCAAAAAGATCAAGCAATTTTATCCGTTCGAACGTTTTTTCTTTCGTATTTCGCTAGGTGGAAAGCACGATAATAGAATTTATTTTGAGTTAGTGGGAGCAGTGAAACCAAAAATGGGTAAGAGACTTGTTTAAGGACAGAAAAGCTGCACCACCATTTTTAAACGATAAAAAGTTCACGTATCTCTTGGTGGATCGATGTAGAAGGGGAGTTCGTTGAAGGGGTTAATTTTTTAAATTTTCAAATTTTAATGATAGGTAAAGTATCGATGAACGTCGTAGTAACTCCTCACATCCTGGTCAAAAAATGCGATGCAAAATAACCAGGTATCTACTTTTTTCATCGTGCGAAATCCAATTAAAGTTTATGACGGCTTGCTACACAGCCTAAGCTGTTCGAGTATTCACGGTCAATTGATTTTTTATTCTGGGACAAAGTAATTAGTGGATATTTTTACAGCGTTCTAAATTTTATACACTTTGTACAAAATTTGGAGTACGTACCAGCTATACGTAATCATTAAAAAACAAAATAAAAAACATTCCCTGTACTCGAATAAATATTGAACGCTCCATATAATCGTACGTTATATCTATGTGGCTGTGTATAGTAGGTGTAGATACTGTATTGAAAACAGGATACCTGAGCTTTGACCAGGCTGTTAAAATGTTAGGTACCCATCTTATCGATTTCGCATTAAATGTCGTTGTAAAATCGTTTTCATCCATAAGCATCATTTTTTAGCATCTACAAAAATATAGGTACATCGTCATACTCACCAACCACTTTTGTTCGCCGCACCGAAAAACATTCAAAAAGTAATAAAAATGCATGAACTATAAATCTTTTGCCAAGTTTTTCGATAAAAGTGGCTAGGCTAGACGTTAAGAGGCGATATAATATTTTGCAGCGTTTTTTGAAAATAACGTAGGTACCCTTTTTTTGGAAAGAATAACTTCTCGCCAAAAAGTAACGCTGTCAAATGCAGAAGATAACGATTTATAGTTTCAGTATTTTAGTTTTCATTAAATTCGACTTCATTTAGAGTAAAAATTGTGAAATATTTTTGGAAAAAAGGTTTAATGGGTAGGTACTTTTGAAAAAAGAATTATTAAATTGTCCGAAGGGTGTTCATGCATTCAAAAATTTCAAAGGTCAACGCGTAAGAATAGGTGTGCATTCTATAAATATTCCAAAAAGAGGCAGAATTTTATAAGTTCTAGGTTCTCTACAAGTTCTGTCAAGAATATTTGAACTCACACTCGTTCTCACCTCACACCTGCGAATATACCTATATCTGAATTATTACACTTCCACTTTCATTACAGTCTTTTTTAACACTGCCTAGTTCGTTAAACCTGTATACACTGTTACTGGGCATGACATCTCATTCTCATATATGACTTAATCTCTGTACTTTATTGCATTTCAATCTCCTGTACATTACACATCTTTGACTTGGTGAAAGACTTTTGTCTTTTGATTAATCTCTGCTCACTACACTCTGATAAACCAAACCTTCGATCACTTAGTAGGTAGGGGAAAGGAGGGCAAGTTGGTGAGGAGTGTAAGTTGGCGAACTGCAATTTTCTCTGGAACTACAGTAGATAGGGCCACCAAATTTCAGTATGTAATAGACCTTGCACATTAGTGGACCATGACCGAGTGAGTTTTTGTAAAAAACCATTTAAAAATAATAATCGCTGAAAGTTTTTTTTTTTTTTTTTTGAGGTGCTACTATAATATTTTGTATTCGTGAAGTAAGAAATTAAAAATTTTGATTTGTAATTTCTCAATGTTTGATGGTATTATTCTAAAGAAGTAAGTATTCTCTATAATTTAATGCAATTACCAGATCGCTACATGCAAAATTAAATTTTTAATTGCTTATTCAAAAAAATTTCCGCTTGGAGGGCAAGTTGGCAAATTGTTATCAGTAAAATTTTAACTTTTTTTTAAACTAGATTTTTCCAAAAAATCAAAATTATGAATAAAGAAAAGCTGAAAAAGATGTACAGTGGGATCAACTAAAGGATGTTTTAGAAGAGCAACAAAGAACAGGAGCAAATTAACAGTATAACAACTAAATATGCAATACCTGAAACCACTTTCAGAAGATTCAAAGATAAATCAGTGGAAGTAAGCTGAAATTTAATCAAGGTTGATATTTATTAATGTAGAAAAGCGATATTTGTATAAAGAAAATGTGAAATCTTTGCATTCTATACGAATTTTAATAGAAATACGTATTTCCATTTGCCAACGTGCCCTCAAGCATTTGCCAACTTACCAGACATGTTGGGTAAGTTGGTAAATGGAAATATGGTACCTGTGCGAAAGATGCAAACGATGGTGTCATGCAGAATGTTCTGAATGGAGCAAAAAGAAATTGCAGCAACTAAATATCAATGTGATTTTTGCATACAGCAGTGCCAGAAATTTAGTAAAGCATTATTTGAATAAAGAAAATGTGAAATCTTTGCATTCTATATGTATTTTAATAGAAATATTTCCATTTGCCAACTGATCCGACATGTTGGGTTAGTTGGCAAATTTTACCTACTGCAGAAATTGTCAAAAATCTCTCATTAATTATCAATATAAAAATCCATTTCTAGGCCAAAATGTAGTCAAAACTTCAAACTAACTTTTGCTGCAAAAAGCAGCCTTCTAACTATATTACATCCTGTGTTATAAAATGTTGAAGCTTACGTTCGCCAACTTGCCCTCCTTTCCCCTACTGAATACTCAGCAGCCCTATCTGACTCAAGTTAACCGAACGTGCCATCGTTCTAATACCCTAAAATGAATATAGGTTTTCTGAGCATTGGTAGTAGGTTGTTTTCAGTTTCTTGATTCAGTGAATTTAAAGCTATCTAAATACGAAGCTGTGAATCCAGCAAAATCGAATGAAATTCATGTCCATTTTAGGGCTTTATGTTATTGTTGGCACAGATTTGTGTGTTTATCTGAGTATCCACTTATCCAATACTAAAATGATCGAAGCTCCTAACCAATGAGTGAAAATTCAATTCTACCTTAAGATTTTCGTTCTAAACATGGACAAATAGCTTAAAACCAATAAAAAAAAAAGGGAGCGTATGCCCGAACATACGGATGAAGTGAAAATTTTACGATGATAATAAATAAAAATAAAAGAAAAGAAAGCAACCATGCCTCCCTTCAACAATTCCAGATACATCAACACGACAAAGAATTTCATTCCTCTCAACCCTCACGTTATGTTTTTATTTTCTTATTTTTCTCTTCATTCGCATAACGCTGTTTTCATCGCCCAACATACAACGAAACGCTTTTACTGCCCATATATAACGTCCCTATAAAAGTTGCACTTCAAAAATGTATTTGTATGTGACAGTATTGCGAATTTACAAAAATTTGAAAAATTATTACCTACAAATAAAACAATTGACACAACTCATTTAACAATTAGAAAACGATTTGACACACAGCATATTACACAAAATACAATCATTGTAACGGCCAAAAGAGGTGGTTCAGTACTGGAAACTAACCTCTTTTGGGGCAATTACACTTCCTTCGATATACGATAATATTCACAGGAATATTATAGTATTCGAGAATTATTTTAACTAATTGAATTTTACTATCCACAACTATTGTGGACCTTAACTACATGAAAGACTTTAATTAAATTGAAACACACAATAAACTTTATCACTTTACTTTTAAAACACAATATTAAATTTACAAGTATTCGTTCACAGTCTAAGACTGGAAGAATATTACAGGTACAGTATACGACTGACCAGTTTATTTACAATAAAATATATTACACTATTACACAGTGTCAAAGATCACAATACAATACAATTAATTTAATGAAAACCAGAGTTTATATACCTATCAAGGTATATGGTTTTCTATGGTGTTGTGTGTAAAGTAGGGATTTGCTAGTTTAGGTATTTAATTATTTCGAGAATATTCGGGTACCAGAATGTTAGGTACTCGAATATTCCATTAAAAAACATGTAGTAGTTGTTGGCAGGAAGTAACGGTACTTTCGTCAGTTAACTGTACATATTAGGGAAAGAATTTGCTTAGTAAGAAAAATGTATTTTTCTATGAACGAAATATGTGTGTCTATATTAAAATATGACGAACATATCCGTTACACAATTCTCCAGGGGGAAGAAAAAAAAGGAAAAAAAAAATTTTTTTTCACAGCTAGTTTAAAAGGAAAAAATTTATAATTAACAATTATATTTGAGGAGCGCTTTTCCAAAACGGCTTAAGTCAGTCAGAAGTGATTTTTCAGGAGAAACAATATTGTTGGTACCCCTGCAGACCGCATTGAAGAGAAGATTTGAATGGTGTACATGGCAACATTGATCCTTCCGACACATGAAACCGTTGAATGTTATTCACCTAAACACAGCTGTGAACCTAGGCAGAGGTGTAAAGAGGGTCACCTACCTGACTTAAGCCATTTTGGAAAAATGAAATGACTAAAGTAGTTTCTGAAAACCTATTATATAGATTAGAATGGACACTTCTTAATACGTAAGATTGAAGGTGCAATTAAAATATTTTTCGACTCTAAAAATGTAGTTGTTCTAATTTGGATCGAAGGACGTCTTTATTTAGAATGTGTTTTACAAATTTGATATTACAATGGATTAATTTTCCACAACTTTCCTCGGACGACCTCTTTTCCAAATCTGGACCGGCATTTCTTTTGATGTACAAGGTTGTAGAACTTTGTCATCACTATCTATATTTTCCACGACTTTCCTCGGACGACCTCTTTTCTGAATCTGGACCAGGATTTCTTTTGATGTAGAAGGTTGTAGAAATTCGTCATCACTATCTTCACTACCTGCGATCTTTAGTGGCCTCCCTCGTATGGGTTCTCCCTTTGTTCTTGTAGTCGTCGCTAGTTGAGATTCGTAAAATTTATGCTCTTCTTCTGTCAGAGTGACAAACTTCAATAATTTAATCATATCAGCCTTCTTTGCTGCGCTAACGTGTGTTGTTTGCTGCAGCTGCACTGGATGTCGTCGTACAAATTGTTGCATAGGTTCTCTTAAGAGCTTATGAATTGTTGGTTGTCCACTATAAAAGTTGCTCACCAATACCCTATCGTAGTTTTTCATAAATGTCCATACGCGATTACTTCGTATTTGTACATCTTTCATAGATTTCAAAGATTGTACTGATACTGTTTTGTAATCATACACCTGCCACTTTTCTCCTAATTTGTATAGACGACCGTGGCGCTGCATAATTTCATAATAGCCTTCTGGTGACGCAATACATTCTTTTCTGCGTATTTCTTTTTCAATGCGACCAAATATGCGATCTGGAGGCATATAACTATGCCCCCGAATTGGAAATGTGAAGGATACTTCACGGAACACATTCTTTGTGCTGTTGACATACTTCAATAAGTATGTGATCATTATAGCATTCTTATTTTGCCCTGCGCACGAATCACTAAACAGAGCTAACTTTTTGTATCCCCTTTTCTGAATCCGTTTACGTATTCTTCTAAGGAAATTCGATAGAGCCGAAATGATTTCATTGGATCCTCTACCACTTTGTGATTCGAGCCACATATAGAAAAAAAATATTTCTCTTAGATTGGTACACATCGTGGATAACTATGCCTAGGTTGTAGAGCCAAAGTTGGCGAGAATAGTAAGCCTCAGTGACATTAAGTTTTGGCAAGCATAAGTTTTTTTGAAGCTCGAAGGTTACACACAAAACATCGCACTTGTTTTTGGAAGCCTTCAGTTCCTGATAGAATCGTGCAGCGCGCAGCCTATGTAATTTCATTTGTACCTTCAGAGCATGATATTCTTCCTTCTTGCCTTCTCTTTTTTTAGCGGCTATTTTGTTTGCGATATCCACACATGTAGAACAAACATCAGTTCGCGGTATTCGGAAAGACAGATTGAAACGAGTACAAAAAATTTTCTTATACGTAGATAATGATGTGACTTGTGAGTGATAACACAGCCTTTCTTCTTTCCATACTTTCCATAACTTTGGAACACTGAAATAATGAGGTAGATACTGCTTTGCAGACTTTGTGTGGCTGTAGTGGCTAGGAATAACATGTAGTCGTTTAATATGATCGATGATCGATAGTCAAATTTCTCTCTGGGCTGCTGTGAATCGCAAACCACCACGCCTCTCTTTCAGAACACCTCCACTTTCAAATCGTTGGTGTGCAATGTTATTCACTTGTTTTGGACCTGCAATACAAAATAAACTCTTTGAATCAACCTTGTTTTTCTGCCTGAAGCCACCAACACAGTGGGTACTTACTGAAACTGGTTACACTACAAAATGTTTTTTGGCACACTGTTATTTCAGATCCGTCCAATTTTCTAATTTTATATCGACAACTCAATCGTCCTTTTGGCTCTGCATTTCATGGACGTTTTTGTACAGGAATGTATGGATCAATGTACTGAACAATGAAAGCATTCTGCGTCATATAATCTTCCCTTCCTTTGTGAATATGCGAGTGGAAAGCTAGGAATCGCAATAATAATCATATTACATTCCCTTGCATAAATTAAAATAAATAAACAGCTGTAATATAGAAATTCTACCATACCATCAATATCTCCTTGATTCAAGTCACCAGCATAACACAAACCAGCTGTTCCATGATTACATGCAATAAATGGAGAAGTTTTTACATCCGGACTGTTTCAAATAGTTCTTTTCCGATGTTTCAACCATTCCTTTTTTCGTTTCCAACTTCCATTGCCACTTGGTGTTGCAGTTTCACGATCAGGATCCTAAATTATTTCATTTCAATAGAATCAAAAATTGTCCATCTCTACCTGAATATCATGACTTTATACAATGTTGAATAACTCACCGAATCACTTTCGCATTCAGCCAATTCAGAAACGTAGAAAATTCAATTAAATAACCCTTAAAAAAGAGCTAAGACTATATTAAACCCGGTCATAGGACTGTTATCACATAAACAATGCATTAAGGTGACTTAAGCCGTTTTGGAAAAACCATTTGTAATTTCAAAATTTCACCTGCATAGAACTCCAGTCAGTATTTAGATATTGCGAATTGTAAAGAAGGAATATAGTGTATTTCCACCTGTAGTCAATACAATCGCTAATAACTCAAATTTTATATTTGACTGACTTAAGCCGTTTTGGAAAAGCGCTCCTCATTTATACATATGAGTAAGTAAATACATAAAAATATATGGCATAAAATGCAATTTAAAACTTAGGATCTAAAATTTAATATACATACTAATACATAAAATTCTTAGATTCCTAATGTT
Organism: Ericerus pela; assembly: GCA_011428145.1. Classification (NCBI taxonomy): domain Eukaryota; kingdom Metazoa; phylum Arthropoda; class Insecta; order Hemiptera; family Coccidae; genus Ericerus; species Ericerus pela. Next base: position 175,359 of record WOFM01002179.1, read on the forward strand.
TTTTTTTTTTTATATTATATTTAACATATTTGCATTTTTTTGCATTATTTTTTTACAATGTTGTAGTTTTCGCATTATACATTTTAGTATTATTTCGATAGGGGTTTGAGTATAAATATTTACTTATTCCAATTATAATTATAGTTATATTAACCATATTAAAGTTATTATTATTTTCAAGATTACTAATTTTTAGTTCAATATTTTTAATTTAATTTTCGAGTTTATTAGTGGGAATAGAATAGGGAACAAATGATTTCCATTTTGGATTATATACCTTTGATGTTGCCAGATCTACTGCTAAATCAAAAGGTTCTGTGGCTTCTGAAAAGTAAGTCCACAGGAGAGGGAGATGATTTTCAATTTTTGGAGAGGCAAGGTATTTCAGTCGGTATGATAATATTGTTTTTATTATTTTTATCAATATTTTCGATCTGAATATGACAAGGTACCTCTAGGATAAATGTGCCAGGGGAGTCATTATTTATTTTTAATTGTTCGGATTTTTTTGTTATTGAATTTGTTGCAATTAGGGTATTAAAATTTATTACAACAAACTTAGTATGTCCAATGGGGTGTACAAGTGTTTGGTTATTGTTAACTGTGCACTTAAATGAACAAGATTGCAGTAAATTTTGGTTTAAATCTTGAAAGAATAAATTTTTTGCACAAGACGATAGTTTATCATTTCCTCGATTTGAAGGGAGATAACATAAAGGTTTGTCGGAGTTACAATAATGGAGATTAGTTCTAGAAATGTATCTGACAGTATTTGATCTGATTTCATGAATGATTAGAGAGGACTCTTGATCCCAACTAACAGTTCATTAGTATGACTTTTGAACATGAGTGGTATGAAATCAAAAATTTCATATTTCGTATTGAAATTTTTTAGTGGTACTTTAATTTCTAATTCGAGAGTATTTTTATAAAAATTACAGTTTACAAGTTCTGCATGGTAATAATTTTGAATTTCTGCAGTGGGGATGGCTAGATCTAAGTCTAGGTCTTTTAATTTTGTATGTAGTTGCGAAATGTCCTATTCAAGGATAGTCTTAGGGATTATCGATGACGGAATCATATGGGACTTGCAAGATGTTAGGATGTTTGATAACCTAAAGGTATTTACTAGGTAACTATCATAGAAACCTTGTAAATAATTTATATCAATAATTCACGCTCTTCCAATGAATTTTCCATGAAAGAGTTTGTATGAGCAACATAATTTGTCATAAAACGATTTGTATGATCAATAAAGTTATGTAAATTTGTAGAGGTATTTACTAAAGAGGCATGTTTCGAGAGTAATTGGTTTTTTATTAAATTATATTCATGTTTTAAGGAAATCTCGTTTGCTAAGAAATTTCTTCCATCGCGGAAATTAAGCACTCGACAACAAAATCGTAGCGCATCTCCAAAGAATGATCTGATTGCAGTAAAGACGCTTCGTTTGTTTCAAATTGCTGCTGGGGTAGAATAAAAATCTTGGATGAGTGCCAAATTTTGATTCTTTAAATTTTTTATGGAATTTTTTAATCGTAAGGCCATTTCTGCATATTTGCAGTTTTTCCATTTGGTAGCATTACAAAGTGTATGCTTGAAGTTAGTAGATAAGATTTTATCTGCTAACTCATGTAAATCTAATTCTAACGAGTACAGAATTGGAGCTGATTTTGCATATACGTAAATATTGTTGATTTCCTGGAAATAAGCACCTGTGGACGCCGTGGTAATCCGATATGTGAATTTTTGGATATTAGATATACATACATGACAGCGATAATTTGAACAAACATTTTTTTACTGAAACAGAAAGAGAAGAAGCAATGTCTCACTTATTTCTCACTGTATCAAGTAAATTTTGATTATTCGAGAAAAAAAAAAATTATAGCAACATTAAGCATAATTATAGGTTTGGTACTTTCAGGTTGTTCTTATTTCGGACTTATAATTTAGTTCGTATTATAATTTCGAAAGGTTTTGTTTGTTTCAAGTTTTTCTTTAACAGCAAATTTTGTTTAAGTTATATTTGGAAAGTTCGGTAAGAAAAAAATTTTTTTTAACATGGCGTCATCTTTACGTTTTATGGATGAGCGAGTTTTTGTTTCAACCAGAGTGGTAGAAGCAAATGAAACTTGGCTTCTAAGTGAAGTGTTTTTTGATAGTGTAAAGCCTTTTCAACATTGTCCTTGTGAAGCAAGGTTTTATTTTTCATTACACCGTTTATTTTCGTTGTTATCTCATGGATCGCGAAGCTTGAATAAAGAATCTTTTGATCGGGAATTCCAATCTCATCAGGTTCCAGACAAAGAGATCCACGGGGATTTCCATACATGGCAGCATAGTATTCGATTTACTTGCTGTCCCGAGTCAGAGGAATTTTTTCAAAAGTTCATATTCAACTTGCGTGTCCTTTACCTGCAAGGATTAAGAATCGAATTTTGGGTAATGGGAATTAGGCTAATTTTTAAAGGAGAACTTTGCTTGCGTATTCACCACAATGTTGGCATACTTGCAGGTATTACAGTTGGGTTGCTTTGCATATCACAACAAAGCAACAAAACTGTAAACTTGGAATATGTCTACACTGATAAGCACTACGTAAGCAATTTTATCCAGGGGGAGGCAGGGATAAAATTTGTTCAGTTTTTAAATGCATATTATCATCCTCGACTCATTTTCACATCTTCGGAGGGTGGTTTCCAATTGGTTCAACATTACGATGCCTTGGATCGGAGTTTTGCCCATTCAATCCGAAGTGGATGGCTGATGACGGATCCAATGGTATATACATTTACGCGGGATACGCAATACATCGCTGGTGCCTTGAGTTTTGATGAGTCTACATCAACTGTGGATCCGACTGCGGTCACAGTGGCAAATTCACCGATGTCAATGGACTCAGAATCAAGTATGAGCGGGGATAATTTGGGAGAGTTTCTTGCTGGATATGCAGACACTTTGGATTAAATGGTGAGTTTTTATACAGAATTTTGTTTAATTATGTCGTATAATTTCATCGCTTAATAGTTTCAAAAAGTTTCAATTTTATTATTTTGCTCAGCTTTAAGAGCAGATTTTTATTTACAATAAAAATTTGCAAGAAGTCAGTTTTTTACAAAGAAATAATAAAATTTTTGTTTGGAGCTTCTTACAGATTTTTTTAATATTATAATTTTTATTATTATTTTTGCCAACCTTTTGATGATTTTTTTTACAAAAATTATCTAGGGACAGTTAATTTTCAAAAATAATACGACATATTTTATAGGGAGAGTGAACTTAGTCTAAAAAAAACTTAAGGTTAAGGCGTGGATGGGTAGTAGACTCTACACACCCTCTATGTTTTTTTTACGATGGCGACGCCTCGGTTTAGGCACAATTTGGGTCGAGATGGGGGTTTTGGAGTTTTCATCATTCTGATTTTTATTTTTGTCTTCGTGAATATTTTTGCGAAACTTGTATGGAATTAATCGTCGTACATGAACTTTCTATTCGTAAGCAGTTTTGTCATCATTTTTAATGCAAATAACGTAATTTAGGTCCATGACCTTCTTGATAATTTTATGTGGTCCGGTGTATTTTAATTTCTTTTTTGAAACGTTCTTTGATTGTCGTAACAATACTAGGTCATTAGGCTTAAAGTCAATGATCTTATGGTGAGCGTTGTAATGTTTCACATTCTTTTCTGATGCCTTTTTCGCTAGGATCAGCGTTTTTTCTCTCGTTTGAAGAAGTGTTTCGATCTCTTCTTCACGAGTCTTTGTATTATTTGATTCTTCAGGAATTTCGGATAAATTTATTTTTGGATTATATCTGTGAAGTAAATAAAATGGAGATTTTTTGTTTAAATGATCGATTGGACTTGTATTATAAGCAAAAATAATTTTGTTTATAGTGTCAATCCACTCGGATTCAGTTGAATGTTTGTATTTGGAAAGTGATTTCTTAATCACACCATTAATTTTTTCTACTAATCCCTCTGATTGTGGGGAGTAGAAAGATGAATAGACCAACATAATATTATTTTCTTTGCAAAAATTTCAAACAGATTCATTCGCAAAATGACCTCCGTTATCACACGAGATTTTTGTGGAAGGGCCATACGTATGACAAATAAACTTCAAATACTCAATTACACAGTGAGCATTTGGATTTTTTGTCGGACGTATTGCACAAAAGTTGGTACTTTTATCAACACCTACGAGCACGTACGAGAGAACATACTCCGTTACTTTTTGTGTCAAATTTTTAAAGAATAAGTAATTTTTCACCTTATTTTTGGTCTTTTTAATTCCGAAATGACCTCCATGCAAAGGATCAAAATGCAATTTTTTTAGAATTGTTGGAATTAATTTTTCAGGGATTACAGTAACTGCTTCATCGTAAGATGAGGTTGGGTTAGGTAATTTTTTTAATACATTATTTTCATCAAGAAAATATAGTTTGATAGACCTATTTAATTTACGAAATTTATTTTTATCTTTTTTTACTTCATTATAATTTAATAATGATATAACATTTTTCCAATGAGGATCAATTTCCTGCATTGTTTTTAAATTTTTTGGAAGTTCAATTTCTGTTTTGGGGACAGGGTCTTGAATTGAAACTTCTGTTTGATCATTACAATCAGGTATTGGGGAATTTGGATTCGAGATCTTTTGGGGATCGGGAATCATGGGTTGTGACGTTTGGTTGGTGGGGGAAGTGAGGATCTGTTCATTGAGATTTGTTTGATTAGAATCTCTGTTTGATGCAGATCAGGTAACTATGTTTAATGTAGTGGGGACATTTGGGGGATTTTCAGAGTATAAATTCTGAATGGGACTTGTGGCTTGAACCACAGGGTAGTATGGGAATGTTAATGAGGGAGAAGGAGGGTAAGGGTAATTTTGGGTATTTAGGAAATTATTTGGGTAAATCCATAAGTTCTGATTTTGATAGAAAACCGAATTTAATGGGACCAATTTTTCATTGTGAATTCTACAAATAGTATTCACATTTTTTTCTCCTTCAGGGAGTGTATATTTTTTATCCACCAAAAATTCACCATATTCGAAAGTAATTTTGTCAGGTTTGTCATGGGGACGGGACAACATATCAGCCATACAATTATTTTTTCCGGCAATATGTTTAATCTGAAAACTATATTCATTTAAATTTGAGATTAATCTAATTAATCTTGGGCTTGGGGTATTAAACCTTCGATGATAAATCAATGGTTTATGATCAGTGTATACTACGAAGCGTAGAGTAAGTAAGTATCCACGAAAGTGAGCCAGGGCATTCGTTATGGCCATCATTTTGAGGTCAAACAAACATAATTTTGTATGTGCAGGTTGGACTCTGAGAAAAGTATCCAACTGGATGTTTGTGCTTTGTAATTGGATTAGTTTGCAGCAATACTGCACCTAATGCAATTTTTGAAACATCAACTTCCACACAAGTTTCTAGTTTAGGATCATAGATTGCTAAAACTGGTTTTGAAATCATAAATTCTTTTAGTTTTTCAAATATTTCTATATGCTCTGGGGTCAATTTAATTTGAGCGTTTGATTTGCTATCAGTTCCTCTTAGAAGATCACTAAGGGGAGCTGTAATTTTAGCCAAATTAGGAATTAATTTCCTATGATAATTTATCGATCCGAGAAACGATCGTAATTGTTTTAAAGTATTAGGAGGGTTTAAATTTTAAATGGCTTCTATATTTTTATTTAATGGGGAAATTTCATTATATCGGACAGTATGTCCTAAAATTTCAATTTCATTAAAAAAGAATTGACATTTTTTTGTTTTAATTTTTAGATTTACTTTACTTAGTCTTCTAAGTACTTCCCTTGTATTTTCCCAACATTCCTCGAATGTCTCGCCAAAAATACAAATATCGTCGAGGTAACAAACCATTTTTTTCCACAACATATCATCGAAGATGTCATCCATTCGGTCAGAGGAATCTGTAAATATCCACTGTTTAAATCAATAGTAGTGAACCACTTATTATTTCTTAAATGAGGCCATATGATATCGATCGTAGGGACGCGATTGTTATCCATTATTATCCTTTGGTTCATTCTTGGTAGTCTACAAGAACTCTATAAACACTGTCAGGTTTCTTTTTTACAAATATTGGGGATTCAAACCTCGATTTTTGTTTTTTTTAATATACCTGCTTTAACTAGGTCGTCGACCAGTTTGTGCAGTGCTTCGTGTTCTGTGTGGGAGAACTTGAAGTTTTTACATCTTAATGGTGTTTCATCGTCAACACTGACTTTTTGTGGAGGGACTTTACAGATAGAAACTTCATCTGTTTTTCCACTAAATATTTGATTATTTTCATTAATTATTTGATACGTTTTAATTTTCTTTTCTAAATCTACTTTTGGACCTAGTGGAATAGTATTACCACGACTGTCCGTTAATATCGTATCTTCATTTATTATTTCAATTTCGCAAATGTTAAAATCAATTGCATTTTTTAACACAAATTTACCGAGGTATTCACCTTTGTAAATTACGTATGGTCTGTCGTTATTATTGACAGCCATCACTGTGTTATCACTTACATTTAAATAAAACTTATTTTTATTTTCCATGGACATTTCTTTATGAAATTCCAAATGTTGGGGAAGAGTCGCTAAAATAAACGTTGAATATAATTGGGAGGGTATTTTTTTTCAAGGGGATAGTTGTGACATTCGGGCATGTCAAATGTTCGCTCTTCAAAACCACAAGGTAATGTGAATTTGTTTTTATTGAAGTCCATTTTTGCTTTATGGGTTGACAAAAAGTCGTACCCTAAAATGACTGGTTCGACCAGATTTTGGACAACGTAGGTGGGATGAGGATAAACACAATGATCAATGGAAAAAATCACATTGGTTAAACCTATTACGTCTAACAGCTTAGAGTCCGCACCACAAAATCTTACATCTGTTGGAGTTATCAGTTCCTTAAAATTGACTTTATTCAAAACATCTTCAGCAATTAGTGTCTGTTCCAAACCTGGGTCAACTAGGCTAAGTATATGTTTGCCATTAATAGCAAAAGGAAGATGAAATTTACATAGGGCAGTGTGATCAGCACGTTCCTTTGTTTCAAAATTCACCTTACTAACATTGTTAACCAATTTCAACTCTTTGTTCGAGACATCCCTTACAGTTGATAAATCATCTGTAAGGGGGACACTTAGTTTTTTGAGCAAGCGTTTTGGCAGGGTAGGGAATTGGATATTTGATTTTGGGAAACAGGAGGCTGAACTAACATGAGCGGAGCAGGAGATGCAACCATTTGGGTGTTAGCAGCCACGTAGTTTTGGGGATATTGGGGCACATTTGGAATAAAATTTTGATAATTTGGGAAATTAGGAAAATTATTATTCCATTTTGGAACATTATTATTATTCCAATTTGGTACCCAATTTTGATTAAAGTTACGATTATTGTAACCGTTGTTATTACGAAAATTATTTCTTCGGTAATTTGGGTCATAATTATTTCCTTTGTAATTAGGATTATGACTTTGAGAATAGTTCTGGTTATTATTCTAGTTCCTATTCTGGTTTTGATTCCAATTATTTTGATTTGGATTATTATTATAATTATTATCATTGTTATTATTATTATTATTATTGTTCCTGTTTTGTTTAGTATTTTGGTTAGAGTTTTGGTTTGAATTTTGATTTGAATTTTGATTTGGGTTTTGATTTGGATTTTTATTTTGAGGATTTTTATTTATTGGGCTTTTCCCTTATTAAAAACTCCCTTTCTTTTTCAGGTAGGTTTGAAATTATTTTTTCGATTATACGTTCTTCTGTAATTCCGGATTCGATTTGTTTCAAAATTTTTGATACGAACATCATATATGTGGTAAAATCAGATTCACCTTTGTATTTGCGTTCGTATAATAATTCACGTAACTGGGGTTTAGTCCTAGTGAAAATTTCAACAATTTTTGGTTTAATATTATTCCAAGTATTAAATTCTGGATTATCTTGGATTTTATCTTCGAAAATGTGTTTAGCAATTCCAGTGAAAGCTGTTTTAATTTTTTTGAATTTTAATGTTGCATCCCAATTGAAAGAATCAGCTTCGTTCTCAAAACCTTTTAAAAACGAAACTATGTCTTCGCCTGGTGTATGACCATAAGGAATAGGTCTTACGTTGATTGCAACTGCGTTAGACATATTATTTTATAAATTTGTATTTAAAGGGAAATTTAAAATTTTATTTTGTTGAGCAGTTTCTGCTACAACAGTGGGTTGAATTTCTAACGGGAAATAAGATTCTCGTAGAAGTTCAGTATCTGTTGAATGTACAGGAACAATTTTTATTTTTATTTCCAGAAACAATTTCGGAATGAGAAAAAAATTTTGAAAATTTTCTTCAGAATTTTCTGAAATATTTGAAATATCTAAATTTGTTACAGATTTTGTCATAGGAAGAGGAATGAGATTTTCACAACTTTCTAAAACAGGAGTTGATGAAATTGGAGGGTCGAAATATTTTCTTTCCATGGGTTTTTCAATTTCAGGGATATTTTTTAGTGAAGATCCGTGGGGAGTTTCCAAAATTATTTTAATATTTTTGGGAGTTAGGAGCTTTTTTATTTCAATATTATCTTTTTTGGTTAATACAATATCCTCTTGAATCAATGTTAACCTTTATATTCAAATTTTTACATAAATTTAAGATTTCTTGATTAGTCGCTTTTAAGAGTCAATCAAATTTAATTTTAGGGGAATTGGGCTCCGTTAAGTTTTCCCAATTTTTGTTCATAAAAAATATTTTTTTGAAAAATTAATTATAAAAAACACTCTTAAAAATAAGGGTAAACGCGAATTATAATTAATTTTATTTCTTTACTTTTCTTTGTGTTTTAGAGTAACTAGAAGATCCAGATGTGTAACTGCAACTGGATGTCGATGGGTGGTGAATATATACAAATTATTTGAATTATTTTTTGTAAATATAATTTTTCTCTGGGTATTGTAGTCCCACAACGTGTTTATTTTCTCTTTTCTGGTCTTTTTCCACTAGTGGTATACCTTTACTTCCTATTCCTTAGAGCGCGCCTTACGCTTTTCTCTAAGTACTTTACTAGAGTTTTCAAGGTAACAAATTGAAGTACTTCGGACACAGAAAAAGAAGAAAATACCTTTGAAGCAGCAGCCTTGGATCCACATTGTTGAATGGACAGGAACAATTTTTATTTTATTTCCAAAAAAAATTTCGGAAAGAGAGAAAAAAGTTCACTCTCCCTATAAAACTTGAGTTATTATTTTTAAAAATTAACTGTCCCTAGATAATTTTTGTAAAAAAATAATCAATAGGTTGGCAAAAATAATAATAAAAATTATAATATTAAAAAAATCCGTAAGAAGCTCCAAACAAAAATGTTATTATTTCTTTGTAAAAACTGACTTCTTGCAAATTTTTATTGTAAATAAAAACCTGCTCTTAAAGCTGAGCGAAATAATAAAATTCAAACTTTTTGAAACTATTAAACGATGAAATTATGCGACATAATTAAACAAAATTCTGTATAAAAACTCACCATTTAATCCCAAGTGTCTGCATATCCAGCAAGAAACTCTCCCAAATTATCCCCGCTCATACTTGATTCTGAGTCCATTGACATCGGTGAATTTGCCACTGTGACCGCAGTCGGATCCACAGTTGATGTAGACTCATCAGAACTCAAGACACCAGCGATGGATGGCATATCCCCCATAAATGTATATACCATTGGATCCGTCATCAGCCATCCACTTTGGATTGAAAGGGTAAAACTCCGTTCCAAGGCATCGTAATGTCAAACCAATTGGAAACCAGCCTCCGAAGATGTGACAATAAATCGAGGATGATAATATGCATTTAAAAACTGAACAAATTTTATCCCTGCCTCCCCCTGGATAAAATTTCTTACGTAGTGCTTATCAGTGTAGACATATTCCAAGTTTACAGTTTTGTTGCTTTGTTGCGATATGCAAAGCAACCCAACTGTAATACCTGCAAGTATGCCAACATTGTGGTGAATACGCAAGCAAAGTTCTCCTTTAAAAATTAGCCTAATTGATCCATGAGATAACAACGAAAATAGACGGTGTAATGAAAAATAAAACCTTGCTTTCCAAGGACAATGTTGAAAAGGCTTTACACTATCAAAAAACACTTCACTTAGAAGCCAAGTTTCATTTGCTTCTACCACTCTGGTTGAAACAAAAACTCGCTCATCCATAAAACGAAAAGATGACGCCATGTTAAAAAAAATTTTTTTCTTACCGAACTTTCCAAATATAACTTAAACAAAATTTGCTGTTAAAGAAAAACTTGAAACGAACAAAACCTTTCAAAATTATAATAGGAACTAAATTATAAGTCCGAAATAGGAACAACCTAAAAGTACCAATCCTATAATTATGCTTAATGATGCTATAATTTTTTTTTTCTCGAATAATCAAAATTTACTTGATACAGTGAGAAATAAGTGAGACATTGCTTCTTTTCTTTCTGTTTCAGTAAAAAAATGTTTGTTCAAATTATCGCTGTCATGTACGTATATCTAATTTCCAAAAATTCAACACAACGAACGTTGTCCGACACATATTGGATTACCACGGCGTCCACAGGTGTTTATTTCCAGGAAATCAACAATATTTACGTATATGCAAAATCAGCTCCAATTTTGTACTCGTTAGAATTAGATTTACACGAGTCAGCAGATAAAATCCTATCTACTAACTTTAAGCATGCACTTTGTAATGCTACCAAATGGAAAAACTAAAAATATGCAAAAATGGGCTTACGAATAAAAAATTCCATAAAAAATTTAAAGAATCAAAATTTGGCACTCATCCAAGATTTTTATTCTACCCCATCAGCAATTTGAAACAAACGAAGCGTCTTTACTCCAATCAGATCATTCTTTGGAGATTCGCTACGATTTTGTTGTCGAGTGCTTAATTTCCGCGATGGAAGAAATTTCTTAGCAAACGAAATTTCCTTAAAACATGAATATAATATAATAAAAAACCAATTACTCTCGGAACATGCCTCTTTAGTAAATACCTCTACAAACTTACATAACTTTATTGATCATACAAATCGTTTTATGAAAAATTTTGTTGCCTATACAAACTCTTTCATGGAAAATTCATTGGAAAAGCGTGAATTATTGATATAAATTATTTACAAGGTTTCTATGATAGTTACCTAGTAAATACCTTTAGGTTATCAAACATCCTAACATCTTGCAAGTCCCATATGATTCCGTCATCGATAATCCCTAAGACTATCCTTGAACCAAGACTATCCTTGAACCGGACATTTTGCAACTACATACAAAATTAAAAGACTTAGACTTAGATCTAGCCATCCCCGATCAAGAGCCCTCTCTAATCATTCATGAAATCAGATCAAATACTGTCAGATACATTTCTGGAACTAATCTCCATTACTGTAACTCCGACAAACCTTTATGTTATCTCCCTTCAAATCGTGGAAGTGATAAACTATCGTCTTGTCCGAAAAATTTATTCTTTCAAGATTTAAACCAAAATTTACTGCAATCTTGTTCATTTAAGTGCACAGTTAACAATAACCAAACACTTGTACACCCCATTGGACATACTAAGTTTGCTGTAATAAATTTTAATACCCTAATTGCAACAAATTCAATAACAAAAAAATCCGAACTATTAAAAATAAATAATGACTCCCCTGGCACATTTATCCTAGATGTACCTTGTCATATTCAGATCGAAAATATTGATAAAAATAATAAAAACAATATTATCATACCGACTGAAATACCTTGCCTTTCCGAATCCCTCGAAGAGACAATAAAAATTGAAAATCATCTCCCCCTCCTGTGGACTTACTTCTCAGAAGCCACAGAACCTTTTGATTTATCGGTAGATCTCGCAACATCAAAGGTATGTAATCCAAAATGGAAATCATTGGTTCCCCATTCTATTTCCACTAATAAACTTGAAAATAAAATTAAAAACATTGAACCAAAAATCCCTAATCTTGAAAATAATAATAATTTTAATATGGTTAATATTATCTGCCTATCCTGGTTACTTATCTTAACTATAATTATAATTGGAATAAGTAAATATTTATACTCAAACCCCTATCGAAATAATACTAAAATGTATATTGCTAAAACTACAACATTGTAAAAAAATAATGCAAAAAATTGCAAATATGTTAAATATAATATAAAAAAAAACATTAGGAACCTAAGAATTTATTGTATTAGTATGTATATTAAATTTTAGATCCTGTTTTTAAATTGCATTTTATGCCATATATTTTTATGTATTTACTTACTCTTATATATAAATGTAACTGTTAATTATAAATTTTTTCCCCTTAAACTAGCAGTGAAAAAAAATTTTTTTTCTCTGCTTTTTTTTCTTCCCCCTGGAGAATTGTGTAACGGATATGTTCGTCATATTTTAATATAGACGCACATATTCCGTTCACAGAAAAATACGTTTTTCTTACTAAGCAAATTCTTTCCCTAATATGTACAGTCAACTGGCGAAAGTACTGTTACTTACTGCCAGCAACTACTACACGTTTTCTAATGGAATATTCGAGTACCTGAACATTCTGGTACCCGAATATTCTCGAAATAATTAAATACCTATTATCAGCAAATCCCTACTTTACCCACAACACCATAGAAAACCATATACCTTGATAGGTATATAAACTCTGGTTTTAATTAAAATATTTGTATTGTATTGTAATCTTGACACTGCGTAATAGTGTAATATATTTTATTGTAAATAAACTGGTCAGTCGTATATTGTACCTGTAATATTCTTCCAGTCTTAGACTGTGAATGAATACTTGTAAATTAAATATTGTGTTTTAAAATTATAGTGATAAAGTTTTTTATGTGTTTCAAATTAATTAGAGTCTTTCATTCAGTTAAGGTCCACAATAATTGTGGATAATAACATTTAGTAATTCAAAATAATTCTCGAATATCATAATATTCCAGTTAATATTATAATATATGGAAGGAAGTGTAATCGCCCCAAAAGAGGTTAGTTTCCAGTACTGAACCACCTCTTTTGGCCGTTACAGTATGTTCTTTTTTTTAGCGATTTTTACACTAAACAATTATTTCATACTGATCTATTTTTATCACAAAATCAAAATTCGAGGAGAAAAACGCAAAACACCAAATTTTGGGGGACAAACATTTCCCTCCCCAAAAATTCGAGAGGTTTTGAGGGTGTAACTTTTAGTATATTATTCCAGGAAACTCTTCCAACAACCCAATATAATAAAAGTTTCTGGGCTAATTTTTTTTTCTTCATTTTGATGCTGATTTTACTGGACTACAAAGGTCAAGTAGGAATACTTTTGGGAAATCTCAGGAAACTTTTTGGGCTAGTTGAGCTCTGTGCACTTTCCAGGTATCAATATAAAAATCTTCCTGTTCCGACTGACGGATCTACATAAACTGATGGAAAAAAATGAAATTTAGAAAAAACTGGACTGATAACACCGAAACAAAACACTGAAATACCCAACATAACTTTCAGTTTGCAAACATGGAAGTTCATTATTGTGCGATTATACATTGAAAATACGACTTTCTCTTTAGAATTCGTGAGTCAGAACTGACTGGCATTGTAGTAGCCTACCTGCGTCGTAAATACACAGAATAATACTTCCCGCAGTACAGGGTATTGGAGGGCATGATTACGCCTTAAATATACGGAAATATGCTTCTTGCATTACGCGTCGAAGTGAATTTGGCGCAGTTTTTTGGTTCCCTCTGCGTCCCACAGAGGTGCCATATGCTTGAAATATTGGGTATTTTCTTGTTTTATGCATAAATATAGAAGCCTATTCAAAAATTTCTGTTTATTTTATCATCAATCATTCTCAGAATGATCACGATCCTTGCACTCGATGCAAAATCTGTAGGTACATTTTCTAATTGGAAACCCTCCTAGAAAAGAATCCGAGGTGCAATAATACTCAAAGGATTCACCTGTTGATAAATGTCAACTCAAATGTTGTCGAAGTTGGAGGGAGTGACAGAGGCTTTAAACAACTGAGCATGCCTATGTTCGTATTTGAAAACAGTGCAAATGAAAACTGAAACTCCTTTTCAAACCGAAATTCTTTGCACGAACTAGACGATTTTTCCAAGGAGTGGAGGGTGAACTAAAGACATTCCCCGAAAAAATATTGAAAATTTTTTTCTCATAGAAGATCCTCTTGTTTTCGGAAAACTTCTGGAAGGGCTAACGAACTGGCTGACTACTAAGTGCTCCGGTCTCCCCTCGTTCCTTTTATTTCGGCAATTGATTGTCCTAGCTTTTTCAAATCGGAGATGAAATTTAATATTCAATCGCTAAACTCGGAAACAATAATTTGAAATTCATTTCGCATAGTCAAATTACACAGACTTTTTATTTTCACTTTCTAGACTGAATAATAAAAATATGATTTACTACCAATTTTTCTTATATTTTGTTTCCTTATTTTTCGTTTATGTTGCAGACGACACTTAATTTTATCCTGTCAAGGAAGTATTAGTGTATTTCCATTTGACGACCCGCTGTGTTCATTCGCCATGGAAAGCAGTATGTATTTTAAGAAAGAAAAAAAAAAGAGGAGATAAAAGTTTTAACGAAAAACTTTAGATTTCATGTTATTTTATGGACTTGTTCTGCCCTTTATTCTTTTTTGTGTGTGTATATATATATATATATATATATGAGGTTCTGGTTGTCTACGACAAAATTTTATACTTTACACACGTTCGCATGATTACGTGTATCAAGTTTAGATTATAAAAAATTTTCACAACCAAGAAAACGTAAAATGAGGGAGTGTGAAGAAAGTTTCAAATAATTTTTTTAATGAACGTGAAAACGTCTATATGTATAGCCATGGCATAAGTATGTACTATGACCTGGTGAACAGCACCTTATAGCACGCAACTCCTTCATTCACTCTAAAAGAAAGATTAATTAAACGGAAAATTTTTAATACTAAAACACATTCTTAAAATAATATATATATTTCACAGTATCATACGAACAATCAGCAATTGAATACGTGTGGAAAAATGACGAGGCTACGTTGAGAAAGTCGCCATCATTAAAAACGTTAAATGCTTATTTAATAAAAAATCAGACTATCACCTGTAAACTGGAAAGTTGGCGAGGTATGATTTTTTATAATTTTTTCATTAGAGTTTGATAAATTACGTTATTGCTTTTTCGTTTTTTGTTTCTCTTTTCTTTTTTGTTTTGTTTTTCTGGAAATAAAGGTTGAGGAAAATTTGAGTTTACAGAGCCCTCTCCCACACACACACACACACACGCACACACCAGTAAAAGAAAAAATTATAAATAATTCAAATTCAATTAAAAACCTTGGACAAAAAATAGAAATTTTTTAAAAAATTCAAAAAAATTTAATAAAATTTAGAAAAATGGGATCTCAGGTAAGTGCGGAAGCTCTGTTATTGGGACTAAAGGTAAAATTCTGGCATTTTTTCACCTGAAAACCCTCGATTAGTGAGACTGTGGAGAAGTTCAACCTCTATAACTCGACTGATTTTTCGAAATTATTAGCAATAATTTTCTTCGTAATAGGGTACCAAACATGATTCTCAGAATTACTTGAAATTAATGGGAGAGATAGTCTAAAGCCTGCGAATAAAGGTTCTGAAATTTTTTTTGAAAAATATTAAATAGAAAGGAAGATATAAGATGTCAAAGTTGCGCTGCACCAAAAATGGTACCTCGATGCGCACCCTGTTGTTGTGATGTCATAGAATTGACATTTTTGTATTTTGCATTATCAGAGGTTGCTGGTTTCAATACATCTCATTAATACTTCATTTTTAAGTAGGTTTTTGGTGAAAATTTACTGAACAAAATTGACTTTAAAAAATGACTTTGAAGCAAGGGTGGGTGCACATTTCATTTCAGAACCCAAGAAAACTTTTGGCACAGAAAGCTCAAAGTCTAAATTATCACCTTAGTAAATAAGATTCAATAAGTTTGGGTTTCTATCTGTATTTATTTTTTGTACTTCCCACTGAGGTAGAAGGTTGAAAATTGGTATGAGGGTACTTGAGTATCACATCTAATTTTTTTTTTTTGAAATCCCAAAAATTAGAGAGGGGCAGCAGATATAGGCCAAAAATTCATTTTCTTGGAACTTTCAACATATATACACTGAAATTATCCAACTCAACACAATAGTGGTATAATATTGTTTGTGTATGCCTTAAAAAAATATTTTTTGAGGTACTGAGTTCAAATTGGACCTTAAGTTTTTTAATTTGATCAATATTTTGACCCAAAGGGACTCAAAAAAAGGCCCAATTTTGTTTTTTTACATTTTAGTATGTAATACATCATTTCTAATGTTTCTTGAGGTGCTTAGTTCAAATTTGTCTATAATTTTTTAATTTGATCAATTTTTTGACCCATTATTATGTAATACCTCATTTGTAATGTTTCTTAAGGCACCAAGTTCAAATTTGACATTATTTTATTCATT
Organism: Ericerus pela; assembly: GCA_011428145.1. Classification (NCBI taxonomy): domain Eukaryota; kingdom Metazoa; phylum Arthropoda; class Insecta; order Hemiptera; family Coccidae; genus Ericerus; species Ericerus pela. The sequence continues at coordinate 191,915 of WOFM01002179.1, forward strand.
TGACTCATTTTTGACCCCCAAGGCTTAAAATGAGGGGAAATTTTGACTTTTCATATTTTGTAGTATAATACATCATTGGTAATAGTTTTTTAGCTGCTGATTTTGAATTTGATGTTATTTCTTAATTTTACCCATTATGTGATCCCACAGGGGCTCTGAAAGAGGCTAATTTTGAATTTCCCTATTATATTGTGTGATACATCGTTGGTAATTTTTTTATACTTGAAGTTTAATTTTGACATGTATTTCTTCATTCAACTCCTTATGTGATCCAGTGGTTCAGATATAACTAGCTAATTTTGACTTTTCACATTTTATTGTGTAATATATGGTTTATAATGTTTTACAAGTTTCTGAGTACAAATACAAAAATCTTATTTTTCTTACAAGTAAGCTGGGCAAGTGGTTTTACTGAATTTTGTTGTTTTTTGTTGGTCTCAAAAAACATGGGCATCCAATACCTAATAAATCACTCAATAATAAGTGAAGATATAATTGCAACCCCTTTTTTGAGGCCACAGGAAGAAAAAAAGTGATTCAATCTAAAAATGGATTGTAATTATAATCTCAGTGCCTCAAAAAACATTATTTATGGTGTATCACTCAATAATATCTAAGAATTTTATTTGAACCCCCTGTTTAGGGTCACAGGGGGTTAATGAGGTGATCAATTTAAAAATAGATTGCAAATCTAAACTCAGAGCCTCAAAAAATATTATTAATGATGTATCACTCAATAATATCTAAGCATAGTATCTCAACCTCCTGTTTGGGGTGACAGGGGATTCAATAAAGGGTTTGATCAAAAAATGGATTGCAAATCTAAACTCAGCACCTCAAAAAATATTATTAATGATATATCACTCAATAATATCAAAGAATATTATCTTAACCCCCTATTTGGAGTCATAGGGGGCCAAGGAGGGGTTCAATCTAAAAATGGATTATAAATGTAAACTCAGAGCCCCAAAAAACAATATTATTGATGTATCACTCAATAATATCCAAGAATATTATCTTAATTCCATTTCTTGGGCTACAGGGGGCTGAATGAAGGGTTAAATCTAAAAATGGGTTGCAAATATGAACTCAGCCCTCAAAGTAAATAACTCCCCAGGCACCACCAAAAATTTTTTCCAAGGCTATGCTCTAATATAAAAACAAATAAGGAATAATCGGTTTTTGATTTTCTTAGTTTTTATTGTTTTTCAATGTTTTGAATTTGTCTATAAATAAGGAAGTAGGGGGTGCAAGTGCACATCCTTTCATCCCCTCCCTCACAGTCACGAACTTTCTAAATTGATTAGCTTAACTAAACTAATGTACAAACAAAGGAGAGTAAGGAATGAATGAATGAGAAACCTGTGAAAGAGGTGAAAAGTTTGCTGATGTGTCAATTCTATGACATCACACCCACTGCTCAAAAAATATCACAACGTTTTTTGACAACTCAACTTTACCATTCATTTTCTCCCATTCTATCCAACCAATTTTAATGCTGTTTTCACTGATATTTTTTATTTTTTTTAAAGAATTTGAAAATATGTTTACTGAAAATCATGTCCGGTACCCTATTGAGACGAACACCTTCGAAAGGAACCTCTGTAACTGGGATTAGTACACTGTTGTTATTGTTGTTCTTTTTATTATTAGAAAGATGTGAACAACTATCGATTTTAACGAGCATTTCCAATTCCTTCACTTTTGAATAATCTTGAGAATATAATTGAGAATATTTACAACAGAGACAAACACTTATGTTATTGAAGTTGGATTAGTGAGAAACTGGGTAAGTGAGATACCTCTTCAACTGGAACTAAATTTACCGTCCTTTGTGATCTCACTTATGAAGTATTTAAAGTTTCAATGTTCAATTTTTACGGTTCAGACACCATACTTAACACGGATTGACTATATAAATATTATTTTGTTGGCTGGTTATTGCATTGATGAGATTTTTTCATTTTATCTTGCTGAAATATTTCATGAAAAATCATTGATCGGAAATTCCAGTAAAAGTACCTCAAATATAGAGAGTTACAGTTTTTTGCAGTTTTGCCTTTGAACTGTAACTCAATTTGATGAATGAAAAACATATTTCTGAACGTTTTCTGTTTGATTACTTAGGAATGGGTATAATGTAAGAGAAAAAATTTTCATTTTATCGTTCCTTATTATATTAAAAGATCCCATTTTTTTTTCTGATTGAAGTTCACTGATTCCTGGGAAGCTCATCCTCGTATAAATCATTAGCTAAATGATGGACAAGAGAAATATGATAGATATAACTGACACTATAAGCCAAAAGTAAAATAACTTGAAAAGTTTTTTCACACCTGTCGTCTAGGCATTATGGTACAAACAATGGATATTTGCTGGACAAAACTGTCACACAATTGGTCTCTTCATACATAGTGGAGATGAATCTTCAAAATACCATACTAAATATTTCTGACCGCTTCTCTCTCGTCCTTTTGGAAACAAATGAGTTCTTCGCCCATATTTCTATATAGGTATTGATTTTATCGAAAAAAACAAATACTCGGGTAGAAAAATGTTTATTTTTCAAAAAAGTTGTTATTATAGAAATAGTAGGTACCTTTTGAATTGAGTTCTCGTAACATATTTCTGTAACTAAACGTAAATGCTGCGAAGTCAGAGTTTGGCAAAAAGGGGTGATTTTAATCAATATAATATACCTTTTCATCATTTGATGTTAATATTTTTTATTTTACAAAATATTGAAGTACTGAACATTTTTAGAATAGGTGAACTTATATTAAAATTTTCATGAAACCTAATTGGCACATAATTTTTCTCCGTATGAATGGGTCAGGATAAACCTTTAAGATAAAACAAAAATCTCGCCCTTTATCTCATCATATACTTATTATAGAAAATGTGGAAAATATAGCCTACCTCCAAATTAGTTTCACATATATCTGTGGGCGCGTCCAATTCGATTAGTACCTATTAATACCACAGTACAAATAATTCAGCGATAAACTTCTTAAATAGGTACTCAATTTTTTATGAGAAATGATTTTGGAAATTTTCACTCATAGTCATAACTCATTCAACAATGACAAAATTATGATTAAAATTTTATCTTTCCACTGTAGCCACATTACTGGGTGAGATAATGTTAAGGAAATTCAATTCAAAAAATATAGTACAATATCTTCCATCCACATTTTCAAGCAACTTGGTGCATTTGATGTAAATATTAATAATTTACTTCATCGATGTAGAATCGAGTGCCAAATAACTTTTCACCGGGCTACTTTTGGAGAAAAAAAAAATTATAAGTTCATCCCCGAGTTATCGATAAAGACGAAAATTATCTGTCAATTTTGTAAATGAAAATTATAAAGTGCTTGGAATATGAGGAAAGATATAGGTAGATATTTAAAATTAGGCACCTCAATTGAACACTCAAATGTACCATGGAACTTATCACTATGAGTAGGGACAGGATTAAGGCTGGCAAGGGAGAAGATTGCCCCCTGAGCTTCTGTGGAAAGTTGATAAGTTGCATATTTCCGCTCGTGATTCTGCATCTATGTTATAAAATCATTTCCCATAATTTTTTAATAATGTATTTAAAAAAGAAAACTATAATTTTACAACAAAATATTTTTCAAATACAAATGTAACATAATTCAAATTTAGCAACTGACATTGTTGCCAACCCCAAATTTCCAACATTCACTTAGTTTGACCCTAATGCAAAGGGACTGGTGATATAGACTACAAAAAGTAGGTAGGTACCTACCTACTTTTGTATATTATATAATTATGTAATGAAAAATTAATGGGGGAAGTGAGACTCAAATACGATAAGGGAAGAAGTTTACCTTCACGTATCACATCGTAAATGAAATTATTGATGAACTGAACTCACACAGGTACTTAATTATTATGGATGCATTATACTGCGTGTGTTTGTGTTTTCTATGTTAAAAACAGGTATTTTCGAAGTGATTTATGCAAAAACTGTGCCCTTAACAAAAAGCGCGCTTCAGTGCCTCTAAGCAAGCAGAAAAAATCATTTAATGTGGTACACATTCCTATTTTCACTGACAGGTAACACTGTAATTCGTTATTTCCGCCGAAACTACGAATTTTTTTTTTTTTGTTAATGAGTGTGTGTGTTGAATACAATCAAATACACACGCACATTAACAAATTTTTCTTACTTCTTTCTTTCCTTCTATTTTTGCAGCAAAATTTTCACCGAGATTTGTGCCCGTAGCCTTTACCTTTCAGCTTTTTTAACCTCCCGTAGTGAAAGTAGAAATGTATACCACATTAAAAATAGTGTAGAATACTTTTTTATGAATTATTAATTCTTCCTTTAATTTTGTTTGAATAATTATTTTGTTTCTTCAGATGAAAATTAAGCTAAATAAACGTGAAAAACTGCTTTACATCATCATTTTAACTCCCTTGGGGGGATTCTCGCATCACTCACGTTCGGACTTTTAGGTGGTTGTTTAGGACAATGAAGCCTACGAATATAACAAAATTCAGTTTTCAATAAATATTATTTCATTTTTAATTCACGTTTTGAGCTAATTTACAGGCAACTTTAGTTTTGTGATAAATTTTATCGTATTCAGGACTCATGAGAAGGTGGTGGAAGAAAGAATCCCCCAGTGACTGGGATTTTTACAAACCTTGAATTTGAAGAAAAAAAAAGAAGTTTTTTTCGCGATCGGAGTGAACTACCTCTCCCATAGATACATTCTAGACACGACAATGAACACAGATGCAATTTTAAATTGTTTGTAGGGCCCATAAACTTTTTCTCCCCAGCCCCGAATTTCGTCTCCAAGACCCTGATCGTACTTTGTCATTTAGGAAAGAACTTTACTTAGGTAGGTACCTATCAAATTTTATTTTCGGTCGGAAAAATCAAAAATTTGATTTGGTCATCTCATTACTTACTTTAGCCCCTTTGACTATTATATAAAATTCACTTTTCTTTTTTATTCTTCACTAAGTGTAACAAAAATGGGTAAATACCTATATTTAAAGTTGAATTTCAATAACAAAAATAATTATGAACTAAAATCGATCAAATACTAAAGTAGCACTAACAACTCCGTCATCAGTTGTTAAATTCTGAAAATCATTTCATAGTGATACAAACCCACTTTCCACATGATACCTCCGATTCGTTAAATGGAATTATTCCACCGCGAAGCCATCCGAACCACGTAAATGAAAATTAATTATAACAATAATTTTTATTTATTTTTGATTTTGTTTCATTTGTGTCAACCTTTTATTTACATTTAACATGCGACTTTTTTAAATTCGACTGTTTTCAGGTAATTATAGTTGTTTAAAGGTAGAATTAATGTTCACAAGAGATCGAGTATTTTATTTCACTACCGTTTTCATACCGGGAATTATTTTAGTTACGTCTTCGTTTATTACTTTTTGGCTCGAATGGAATGCTGTACCTGCCCGCGTAATGATTGGTGAGTATCTAATTTTGTAGTTTCTCCCTACAGTAGTCCTTTTGAGAGAAAAATAAAACAGAATAATACTTTCAATTTTGTTATCAATTTTCATCAATAGCCTATAGGTTATCTGTACACTCAGTTAAAACTACTGATTACCATTACCCAAATCAAGCAGAAAATTTCTAAACTGAAATGCATAGGTCCTCTCAAAGCCAATATGTGTGCTGCTACTATCACAGTTTTATCAAATCACTACCTTATGTTTAGGGACTTGGAAGATGGCCATCATTTTAAAATATATCGATTTGATAAGGCTATTAAATACTATTAAAATAGGTAGATCATATACAAGTGTAGAATGTTTAAAAATCTTAAACACCATTATATTGATATAATATTGACTAAGACTAACAGAAATAGCATAAATTAATAATATTAAAATTATTGAGATGAATTTCATATTATAAGTTATTTAATAAAAAAGTTATTAATTTTACAAAAACCTATTTTTGGAAACTTTTTGAAATGTAGTCTCGGCATTGGGTAGTTGGATACAGTCCGTGAAAAGTATATGCTGCAAGGTACATAGTATACGTTGACGGAGGAAACTATTTTATTTAAATGCTCAGCAATAAGACGTAACCGTAAAGTAAAAATCAGTCTCCTTTCTATTACGCGTTGAATACCATATATGTGCAGTATATTATTTGTCTCAGAAATTTTGTTATTTACTTAAAAATTTTTGTTTGAAAATGAGTCATTCATTGTATATATTTTGGTCCTCTGGATGGAAACCTTGAGAAAAATTTAAACGATTTGCATTTCTTACACAGTTAAGGAAACATCGTAAATGATTTTTATATTTAATTTTCATTTTGTTAACTAAACATTATCCCCACATGAAAGTATTTCGTAATCATGATTTTTTCGTGAACTTTGTTTTCACTTTTTGTTAGGCTTGCCATCCTATATGATGGAGGCTTATAAAAGGACTACCCAGCTTTTCTATTTGTAGGTACCAGTAGCCTATTTCAAAAACTACTTGGATTTGACCTGTTTGATTTTAAATAAGTAGGATAAATACCTATATGTAAATTTTTATGGGGTTTCTAAAATTTTTTTCACTTTTGTTGCAAACTTTGTTTTTTTCACTTTTTGTTGCTAACTTTGTTTTCACTTTTCGTTGTATATGACGTGATCTTTTTGCTATGTACCTCAAGTTAAACATTTCCAATATTAAAAATTTGAACAAATAGAAAAAGATTCGCCATTTTGATATTAAATAATTTACGTCATCATATGGTTGAATTTTATTTTTCTATCTGCCTATTTAAACACTTTTGACCAATGAACGGATTTTTTCAGAATTTTTACCTCATGTAGATACCTGTTCATAGATGGTTTGCGCGAAGTTTCGTTTTGAAAGCTCTCTTCTGAGAGCTGTAATTAAGTTCGAAAGTTTACGTTCCAAACCTATTCTTTTCAAAGTCAATTTTCAATTTTACTTAATGGTTTTTGGGTTGATGTCAGTTCTGAGAAATGATAACTCACACTGCTCGGAGCTTGAGTTAAGTTCGAAAATTTTCATCTAGGAAATTTAGTTCTGGACCTGCTATGTTTGAAATTTAGTTCTCAGTTCTTTTTTATAGTTTTAGTGTCAGGTCTGAGAAAAAAGTAAAAAAAAAAAACGATACTTAGCCAAAATTTCTGAATTTTCTTATAGAATTAAATAAACCCATCCATTATATGATATAGTTCTACACGCTTATCTATACTAATATGCCTAATATAAATTGAGATTTCTTTTTTCTATTTCAGCATTTTGCCCCTCCAAATTGACTAATTTTCACAAAATTCTTCACCCCCATTAGGTTGTTTTTGCAAAGTTTTGCTTCAATTCTCTATTCTAAGAATAGTAATTAAGTTCGAAAGTTTTCACTAAATGTTTTCATTCGGGAACTGTTTTGTTTGAAGGTTAGCTTTCAGTTCCACTTAAAATTTTTAGCATCAGTGCTACGAATTGAAAACTCAAAAAACTAAAAGCTGGAGTACGGTTTGAATGTTTTCGTGAAAAATTTTACTTCCTGTAGGTACATGTTCTGTTGAAAGTTAGTTCTCAGTTCGACTTAATGGTTTTAGTTCAGTGTGAGTTCTGAGAAATAGAAATTAAAAAAAAAGTAAAAAATATAATTACCATGTTTGAAAGTTTTTAATAAAAATTTTAGTTCTGGACCAGCTATCTTGCAATTAATTATGTGATAGCTACCTGAAGGGTAGGTAATTCAGCTTGTTGTACGTAGCTAATATTATATGGGCAAATGGGTATAGCTGGAAATTAAAAATTCAAACAGAGCGGCAGCGGATGCTAATCTGGCACTGTGCGCTTGCACAATACCTGTGCAGCAACAATAATTTGTGGTACATATGTGAAAAGTAAGTCACTGCTAGAATAAATTGTGATCATTGCAGCGGGAGCCAAAGGCAGTGATATGATTATTAATTGATTTAATCAAATAATTTATTATTTGCCCTGAAATAATCAATTTTTTAATCAATTATTTGCTTCCGATTGATCGCATCGATTACCTAATAAATTTTGAAAAACATCCGAAGAAAATAATCGGCTTTAAAATCGCTTCCGGAGTGTTAATAATTGGAAGGGAAAAATCTCCCTAAAAATTCGAAAAAAGCGTCCCAAAATAATTGATTAATAATTATCATTATTATAAATTTCAATTTATTTTTGGCCAATATTCATATCACATTTGAAAATAATTAAGAATAATCGATTAATCAAAATAATCGACTGTTTTAGGCTAATTAATCGGAACAATCGATTCGGCAAAAAATAATCCGAAGACATCCTTAAGGGCCACTCATCAAAAAAAATAAAATTGATCAAAAGGGCCACTGACATTCGGACATAAGGTCAATTTCATTGCCCGAAAGGGTCAGTTAAAGAGGACATAAGAGCCACTTTTGGTAGCCCATATGCGCCAACTGAATATGTGAAATTCGTGAAACTTTAAAAATTATATGAAACTTTAATCATGATACAATAAATGCTAAAACTTAATAATATTGATATTCGGTAAATATTAATTGTTAGATATACTTAATATAAATAATTATTTTGCAACACCCTTCCCAAAAGTATGTTTTTTTACGTGGCTTGATAATACAAAAAGTAACAAATTTCGATACAAAGTCAAAAAATTATCTTCCGCACATGCAGTCTTGCAACTTGAATTTCTTGAACATCTCCATGTATTTGTCACAAGGGTTGATTAATTTCTCATGGATTGGCTACTTTCTCAGTTTTTATTATTTCTCGCTGGGAACTTGTGGGGACATCACTCGTATGAGGTTTTAGGGGCTCGCACCCCTCGACGACAGTCGCCGCCCAAAGGCTGGCAATATTCGTCTCTAAGATGTTAAACCAATACACACAAATGCGTTTGTATGTTCGTACCTGTACGTACGTACAGGTAAGATACATCGTACGAGTCGAGATCAATTACCTGATAACGATCTCGGTAATATCACGACTCGGTACCAAACGCACTGCGTCGTTTCTTATCATCTCGACGGAGACAGGAAACGACGCAACGTATGACATAATTACGTATACATACGTACGTATGTGTGTCCGTGTGCGTGTGCCAAATTTGGTATATAAACTCTCAGAACCGGCTCAAAAATCGCCAGTGTTCGCCAAGGATTTGGCTCTCCCATACTTATTTGTATGAAGTGGCAGAACACGCAAAATACTGTTGAAGACCTTCTAGTGTGAATATCTCTCACGACAAGGTATTCCACAGTGGTGACCTCGACGTGATTTTTTGGCTACGTCGTGGGTGTCTAGAGGCGCGTTGCGCTATTACTAAAAAGAGGCGCGGTGCGCTGGCGAGTTACTCGCTTGTAATACAAATAATTTTTACAAGACCTAGACACCTTTGGCTGTCGAAGCAGAGGTCTTAACTTCGAAAGCGGGAAATTACACCCCCCCTTCCAAATATATTTGCCGGAAGGGAACCAAGACAAGTAGACCTGGAGGAACAAAGTTGCCCTCATCCGCCAACTCCTCCAGCTTCGACCAGAGACTCAGAAGTCTTTGAGACTCCGGAAAAACAAAAACGAATCCGGAGGCCAGAAGCCTTGCGTTTGGGAGCTGTAGTAAACCCGAACGAAACTACAGCTCGAACACTAAGAAGCGGTCGTCTATTGAGCCAAGACTCCGACCCTTCAACCCCAGACCGACAAACCACGGAGTCTGGAAGACTCTTCGCAGAAAACACAAGTAAAGAAGTCCAGCACACGATGCCCAACGGAAACACGAACCCGAACCCATCATCAAATCAACAAGGAGCAGGTGGAAGTGGTCAGCCACAGCTGACCCCCGAAGTACTTGCACAGCTCTTACAGCTGTTGCAACTGCAAACACTGCAGAACCCTGCCATCCAAAGACGGAGGATAGAGATTCCGGAGTTCCTACCAAATGAAGTTGAACTATGGTTAACTCTCCTCGAGGGTCGTTTTAAGACAGAGAACCTGCAAAACGACCAGAAATACTCACACATTTGCAGCGGCATGCCCGCAGAAATCATACGCCGCATCCCGGATATCATGGAATGCCCTCCGGCGGAAGCAGATAAATACAGTTGGTTCTGCAGAAAAATAAGAAATGTGTTTGGTAAGACTCAGAACCAAATCATTGATGATGTAATGGGCGGAATGAAGATTGGAGACGACAAACCCTCCACCTTCATGGCCAAACTCAGACAAAAGGCCGATAACATAGTGTCACCGTCAGTTATTGGAAACCAGTTCTGCAAGCAACTTCCCCAACATGTTGTGCAGTGTCTGGCAGCCATAGGTACCACGGTAATCAACAATTCCGAGGACCTAGACTTCCTAGCGAAGAGTGCAGATAGTGCACTGGAACATTCGAGATCAACATCCTCGATCAGTGCAGTATCAACCGAGACCGGAGAACTAGCTCAGCTTCGAGCCCAGATAGCTCAGCTGACTAGTGAAATCAAGAAGAAAAGTAATAATAATCCAAGAAATGGTAGAAACAACAACCGCTCGAAAAGCAGGAGCAACAATAGAAGTAATGACAGAAAATCCAGGTCCAGAGACCGTAAGAGCAATTCTACCAGGGGTCAGAGTCCAACTCCCCCAAGAAGAACATCGTCCCCCAAACCCCGGTCTCAAAACTGGGACGATAAATCCTGCTTCTTTCACAATCGGTTTGGCGCAGAGGCCACCAAGTGCAACAACAGATGCCAATGGTGGGGTAAATCATACAATAAGTCGTCAAACTAGAAAGAGGGGTCGTCTATGCGGCTGAAGATCCCTCGAAAAAGTACTCACGCCGCCTGTTCATCAAGGACAGGACAAATAGGAGACGTTACCTAATCGACTCAGGTGCTGACTTGAGCATTTTGCCAGTAGATAAAAACCAAAAGGCATTTCCTCCGAAATACTACCTCCGAACTGTGAATGGTCAAAACCTTCCAGCTTACGGAATAGAATCCAGCAAAGTAAGCATCGGTTTGCGAAGAGACATGACGTGGTCCTTCACAATTGCGGACGTTCCAACTCCGATCCTGGGCGCAGATTTCCTCGCGCACTACGGTCTGGTCATCGACCTCAAAAACGGAAAAATCATAGACAACAATACTGGTCTATGGGTGGAAGGCAAAACGCTAGCGTACCAACTGGACACCAATATATCCAGTTGCACGAAAGTCGACGAACAATTCCTACAGATTCTGTCAGACTATCCTGGAGTCACTCAACCATCGATTCGCAGGCATCCGACCTATAAACATGATACCATTCATTATATAGAAACTAAAGGACCGCCTTGCCATGCTAGAGCCCGCAGGTTACTGCCTGATAAACTCAAAGCAGCACGGGAATACTATGATCGCATAATAGGAGAAGGCATATGCCGCCCCTCAAAAAGTTCATGGAGTTCCCCAATCCACATGACCAAAAAAGCCAGTGGAGAGTGGCGAATCGTTGGAGACTACAGGGCCTTAAATGCCAAAACAGTTCCTGATCGCTATCCAGTCCCAAACATAATGGACTTCAATGCGAATATGAAGGGTAAAACGATGTTCACAAAAATCGACATCAACTGGGCATTCCACCAAATTCCAATGGCCGAACAGGACATCCCAAAGAAAGCGGTCATAACCCCCTTTGGGTTATTCGAATACCTTCGAATGCCGTTTGGACTCCGTAATTCTGCACAAACTTTCCAAAGATTCATCAATGGACTGTTTATGGATTTGCCGTTTGCCTATGCATATTTGGATGACATATGCATTTGCTCAGAAGGCGGTGAGCAACAGCACGAGAAGAATGTAAGAACCATCGTACAACGTATACACGCTGCTGGACTTACTATCAATGTTGGAAAAAGTTTATACAAACAATCCAGGATTGACTTTCTCGGCTATCAAGTCTCGACCGAAGGCATTTCCCCTCTGAAGACCAAGGTAGAGCCCATATTGAAATTCCCGAAACCCTCCAACGTAGCAGAACTCAGACGCTTCTTGGGGATGGTGAATTTCTACAGACGTTGCATCAAAAATGCTGCAGCCTAACAAAGTAAGCTGTTTGCATTGATAAAAACAAACAAGAAGAAAGATAAAACTCCACTCGATTGGACTGAAGAAGCTGAAAAAGCCTTCGAAAACATAAAAGAAACACTGGCAAATGCAACTCTACTAGCTCACCCAGACGAAAGTCTGCCGTTATGTGTCGCAACTGATGCGTCCGACTTTGCTATTGGTGCAACACTGTACCAAAAGGACAATGACAAGAAGTTACCGCTCGCTTTCTTCTCCAGAAAGCTATCAAAAACCGAGAAGAACTACAGCACATACGACAGGGAGTTACTGGGAATATTCGCTGCGTTGAAGCATTTCAGGCACCAATTAGAGGGTAGATGTTTCACTGTGTATACAGATCATAAACCCCTAACACATGCCTTCACACAAAAGACAGAACCAGCTTCCCCGAGAAGAGCTCGACAATTGGACTACATAGGACAATTAACTACGGACATCCAGTATATAAGTGGAGAACTCAACACTCCAGCTGATGCTCTTAGTAGGATCGAAGCTATCTCGGCACCGTCTCAATTACCTTACGCTGAAATAGCTAAAGAACAGTTAAGGGATGCAGAATTGCAAGAACTGTTGTCGAACGAAGACACAGCTCTCAAATTGAGACAAAGGAAAATCCCTGGTACTAATGTTTTACTAACATGTGACATTAGTACAGGCAAGAATAGGCCATTCCTGCCGACAAAGTATCGCAAATTGGCATTCAGTAGCGTGCACAATCTATCGCACCCTGGACCAAGATGCACTGCTGGACTAGTATCATCAAGATTTGTTTGGCCTCGGATGAAGTCCGACTGCAACAAATGGGCTCGCAGTTGCCTGAATTGCCAAGAGTCCAAAGTAGGAAGACATACTCGGTCGCCTCTCAAATCTTTTAAACAAACGGAGCGGTTCAAAACAATACATATAGATCTGGTGGGTCCATTACCCCCATCCCAAGGACACAGATACCTGTTAACGATGATCGATAGAGTAACTCGATGGCCAGAGGCAGTTCCTCTCCATGAGATGACAGCTCCCACGGTAGCTGCCAGGTTATACGACACCTGGATTGCCCGCTATGGCGTACCTGAAGTCATCATCACAGACCAGGGTCGTCAATTCGAAAGCTCGCTCTTTCAAGAGCTGTCTAAAAGGTTGGGGTACAACACAATCACACCACAGCTTACCATCCTCAAGCAAACAGAAAAGTTGAGCGATGGCACAGAGCTTTGAAAGCCTCCATTATGGCTTGCGACACCAAGAGATGGGTTGACATACTACCAAACATCCTCTTGGGCCTTCGATCTGCTCTTCAAACGGACACGGGTCACTCTGCAGCGCAGTTAGCGCTCGGCGAAGAGCTACGCCTACCAGGGGACTTTTTCACCCATTTGAAAGAAATTAGCCCCAAAACGCTCGTCCAAGACATACGGACTGACGCCAACAACTTTTTGAAACAGGCAGCTCGTCATGGCCAACCAAAGATTTATGTCTCCAAACACTTGGCCACAACATCTCATGTGTTTGTTAGAGACGAGAAAATAAGATCTTCGTTGGAGAAACCATACGCCGGTCCTTATAAGGTTGTATCACGAGATGACAAGAATTTCGTGATACTAATCGCAGGTGAACAAAAAACGATTTCAATTGACAGATTGAAACCTGCGTACCTTATAAATGACGACAAGAAAATGCTCCAAAGAGCAACAAGGAAGACGACACACAAAGAAAAAATAGAGGAAGAACAGACTGAACAGTCCGAAACAACACAACCACGAAAAGTTGAGGACAACCCAGTCGAAAAAGGTGATAAATCACAAAAATCACCAGAAGAAAAAATAAAAATAAAGAAAACGGTGAAGTTCAATGACGAGATCGTCAAAATACAATACGATCCGTCGGCCCCCTTGTGCCCACGAAAAAGAGGCAGGCCCCTTGGCAGCAGAAAGCAGAAAAACCAAATTCCAACTCGAAAATCCGAGAGATTGGCACGGAGAAACTGAAAATATTCACGAAAGTTAATATCCGCAGCGAAAAAAAAAAAAAAAAAAAAAAACAAACCCGCACAAAAAGATGTACGAGAATCTGGGAATATTTGTAACAAAAGAAATTCTTCAGATAAGCAGAGAAAAAATGCGTACAATAAAAATACGACACGAATAAACAAATCCACGTGCAATACGGAAGAAAAACATTGCAACGTGTTTCTATTGACAAACAATACCGATAACAAAATAGTCAATAGATCGTGACGTCACAAACGAAGAGTGCATTCCTTTGTGAAATACAAAATTCGAAGTACGAAAATTCAAACACGCTTAACTCTGCTTGTACTTAACCAAATTTAACCGGAAAACTTTTAAGCTAAAGAATATTGAATGCACTATCCCCTCCGAACAAGTCCGAAAAAAGATAACGACTTGGAATAAAGCTGCGATCGAAATTATTCTCGCAAAGTTTTTCATACGCCTTTCGACTGTCGACTAGAACACGCCGAAAAGTTTCTCATAATTTTTTCTCTTTTTCTTTCTTTATTTCTTGTACCGTGTAAATTCCTTCCTTATGTCGTCCTCGACCAATACCCCGTTCTCATCTCAACAATTCCAATTCGTGGTACCACCTGCCCCGCAGCCTGTAAAGACTAAGGAGCAGTTGGAACATGAAAAAGAAGTCGAAAGATTAGAGAACGAGCTATTGATGGATACGACGTCGGCGGTGGACATAGTAAAAATAATGTCCACCCCCCTTCCTCCGTTAATCTCGCCCCCGAAATCGCCAGAAAAGACCCCGGAAGTGGTAAACCCACCTCCGGAGTCCTTAGCCCTGGCGAAAGTAGAGATGAGAAAACAACTCCCGGCGGATGAGGTGCGTATTCCACACCCTCCCCCCGCCGCTAGCCTGGCCTACAAGCCATCGGGGAATTCAAACTCCCCGATGTACAGAAGGCCAAGGCCCTTAACACTAGTTGATCCCCGTCTATCCAACCGTTCCCGACCCTATGACCGCCCGGCTCCACACCAACAACCGCCGAGGAGAAGGGGACAAACAAGCAGGGACGCCTACCAGGCCCGATTAGACGCTAGGAAGCAGTCCTACGAATGCGTCGGGGCCGCGGTAGGGTCTGCCCTCGCTAAGTGGGAGCAAGACCAAAGGCAGTAGACTCGATAAGTCCCCCCAGGCACGCGACTTATCATTTTCGCGGCGCAAAAACTGGGGGGGAGTAGCTGTGGGGACATCACTCGTATGAGGTTTTAGGGGCTCGCACCCCTCGACGACAGTCGCCGCCCAAAGGCTGGCAATATTCGTCTCTAAGACGTTAAACCAATACACACAAATGCGTTTGTATGTTCGTACCTGTACGTACGTACAGGTAAGATACATCGTACGAGTCAAGATCAATTACCTGATAACGATCTCGGTAATGTCACGACTCGGTACCAAACGCACTGCGTCGTTTCTTATCATCTCGACGGAGACAGGAAACGACGCAACGTATGACATAATTACGTATACATACGTATGTATGTGTGTCCGTGTGCGTGTGCCAAATTCGGTATATAAACTCTCAGAACCGGCTCAAAAATCGCCAGTGTTCGCCGAGGATTTGGCTCTCCCATACTTATTTGTATGAAGTGGCAGAACACGCAAAATACTGTTGAAGACCTTCTAGTGTGAATATCTCTCACGACAAGGTATTCCACAAACTAAATACCGTGTTTTTCAAAAACATTCCAAAAACAAGCAAACTGCAAAAAATTCAAAAAAAAATTTTTGGTTTTAAAAAACTAAAATTATTAATTATTATTTAGATCTGATAAAAAAAAATCATCGATATTTTTTCGGGCCAGTGGAGGGTGTTGCAAAAAATAGTGTGTCATACACGAGCAAAGTAGATGATCGACACTCGTGTGATTTACAGCACTCGTATCAAAATCACCTAATTTTTGCACTTGTATCACAAATAACTATTTTGGAACAACTTGTTTCATCAAACCATCTCTTTCGATATACTCTATTGTTGAAATTTCTTTTCTGATGTATTTTTCCCGGTGTGAAGCCAGGTGGAATCTTTATTCTGTTGTTTGGTTTTCTTTCTTCCCCATGAATTAGTATTCATTTTAATGAACGTTTCTGCCTGTCATTTTATTAGAATGAAAATGGCGCTTTTGGGTATAAATTAAAAATAGCACTATCTGGAGGCTGCTAATAACAAGGTGTTTTTTGATAATCTCTTTTTTTTGACAGCTGACCCTTTAGGGTACAGGCCAAATAATCAACAGATTACTAATAATCGATTATTTTTCAATAATCTACATCACTGGTGGAAGACGAATGTTCCAAATCACAAAAGTAACAGTAGTAATCAACTCATTTTTACATGTATCATAGTCTATTAAAAAAATCTTAAAGTACATAGGGTGGAATACCTTTATGTGTAGAAGATATTCCAACAATAGAAGCTTTTCTACAGTTATTCCATGTTCACCACATATCATACACAATGTATGGGAAGTCAAAGCCTCGGCAAATACTGGAAATTTTGTAGCCAATTTTGTGGGCTTCTATTCTGGCTCCTTATATGCACACAGACATACATATGTAATATATATATATACAGTATTATGTCATCTTAATGCCTTGTTTCTTATATAATGCTGATAAGAAATGACATAAGATGTTTGTAACCAGTTTGTGACATCACCAATTTCATTCTCTGTTGATTAGTCATGGTTTGAACTTTGTATCTTACTTGCACATTCATGCAATTAAGAACAAATATACAATTTGTTTAAAGTGCAGTATACCGATAATAATAGTGTACATACGAGTTGTATAGTCTTCACACCAAGTTAAGGTGGCTACTTCTTTGCTTGAGTGAGAGATGTTTAAAAAGTGAAGGAAGTGTGCATAAGTCACTTAGATAGCTGGGCTCTTTGTTCCGAAGTGGACTTATCCTAGTTTTTTAATCATTGAAAATCTCATTTCCCAGAAATTTTCGTCACAACGTTTTGCAACAGCCAATTTGCTAAACATTCCTATTTCAAAATGACAGTTTGTTCTGTTTGTTTCAGTTGGTGCTCCTTCATGTGACTGAAAAACCCATGCTCGGAAACCTTTTCCCTTCAAATCCCATTCATCAACTTTCCCCAATTCTACATCAAATATCGTTCAGACCCGGGGTAAAAATTGCCAAGTTGCCAGAGTCGAAAAAAAATGAAATTATAGCAGTTTTTTTTTTTTTTTTTTTTGAAAACCTGCTTAAAATATTGCACATTATTATTTACAGTCTTAATTCATCGTCTAAAACTAAAATATGAGCTAATCTAAATTCTATTGATAGAAATATAAATTGTAGCGACAAATTATGAGAGCAACCAACCCTCGTTGAAGCGACCTATATGCCTCAAGGAAAGAAATAATTAAAAGTCATCTAAGGTGGTAGACGTGCTCACGTACATAATTAAAACTGATTGTCTGGTTTTTAACTTCTCCTCTCCTTCACCCCAACGTATGTACCAAAAACGTTTTGTCCTTCCAGCGCATAATGATAACCTAATTTTCGACGCTTAATGGAACCGAATTCAATCCCCCGAAGGGTTACGATGTGGTTGTACCCGAAACGCTTTATTTAAATTCTACCCGTGTCAAATATCTAAAGATGTATCAAATTAATGATTTTATGGTGCGCAACCCCTCCGTTCGTATGTGTAAAAACAAAAAGCCAGACATTCGGACAATTGCCAAATTGCTATTCTCGTTTTGTTCACATATGCGTGCAAATTTTCCCCGCAAATTCAGTTCTCGAATGAGAGAAATGAAAAAGCAGCCAAAAAAAGTCGATTTCATCGACGAAATGAAAAATAGCTGATTTTCGGCGACGAGGCTCCAAAAAACAAACATTTAAAATTTTTCAATTTGCCAGTTAGAAATTTGATGTATTCTGTATGGTGAAAAAGAGCTGCTGCATTCAATTTATAAGTTCTCATTGGTGTGAATGAAAAGGATTAGTACGTACCAACAGAATCTGTTTTGAGTTACATAATATAGAGGTTCGCGTATGAAAAATGGTGCAGAGTCGAAAAAAAAAAATTACAAAATTGTTTCTATAGTTGAATAAGTGTAATGAACGACGAAGTAAAATACAATTAAGTCCAGAATATAAGATCATGTACGAAGTGGTGTCAGTTGTGGAGTGATTTATTGGTGTTTGGGGAACGAGATACTGGGTAGCCTCGTATGGAAACGAATAATATGTGTGGAAGTAACATATTCTGTAAAGTGTTTGTAGGTGCTGGGTGAGGAGGATTAGGAGTAGCTGCACAACAGAGCAGCTTCTTCTGAAAACTAGTTATATCCTTTTTATAAAAGTACAGATTGTTTTCAAAAAAGGTTAAATATTCAGTAGCTTTTCCAAATTGAACATACCTAACTTTGAACATGGAAAATGTAAAAAGATACTGAGTGGTTTTTTTTTTTGGTTTTTTTTTCAATTTCTATGACTCAAGCAGGGAATTTAGATTTCTCAACTTTCAAAAATGAAGAAAAATCAAAAACTTGTTCTTTTTGCTTCATTTGAGTTAAATAATATTCTACAAGACTTTTATGAATTAATTTTATATGTAGGCTAGTACAGTGAAGTGAATCATCCAAAGCTTTTTAATTTATTGATCATACAAGATAAGAAGGCCAAATTTAAAATAGAGACTTCAGCCTCAGAAATTTTGGATTCATCAGTGAAGACTTGGAGGTCTTTAAACAACAGTGAAGACTTAATTAAATAATTTTTACTTTGAAATGTGGGTGAAGGACCTTAATTTGCAAAAATAGTAGTACTGACATGTGTTCATAAAAGTAATAAAACTCACCCTACCTAAATAATACTAGCTCTGTTCGATAAGATTACACCAACTTACACCGAGCTACACTGGTGGTGCTATTCCACAAATGTAAGAATATTATGTGACATTGTGCCAAGTTTTAATGGAATATATGTATATGGAAAGCCCTCCTGGCGTAAGTTGGTGTAAGTTGGTGCAGTTCTATCAACCAGAGCTATTAATCTTGGGATAGTGTTCAATTTACCTTGAAACAAGTTTTCAAATAATATCCACAGTTGTTTCAGTCGGGGTATAAAATTATAAAATATTTTTAAAATATTATCATTTTATTAGTTATTGTTATCACGATAAGACTTAACTAAATGAATTCACAGAATTCACTACAAATTATTTTATTCGTCTAGAACACTAAGGTCACTTAGACTCTCTATGTATTATAAAAGTTCACAAATAATAGTGGTCTTTTCATTACGTAGACCAGATTACATCATACATAAATAAAATGTGAGTATTTTACACAACTCGAATAAATCACCATACTTATACTTACTCCTTAATATTCTTCTAGGGTAGAATCGTCAACATAAAAGCCTAACTGCTTTTACACTGTGTTATTAGACAAGTTGAAAGACAAGTAAAATAATAGTTAAAAGTACACCACCATGTCACTTGTTTTAAGTTAGAAAAATGTTTATCAGCCAGAATGTACCTAACTGTACATTTACAGCATTGGGCTAGCAAATATACTGACTTTACTATCGTCAACGTATTTGGTGTTTGCCAATATGCAGATCACTAAAGGTAGCTGAAAATATTTCACTTGTGGAATATTTGCTGCTAAATGTTCGTCATATTTAGATAAATGATAGTTTTTCTAAATACGACTGAACAGTCATTTATTTATTTTATTTTACGTGTCAGTGTCACAGATAAAATTTCTGCAAATAAATAGTTAGTATTTTATGAAACATTGCAAAATTTGAAAAAAACATTGATTTAATTGAACCGCTGATATGCATTTGTAAAACTAAACAAACTTTGAATCATGAAAAAGATTCAGTTAAACCTGATTTTAAATTTCTATTATAAAACCAGACCTTATTCAAGCAAATTCCTAAGTATAGTACACCTAGCGAAAGGTGGCAGATGGCAATTTGAAAATGACCTTCAACGGAAATAATAATATGTAGCCAATACAGTGGTCCGAAAATGTTAATTATTTTTAAAATTGTTTGGTTCCGAATTACTTGTGAATTTTCTTTCACAAAAAAAAGAAGAAAAAAACTTTTTACCGAGTAGTAAGCCCATAAATATACACCTGCATAACTTTGGGTAAATTAATACGAATGATGGAATAATATTGCATTTTTACTTCCCAACTTTCATTAAGCTACTGCGATACTCTAGTAATGTCGTTGTTTAACCACCCAGTAGTGCTATGTTCGAATCTTGAAAAGGCTGAAATTTTGAAGAATTTTTTTCGTTTTTTTATTTTTTTTATTTTCTCTTTTCTATTTTTTTATAGAATATAATTTGTTTGATTCTCCATTTTCTTTTAAATGTTTTTCGAAATAATTATTTTTCGATTAGACATGTTTTTAGTCACATTGAGTTCAGATACTAGGTTCACTCATTACATAGGCGGTGGGATCCATATGACTTATGGACACATGAGGAACCATTGCAACACTGAAAATTCATTCTCCCAACCTTAAAATTATTTTTTCTATTCTAATTAACAGTTTCCACACATTTACAATTACAAAATTTGGCAACACTGAAAAAAAACTGAAGTCTACGCCTGTGGTGGGATCTTTTAAGCAGATTAAGGGGGGCCAGTCCATGGTATGCCACTTTGGGGGCAACAATGGCAGGGGAGATGAAGCGGGTGGGTCAAATCCCTACCCCCTGGATTTCATCCTGCCATTGCCAACATACAAAGTGGCATGCCTTGGCCAAGGCCCCCTCGCATTGTCCGAAAGATCCCTCCACTGGTACCTATACTATGCTGGCATCTACTATGTTCATTAACACACATGAGAAACCGTAAAAAAACAAAATTCGCCCAAAATTATTTACTCAAGATATTTCTACCACATACAGGTGTATATTTACAGGCACATTTCTTAGAAATAGGAGAAGTGAAAAATCTCGAACAGAATGTTCCTCCGAAAAAAACCGCATGGACCCTCCAATTCCTATTCAATAAAGGTAGGATATTTTGGAAGGAACTTGTGACCGCTAACAAAAAGCCAAATGCCATCTTTTACTGAACATATACTGTACCAAAGTCACATATTTTTCCAATCTTCTATATCCTAGCTGTTTGATTTATTGACTAGAAATAAACACCATTGTGTTTGTGGCAATAAGTGTTAACTGGAAGCAGTTACAAGTCTACTTATTTTAACTGAATTCTTCTTTTTTATATTCTCATTGCGCAAATTTTTCAATTCATTTTTTTCTGTGTTGTCAATCAGGGGTAACAACAATGCTCAATTTTTTCACAACGTCAAACGGTTTTCGCTCCACATTGCCTGTTGTCTCCAATCTGACGGCCATGAACGTATGGGATGGAGTTTGTATGTTCTTCATCTACGCCAGTTTGCTGGAATTTGTCTGCGTTAACTACGTCGGCCGTAAACGACCACTTCACAATGTGGTTTATAGACCGGGAGAAAATCCAGTGATACAGGTGAGTTAAAATCTTTTTACCATCAGTTAATTGTATGCTCTGAAGAACAAAAAAAAGCTGATTTTAATGTTTTTACGAAGAAACGTTGCTAAAAGCTGCTAAACTTCATACCATCAGCATCTTAGGTATACTTAATGAATGCATTCGTTTACAGCATCTTCAGTTCTTCACATCAATGGCGTATCCCGAGGGATTAAGTTATGTACCATTCCTTGAATTTTTTTTTTTTTATTATTTAACAACTGTTATTAAGTTAATCTTAACCTAGGTATAATAGAAGTTTGACTGGGAGCCAGATCATTTTTTCATTTCCTGTCCAAAGGAACCACTATTTGCAAACTTGCCTTTTTAGCATAACTTGAAATGCTAGAATTTTGAAATATTAATTGACTTTTGAGGACATTCTTCATTTAGTGAAGCTTGATGCAATAGAATTTTTTTCAACTTTCAACTAGTGTGTCGATCAAAATTTTTAATTCTTTTTTCTCGAAAACTTTTGATTAATATTTTCCACATTTACTACAGAATGAAGACAGCACAAAAAAACTGACTCGTAGGTCTTTAGTACAACTACACCCCATGCAGTTCGTAACAGCTGTTTTTGTGAAAAAAAGTTTATAAAAATTCAAAAATGCTTTTAAAATTTCGTTGCATTTGAATAGAGATTGAATGCTATATGGTACTTAAGTTGGTATTCATCTATTTTTATGTGCGCCTGTTTGTTTGGCTGTTATTTGTAAAATATAAGATTTGTTTTGATGAAACTGTGCTCGACACAATTCACTGGGAACAATTCTACGCAGTGAAGTGGCAGTATTATTCAATTCATTTTATACTTCATTTACTCAGAATTCAAGAAATATAGAATTATTAGGACTAAAAATCAAAAGAAGTAGGCCAAATAAGGAAATAACCAACGGAATTCAAAATCACACTTCGAATCGACTGGGCCAGTATACAGGGTGCGAATCCTCGCAAACTTTAACAGTAGATAATATAACAAGCCATAGAGGTTTTCAGATGGTTCCAAGAGGAGCGACGAATTAATTTTTTGAAGCCGAAACACTACACAACGATGCCTGATAGAAATTTTCAGCGGCAGCACAAATTATTATATCTCTGGTCATGTAGCCTAATAAATAGTGTCTGAACCTGTTTAGAGCCGAAAATATTTTGGATGCATGATAAAGGAGCTGTGGGATAGAAAGTTTTGGAACACCTGGTATAGTACCTACCTTTTAAAACAAATAAAAAGTATTTAATAAACATGTCTCTCATTGTTGTCCATCGAATCCAGGTATGCTAACAGCATGACATTAAGAAATTCAAGTCAAAGTTATTATTTTACTATGAAAACCTACAGAACTCATCACAAGGAATGATATAAATCCGTTGAACTTTTTCCCTATCTTGTACAAAATAGACATAAGGATATGACTAAGTTGAACTAAAAAAATCCAAAATATTGACCCAATTCTTCAAACTTGTTTGTAAAATCAATGTAGAAAAGATAAAAGAGAAGAAGACCTTTTTTAATCTTCATAGTGAATACTATAGATCTATGGCTGGTATTCATAGATGACACTTAAGGTTTACTTACCTAAGAGTTCATTTAAAACTTTCATTTCTCAACTATATTTCTCAACAAAACTAATTTTGATGTGTAAACATCTTGGCGCTTGGTGTCTGTGGTAGAGGCTAAATGAGAATTACAATTGTCAGATTTGTGTAACTGTGTGTGTGTGTGTGTGTGTGTGTGTGTGTGTGTGCAATGCATTGCGCCCACACACAACCGCACTATTATTACATTTACACATAAATCTTTCATGAATATAGCCCATATAGCCCCAGCAAAACTCAAACCTTTTTTTTCCCATTGCTTTGCTATAGTTTATCTCAAGGAAACTACATTTCTCATCATTCTTAGCTAAACTATTTTCTTAGTAGGTTTACATTAGTTAAAAAATAGACCCTTGGGTAAGAGAACTCTCAGTGTCATCTACGAATACCGGCCTATATCAGCAGTGTAGCTGAATTTTCTAGGGTGGGCTATTAAGGGAGCCATGAAGATCCAGATAAAAATGTTTTTCCTGATACTGGAAGATGATCAGCCAATGTAGTCCAAGT
The DNA here is from genome assembly GCA_011428145.1 of Ericerus pela. Taxonomy (NCBI): domain Eukaryota; kingdom Metazoa; phylum Arthropoda; class Insecta; order Hemiptera; family Coccidae; genus Ericerus; species Ericerus pela. The sequence continues at coordinate 215,676 of WOFM01002179.1, forward strand.
TTCTTCTGGAGGGGGCAATGGAGGGACAAAATTTTAAAGATCACAGCCCTTTAAACCTACCTGTAGTTCCGCCACTGGTCTATACAGAATTATAGACAAATGACGATTTTAAAGCAAATTTCTTCATGCCATACTTTTAGTATACTTAGTTCCTCAGTGGCTAAAAAAAGGACACATGTTTATAAAATATTTATTAGGTATTTATCTTAAAGTGTACTATCCAATGTTAAAGTTTGAGGAGGGATGCTTCCCAGAATATACCTTGTGCAGCAATAAATATGACAAAAATCCTTTTTTCTTGTCTCCGCTGATGACTATTGTCTTATAAAATTTTCAAAATTAGCAGTTGATATTTATGCGACAGGAGTGTAAAGTATGCGATTAAGGATCGTACGACTTTTACGGAGTGAAGAGCAATGGATTAACGTTATCGCACAAGTTGATTGCATACTGTCCAATCCCATTACCTACATACTATTTTAATTTTAGATGAGTGGAAAACGACCATAGGGTGGAAAATAAATGTTCTCCACGTCTGTTTCTCTCATTAACGCTGTTACACGAACTGGGACATAAGACGAGTATTTTTCAAAGTGAAAACAGCTGCGGAAAGTAGTCGTTTTCTACTCATCTAAAATTAAACGTTTTTACCAAGTTAGTCGCATTCTCTATGAACTGTGTTTTCTTTCGGAGCTGTGTAATGCCATTTTAATAATTATCTATTTTGGTTGTGTTTTTTTCTTTTTCCAATTTAAAGAAGTCTTTCTTTTTTTCTTTTTTTTTTTACTGAATATTGGGTTTACCGTTAATTATGAGCTTCGTTCAACGCTATGGAATTCTGTTCAGTTTCTGTAGAAGCGTAGAATTATTACGATAAAATTCAAATTACGAAATGGAGTTATGACCATAACAATCGTTTATTTGTAGAATACCTAGTCCCCCTAATTTTACAAAACCTGTACAGAATTAGTCACCTCGAACAAACCTATATTTTGCATGTGTGTTTTGTGCATTTTCTTGTGTGTTTGCAGCGATTACCCGTTGTGCTCGGACAACTTGGTATTTCTATATCAACTCCGCTGGTAAGAGCCAGCTTAGAAAATAGAAAAAAAGAAAGAAAAAGAAAGAGAAAACGCTTTTTAAAAAATAATTTTTCATTTTATTTTTTTGAAGTTTAGAACATCTGTTTTTTGTTTATTCAATTTTTTCTCATTCTTTTTTTTCACAAAAGCTTAATGCCCCTTGTGACCGAAAATATTCCTTTAATAAACAGGTTAGATAAAATGAAATAGATAATTTTATTCATCTATAAAACTACATTGGACGTAGTCGAATATAAAAATACTGGTTACAAATAAGAGGATATTCACTAATTTTATTTACTCTTTAAAGATATTAAATCAATTTTGATTAATGACGATTTCTAAATATGCAGTAGCCTATAAATGAAAAATCTTATTAAAAACACAATACCTATTTAACTAACATTTCACTGCTTAATATTTGTGCTTTTAATTTAGTATCCTGTTGTTTTTGTTTCTTTCGTCTTCTGGGTAAATTTTGTTGGCTTTCGCTTAATGTATCGATACAAATAATATAGATGCAAGTTCTTCAAATATGCAAACAATCAAAGCTTCAAAATATCCGTACAAAAGGACCTATACATAATCAATATTTAATAGGTACCTATAGATTTTTTCTTCATACGTATCAATCATTCTGCTGTTATAATTTAAATAATGGGGGTTTGCATGGTGTAGTGTTTATATGTGTCTTGCAAACGAAAGGTTCTGAGTTCAAAACCAACCTCCTCTACATTTCTGACCTAAAATGGCGGTGTAGGTCTGTGATGAAACAAAGAAGGTTTTAGAAAAAGTATACGATAGGTATGCTTCACGGTAGGAGAATAATAATACTCCCCACTTTTTTTGGCACTTTTTTTTTCATGTAATATACAATTTGGCTAATCCATTCCAAAAGATACAACATGAAAATATTAATGAAAAAACCAAATTAGAAAATAATTTTTTATTTTGACAAAGATTTGAACATGGGTTCCTGGAGTGATAATCCATGCCTCATGGCAAGGAGTTATTGAGAAGCTTACAGAATAGCTTCTTCAAACATAAATACCTACATAGAACGCCACTGTAAAAAACCTATGATAGGCTATGATTACACAAATAAAAATATACTCTTTATCTGAATGTAGACGCTTGTGTTTGGTTCAGTTGGTGTTCCAGTATGTGATTGAAAAATTCATATTAATAGATCTTTGGTCCACCGAATCCCAGTCATCCCCTCCCTTTGTCTGATATAAAATATACCCTCCAGACTCTGGGTAAAATGGCCACGTAGCTAAAGCCTATTTAAATGAATGAAAAAAATCTCTGTCCAAATTGCAAGAGACTAAGAGATAGATAACAAAATTTACCAATTCCTTGTGAAAGTGAAAAAAACAAAACATTTTTTGATTGGGGTAGTAACAAAAAATCGGAGAATATACAGCAAAAGTAATAATTATTTTTCCAAGTAAACACGTCAATTCAAGGGCAAACTAAAGATGGGGCTGCTGGAGAAGGTCCAACCCGAAAACCCTGGGCTCATTCAATTAAGGATATTTCCAATAACATTTAATTACAGACAAACTGTTCGTTATTAATATGTATGTTTAAGAAGGCGCCTATTATGAGCCCTTTTAACTAGGAGAGGGGGTACCATTTAGATTCCAACAAAATTTTCATAGAAAATCAAGGTTGAGGTCTGAAATTGAAAAGTCGTCCTTGACATTTATTAGTCTCGTCCTTCACAGCATTAAGGCGTTTTACCCCAGATATGCGCATGTTGTGACAATGAAAATGAACCAAAATTTTTTTTTTTTTTCATTATCATCAATCACTCATGTTTTTGAATATATGTGTAGGTAAAAGATAAATCCACGGAGTATTAAATTTAACAAAGGACGCACGCTCATCTAAATGCTGCAACCATAAACGGCACCACTTTCGAATCTATTTGTCCACACACCCTCAGTACCATATTCGAATTTTCTTGCCCCTCATTCGGGCCTATTTGCAGTAATCATAAATTTTTTTTCAAATAATTTGATTAAATGTATGAATAAATATAGGAAATTATTAAATTACCAATCACAATCAACATGTAAAACAACTTTCCTTCCTTGATACACAATGTACTATTCCTTCCATTTTAATTACGTTGTATTTCTGAATTTCGGTTTACTAAAATATTTTCACTTAAGCAATAGGCCTCACTAATTTTCTTCAGTGGTAAATTTCTGGTATTGTTTTACAATATTTAATTTGTTTTTCTTCTATTTTTAGAGTCATAAAAAACGTGATGATACTTCAAGTGATATTACGTGCACTAATTGTTCATCTGGCTGTAATCCACATAACTGTAAACATGACATCAATAGTGTGGGTGTGATAAAACCTACCAATAATGTACGTATGTCCGATGAAAGTCAGTTCAATATGGAAAAAAGTGTGGTACTTTTAGCATTTTTTATAGAGGTTTGAGAGCAGAGTATCGCAGTTGATGAAGAAATAAAAAACGACAGTCTGTTTTATGAAAATGGTGTTCTATTTTTCAGGGTGGTAATCAAAAAAATATTTATTATTCTGATTCAACTGAGCTGATAAAAAGTTCTTTTTCAAAACTATGAGAGTGTTTGTAATATGTACCTAACACATGCCATTCTCATAAAAAAAACTCTGAGATATTAATTTTTAAAGGTTTTCCACTTCACAGAACTGAAAAAGAGATCAGAACTAAAACCGTATGGTAAAATTGGGAACAAACTTTCAACAGGCCTTGTCCAGAACTAAAACATCAAGTGTAGTACTTTTTTGCCATATCGAATGCAGCGATTATATTTATAATCTGATACAGTCCTTAATTACCGAATATATTATTTACTCTACTGCATGTTTTCAGATGCGTAAAAAAGAGCCTCCACACCCGATTCGAGTTGCAAAAACGATAGACGTTATAGCAAGATTCGTTTTTCCGGTGGCTTATGCTCTATTCTTGCTGTTTTTCTTTGTCCATTATAAAGGATTTTCATAGAACGAAAATGTGTCGGCATCGTTTCCGACACAAAAGTAAGAACCATTAAAAAAATTATTTCCTCCTTCTTACCAACAAAAGATTGCGATGCTGGTGTCATTTTGGTAAAGTTGGTGACAAGCCCCCACACTATCGCCAACTTTTGATAATTATTTGTCTTTTCTCATATACCCTCACGTCTTATGAATGAATAGGGACTTTCCAAAAAAAACAAAAACGAAATAAGTTTTTCAGAGAATAATTTGGAAAACCGCTCAAATATCCATCTTGCATGGCATTACTCAAAATTAGTACAACAGAAATATTTATTTAAAATAATAATAATAAAATAAAAAAAAAAAAAAAAAAAAAAAAAAAACGGTGCAGTAAATTATATTGGAATTATATGAATTAAATTCGAAAAGAATGAAATGTCACAAAAATATCAAATGAAATCAACAAAGTTAATTTTTTTGAAATTGCTTTCATAATTTTTATTTATAATGTCGCGAAAAATATCAAAATTTCGGTCAGAAACTATGATTAAAAACCAATAGGTTTGCTAATAAAATTAATAATTACATTTTTCTCTTAAATAGCCTTGAAATTATCAACTTTGATCAATATTCAGTCACGAATGTTATGTCTTGGTAAGGCTGTTTACTAATAATTATTTCATTTAAATAATAAAAATTATTGAAATTTCGTTTGTAAAGTTCTATTCATCGACACTTGAAAGAGTAAATTATTTAAAAATGTTGTCCAAAAAGAATATTTTTGAAAATTCTTTAATCAAATTCCAAGGAGCAGCAACCGCTCGTAAACATAATTCAAAAATGAAAATTATTTTATTTTTCTGTTTCAGATTTTCAACCGTTCATTAATTATCTAGTCATGCTGCATTCGCGTTACAAAAATGTTCCACTTTTTATAGTTTTTTATTAATTAACTAAAGTTACAAAAATATATTTATTCAAGTGTACCTACACCAAATATTCGATGTTGAAGTGAATGTAAATATTCCAGTCAGCATGTAGTCACTATAATACATAAATAAATTTTTGTTTATATATTATAACTTTCGATATTTTCCTTCCTTCTTTTTTTCTTTCTTTATACCATAAATATTTTATTGTTGGGGTGCTTTTAATTTTTTTTAATTTTAATAAGTATTACCTGCCGTATTTTTTGTAAATCAGCTCATTATTATTTATTCAGATTTTATAAAATACTTAGACAAATTACACCAAAAAAAATATTTTTGTGTTATTAAGAAACAGATGAATACAAGTAAGATAATTACCATTACTGAACTTAGTATATAGTTACCATTTTAGTAAACCATTTTACTAATAAGTAACAAAAACAATATTGAAACAAATTCACTGAAAGATGTATTTGTTTTTGTTTTAATCATTTTATTTTTCTTAATTCCTTTCCCTTCGAAACAAAAGGGTATGTGTATATTCAGTGTCCAAAATACCATTGTAAAGTTTTTACTTGTTAGTAAGCTGTTTTTATATTTAATTTAATATTTTTGATTGTAAAATTTTTGCATTTATAATTTCATTTTTTTTTTTCTAATTATTCTAATCATTGTTACATCTTTTAACTTATTGTTAGTTCATCGAACGTTGCAGGTGAGCGAAAATGATTTTGAAACATATGAAACTGATCATCGAATTTTGAAAAGTTTTTAATTTGTACTGTTTTTCCAGTGTTATTGTTTGAAAAAAATTTAATTAAGATACAAAATTTTCGATTGAAAATTTTCAAGTTTACATTGAATTTTGTTTTCTGAAAATTATTCATGAGCTGTATATTTTTAAAACAATTATTTTTCTGATTCATATGCCGTTGGTCATTCATCTACTTTCCTCTGCATTCTTTCTCGAAAATAGTAAGAATTCATATTTGTTTGATGTTGTCTGATTCTCATATAAAAGTTGTCATAATATCGTTGTAATCAAAAATTTTATGTGAAGTAAGAATACTAAATATTTGAGTCATTCATTTTCATTTGTTAAAGAGCTTGTTACCAATAGGTCTGCAGATCAATAATCAAATAAGTTACCCACTTTAATATACATCTCTGCTTTAAACTGATGCAAAAAATACTACAATGACACTTTTATAACTATTCATATAACTTACAATATTCATACATGAATCATGATAAGTAGCCGTACAACAAATTTTTCAACGTGATATGCATTAATTACCTATTTTTTGAGAATACTATAACATTTGCTTGGAAATGAAATTAATATCTCATACAGGCAATATTAATCAAATTTTATTTCCAAAATTATAATTAAGTAGGTACCTTTGACTATATAGTACTGGACCAGTAAAAGAAGATGATTCGTTAAATAGGCAACCAGAGAGTACCTTTTAACGTACTTTGATTTGTGTTTATGTACGCTCTCCTAGTGAATTTAAGGGATGTCTTTGTCAGATGTATTCTAAATTGATGAATTCAAGCAAAACGTCGAAAATATGCAGAAGGTGCACTAGGGTTGTCTGTCTTAACATTAAAAAGTACATTGGTCTTATGGAGCTTTACTGGTCCAGTACTACATATATAGTCAAAGGTAAGTACCTACCTACTTAATCATCTATACCTGATTACTAAATCGATATGTTCGATATGTTGGCTAAAAAGTAACGAAAAAATAAAGCGAAAATTTTATGTTCATTCAAATAGAAAAATAAAAACTTCCTCTCCTTAAATTTTTATTCAGTGACATTATTTAGACCCTAAAAATTTGAAAATATCCTCAAGAGAAGCTTATTACCAGCAGAGACGCTCTTTTTGGCTGGGTAATTTTTAAAGTTTTTGTCCTTTCTTAAAATTTTCTATTTTTCAAAAATTTCCCACTAATAAAATTCTTAAAACATTTTAATAAGTTATTATTGACAATTTCTTGCACTGATACGTTTATTTTTGATATGAATTTATTTGTTAATAATAGATAGGTTCTTTCGAGAAACATAACCCCTCCCACGTTCTTTTAGCTTCTGAAAAAAATAATTTTGAAAAAAAAAACGAAAATGAAGGGAAAAAGAAATTGAATGATTTTTCTACTGGATTACTTGTTTATTTTTCAGTTCATCATCTTTGTGACACATCATAATGACTGATAATGGCTGATAAAAGCTAATTAAGAATTTCAACCTTTTTTCTGCTTTTTTGAAACCTAATATTAAAAATTTAGAAAATTTTTAAAACTTCTACCGCTCTGTTTCGACTGATATACTATCGTTGATACTTTTTAGGCAGTATTAAAAAATTACGTAGTCATTTTTTTTCTCACTTACGATGCATTTTATGTTTCAAAATCATTACTTACCACCAATTACCTTGATTGATTCAATTTTTATCTTTTTATTTCAAATTGATTAACTACTAATTGTGTTTTTACGAATTGTGATCGACCCACAAACAATATGGAAAACTCACTGATGCAGAAAGTACGATGAGGGGGTTGAGAAACTTGCGACATCGTAGGTAAACGTATCCGAGGTCGTCTGGAAAAAAGTCACAAGAACTGTAGGTAGGTAGTCTATCTTCAAAATGGCCAGGGAACTATATGTATCAACGTAAACGAAAGCGCACCGCGTAAAATTCTGAGCTCCTTAAATTTTGAAGATGAACCACCTGCATGCTACTTGTTTTTATGCAATCATATTCAGCTGTATTCATGTTTGTAGTTTTCTCCGTCTTTCATCTCTACTCTATGTAACCAGGGCCAGACGGATGGGTACAGTTTCTTTACAAATTTGTGAAAAAAGAAATCGTAAATATGTCAAAGCATTTTTGGTAATCTGTTACACTTTGAGCGATACAGAAGGTGGGAGAAATTTTCAAGGTATCCTAATCGAATTTCTTTCAACAAATTTAGGTATGTGTTACTTTTTTCTTTCACTGTACTTAGATTTTTATTACATAGATTATATGGGGTGTTCACCGTCTGGTGCGTCAAATTTAACAAGAAGATAGAGTTCAAATAGGTGAACGTAAAGTGTTAAACGCACCTCGATCGTTTTAATTTGCGTTTAAAATGAGAAATTATTAAAACAGAAATGTGCAATATTTGTACCTTTACATTATAAGTACATTAATGTTACAAAAGTTGTTGGTTTCAAATGTTGTATTTGTTTCGTGAAATTATGAGAAAATAATGTAAGAGTAAAGGATGAAAATTTAAAAAATTTTAAGCACGCCTAAAATCTATTCAAAAACCGAACTTCGTAGAGTGCAGTGGTGAAGTTATTTCCTTTTTGGTTCGCGAACCCATATTCATATAACATTTTTTGTTAATCTATAATCGAGTGGGTATCGTACCTACTATCTACGAATGAAATTTTTCCTTTCGCGGTGGTGAACACTGAACACCTTGCATATTATTCGCGATTTATTTGCCAATAAAATTTATGATTCTAAAAAATTCGAGTATTTTTGGAACTACATCTTGCACACTGCGTCTAAATTCGAATTTTGATATTTACAGAAAATCAAGGTCCTAGTTAGAAGGGAACCCTTGGGATATTCGGAAGCCTGGATATTTCCGCTCATCAGTTGGACAGTTGACAAATCGTAAAAGTTGATGACTTTTTGTTTTTAAGCAATTCAAAATTTTGCAGCAGTTGGTAGTTTTGGAGTTGGCGAAATTATCAGTTGTATGTACTAATCAGCAAATCGGGCCGGTTGACGACCTTTTTTTTTAACGCGAATTCACAATTCTGATGTATTGGAAATTTTCGTTTTTCTATCTCCTCTAAGAAATCATTTCGCTACATCCCTGTAGGGAATAACTAAATTTTCCAAAAAACAAACGTCGTTCTGACTTTAGAAATCAAAATCAACATTCCAAAAGGCCAGCGCCACTCATTCGCATTCATGACAGGTCTCATTGAAGTTCTCTAAAAGACAAATAATTTCCTTATTTCAATATGGTTTCGGAAATCTTTCAAAAAACCGCTTAATATAGTTGTCTAATACACCCTTCTTACCTGACGTTGCTAAAACCCCTCATTAAAAAATTTCTGAGTTCACTTGTGGCCCTCCACAATTGAAATTCCTTTCTTCCTTGCTATAGAAAATATTATGAAATACTTACCTACTGTTTTTGAATTTTTTCAAAAAATTTAGCATTTTTTAAAATTTGGCACTGCTGACTGAATCGATGGGTGGAAGAAGGGCATAATGCAATTTTTTTTCCACTTTTTTTTCACATTCTTCGAAATCAGATTTTCTATTTTATTTCCCCTTATAAACAATATTATGAAATTTTTTCACTCAAAAATAATTTTTCAACGGCCATGTCATTAATAAGAAATTTTCTGCTCGTGCTCTTGTAATAAAATTCAGAACATCTTTTCTGGATTTCTTTTTTTCTCTCGAAAAGAATCGTTTTCTCAAAAATCAGTTCAATTGTTTTACTAATACGATATTTATAATAATTTCGTTACTTTTTATAATTTCATGCTATGTTGTTATATTCCCACAAATACCAAATGAATGCAAAATTGTGGGTAGAAGTCTTAGGCAAGAAAAGTAGGAATTATAAACGCTCAAATTCAAAAATTATCAATAATGATTATGTAGCTTGGACAAAATTTTGTTAATATCGGCTGCATTTTAAAATCGAGCCGAATTTAACTAGCCCATATAACATTCATCTACTTACTGCTTTTATACCATGTGTTTGCTTTGTTTCAAATTTTTTCTTTTTTTTTTCAGAAATTTTCTCTTTCTTACTTTTTTTCTTCTTCTTCTCCTTCATTGAAATTTTTTCATATTTTCAAGTGTACCTTCATAAAATAAATACAGGTTGCAATCAATTTTATAATTAATTTATTTGACAAATTTTTATACCTATATATATATTTTTTTTTGCTGGTTACCTAGTTTTTTTTTCTGTATAATGATATAATATCCACACTTTTTAACGAAACTATGTTCGGCACCAAATTTTGAAACTTTGAGCTTTGATTGCCTTTCACTTTATTTTATTTATTTTTTGTTAGCTTTAATTGATTCGTTTAAGAAAGGTGAGCTTTCAGATTTTTAGATCGTATAAAATTTGTTAGTCAAATATACTGTTATTTAAAAACGTCCGATGAAATTATTTTCGCGATTAACACTTATTAGCTGTTTTTTCATGGCTAAAGTTGTCTCACCTAAGCTTGAGGCTCTCAAAAAAGTTCTGTTAAAAGTGCGAACCCAGTTCAACTTTGAGGTTTCAAAATTTAAAGGTTCGCATATGCAGAGTAGTACAGATTAGAAGAAAAGAGGATAATATTGTTTAAAAAGTTAAGGAAGTGTAAATGATTATCTGTCAAAAATACCTACAATAAAGTACAGAGTATGAAAGCACGTATAAAGTGACGTCAGATACGAAATAACTTAACCAGAGTTAACCAAATGAGTACAATGTAACAACAGACAAAGATATTTAATATTTATGAAATTTATTAGTCGAGTGTTTGTAGGTGCGAGATGAGGAGAATTGAAAGTATCCAACACAAACAGCCATTTTAGAGAACTAGTTCAATATTATTTCGAACAAACCAACCTCTCATCAAAAAGGTTCCATATTTTTTCCATTTTTGTGAGTTCAATATATGCTAAAGGTTTACAGTTTATCATATTTTCGAAAAATTCTATATATTACTGCAGCTGAAGTTAATATGATTTAGAGTGTCCTCAAAATTTTGAACATAGACCATGTTACATCATAGTCAGCTCGGTACCTACCTATTTATCTTATAATATAATAACATTGTACATTGATGTAATGAGTAGGGTACAGTCTAATTTAATCGGTATAGGATAAAATTATTGACTGAAAAAAAAATATATATATATAAATATCAAGAAGACAACTATTTTTTGCAAATAAAATTGAAGAAATTAAGGTATATGTATTTAGTCATTGCTCATATTGCAGGAACTTTGAATACGACACGTGTACAACACCCATAATATGGTGGCTACGCTGAATTGTTTTCGAGTGTGAGGAAATCCTAGCTTTCTGGCTGAGCATCAATGCATTACTACAACTGCTCCAATTACAAAGCGCTATGAGCAGAAGAAACGAACTTGAAAGTTCAGTTGTAACACAGCTGATGTAGGCAACATCATTCAAACTAGCGAGGTTTATATTAATACTATATGTATATATACGGTAGACGCCTCTTCGAAGAATCACTTTGTGACCAAGACAAAAACTGAGACATAAAACTAAAGAGGTATGTCCAGCTAGGGCTTGTAACTACGACCATTACCAGAATATAACCACTAAAAACTTAACTAAACTGGCAACATTGATTTGGGAATCGAAACTAAAACAAAAAAATTTCCCCAAATCAATAACCAATAAACAATTCCGATAAAATGCTGAAACCATTAACCAGAACGATAACCATAAAGAATTGGTTTTTATTGGTTTTCATGAAATATCAATTATTTCCTAGAAAATTATTAATTTCAGATAATTTGACTTAGAAGAACATTTTTTTCGTCTATTACACCCCAAATTTTTTCACAACCAATAACCAGAAAAGTTGTTTTGGATAACCAGAAACCAAATAATTACATTTTTAACTAATTACCAATAACCAGTGACCAATATAGATTTTTATTGGTTTCCAGTAACCAATAACTCTAAAAATGTTTTGGTTTCAAGCCTATGTCCAATGCTCCATAAGCACTGTGGTTTGAAAAAATCTGAAAGATAGAAAAGAAACAGTTCAAATAGTACATTTTGCGCATCTAAACATGCGCACATTTCATGAAATTTGTCATTGAATCGTTTGAGGATGTCCATTATCACCAAAGATTTTGTGTTATCACGTCACTGAAGCCAGACGACTCATGCACAAAAGTTAATATTCAAATTTGAAATATCCTATTCCCGATGTATTTTTGATCCCGCACTGGACATCTCTCTAGCTATATATCTCTAACGAAAAAATTATTAAATATTTTTGGGAATTGAAAAGTTTATTTTGTATTTTATTACTGAATAATGTTACAGATTCTTCATGTGAGCGTGAGTTAGGGGAAAATTATTTAAAGAAATTCTGAATTTTTGTCTGGGTTTTGGATTTTTTGAGATGGACATTCAATAAGACTAGATAACATGTAAGTTCGTGTTTTTTCATGCTACTATGAGCATCATTTTTGGGGGGAATGACAAAAAATTTTGCGGAGTTGAGCAGTTTTTTTTCGGCTCTTCAACAAATTTTGATGGTTTTATCCGAATTCTGTGGCCATACTTTCATTTAATTTTTTCCCCATTTTTTGGCATTAGGAGGAAATTTTCCATTTTCTCCCTAGATCCACAAGTGAATCCTGCCATTGGTAATTCAATTCAAATAAACAAAGTTTTGATTCTAATAACTGATTTTTTTTTTGAAGTATTTGATTATGGCCCATTGTATAATTGCATATTCATCACATCCTCATTCTTTCCTTCAACACAAATCACCTACAACTATGGCCTAATATAAGACAATGTTTTGGTGGTTGTACTTCAATCTCATTTTGTATTTCAATCAGTAAGCACACATTTATAACTGATATATTTTCATGTGTTATATTTTTTTATAATACACAATATTATATTCTGTGTTGAATACTTTTATTTGAACGATATATGCACCATAATATTATCGTTACAAATTATAAAGAGGAAAGTTCGGAAAAGTATATATTCTAAGCTAATCTCAAAATCTATAAAACCAATTTTGATAAATTTTTGTACGTGCATTCTTTATTAATCGATGGTTCTAGACTTAATTTTATTACTTTATCACCCCAGAAAACTTATTTACAATAGAATATTGATGAAGAATAGGGCCTCATGGATGAGGTAGATACTGAAAAAACAAAAATCTAATTCAAACTTAATAATTCTGTGTTAGTGGATTTTTTGTAATATATAAGTTTACATCGTTGCAAATATGTTTTTTGAGGGGTGGAATTCAAATTTATAATCCAATTTAGTAATGAAACAATTATTAGTCCCCTGTGGCATCAAAATCTCAAAACCGGAATTAGGATAATTTTTTCATAAAAAAGGCATGCGAGGGTCCCCGCTCACATATTTAATGTGTAAACATTCAGCTGAAATATGATAAATATGTATCTAGTGTATGTGGGCGTGCATGTATCGCGCCACCAGCCCGCCACGGATGTCTGCTTGTGAGTGAGTGAGTGTGTGTGTGTGTGTGTGTGGGTGTGTGTGTGTTATGTGACAAAAATAATTCAAAACTGGACAGTGCACCATGCAGTTTTTTTATAAAATCTCAACTTTTTTGTATCTAATATTTTTTTACACTCAGGAGGAAGCGGACTAGAGAGCAAGAATGTTTACTCATTAAAAAAAAAACTCGGTTAACTATTTATATTTTATTAATTATTACTGCACCATCATTAATTCATTACAGATTCGCCATGTGAGCCTGAGTAAGTAGGAGACATTACTTAGTAAAATTATTAATTTTCACCTTTGTTTCTGATTTGTCTAGAAGGATGAAAATATCGAATGAGTGAAAAAAACAAAGTGAAGTGAGATAACAGTATGACAATATAAGAAGAAAAATTCATGTTTTATTATGCTTCTAAGGGGTTCTTTTAATTGTAACTTAAATCAAATAAGCGAAGTGTTGATTCTAATAATCAAATTTTTTTCAATGCGTTTGTATACGGATGGTGGTACCTGGTTATTGTGATGCTATAAAGGTTTATCCCATAATCCGTAATGCTATTAAACGGTGTCTACTGTAGTTGAATTAATACGAACTTTTGTGATTTTTTTGGAAATTCAATGTGCGTGCCAAACACCAGTGACATATTGGCACACCCCTAAATATGCTACTCAGAATTTCTCGCCAACCTAAAGTTTAGGTGAAGAACTTTTTTACTAAATAGAATATCTAGGTACTCCTATAGACGTTCATTACCCTGAATTTACACGTAGGTAAGCCTACATAATTATTTAGAAAATAAATTTCTCTAATTTTTTCTCACTGTACATTCTAATTAATACAACGCAATAAGCGTGATAGGAAGTGAAAAAAAAAAAAAAAAAAAAAACATACTACATAGGCCTAAAGAGATTTGTGAGTTTGTCTTCTTTAACACCACTGTTTTCCCCCACATATTTCATGACTATTATGCAGTACATGTACCACAACTGTAACACAGCCTATATCATGCGCTTAAATATATGGTAACCTACAAATGCGATCAACTAACTGTACCGATTCACTAAACGATGTGATTCGGTTCCAGACGAACGTATCGACGAATTTATTCGAATACTTACACGAGAATGAGCTGAATGTTTTAATTTGAGATTTCCTCTCGTGGTTTTCAAGATCGATGTTCTGACGCAGCCGCTGTTGCTCGAATCACTGTTTTCAAGTGTGCATCCAAAAAAATACCGGCACCACTGTTTTTAAGGCCAGCCTACATAGTACTTACAAGTAAGTAATACAAATGTTTATTAACTAATTTTAACAATGAATAATATTTTAAGCAAATGAAAGAACATCACGACCCAGTCGTTCGTCTTTGTAAACAATTTTCTTTTTCGTTTTTTATTTAAAAAGTGGTAATCTTGACATTAATTATATACTATACGTCGATGTGTAAAATCGTCAGAAATAACCGGCTGTAAAGACGAATGCATATCTAAATTTATTATTTCGCTATAATTTATTTGCTATACTAATCGTAAATGTAGAAACATTGTCAATTGATAATAGAGAAAAGCTTTAGTGTCGAAAAAATGAAGTCAATTGTTACGAACGAGGAATACATAGAGGTTCAAGAATAATAGAATATGTTAATATTGAGCTTGAATTTTCGATCATTGGCGGGTACAATTAGACAAACGATATTGTTTTTAGGCAAGAAAAAAAAGAAGAATACAGTTTAGCTACTGACGTTCGTTATTATCATGTAAAATAACTGGGTCATAATTATCGAAGTTAACTAAAATTTAATTCCAAATTTTGGTTGTTTTCGTTCGAGTAAGTGAAACATTTTTATACCTACTATAAATTATTGAAGAAAACGAAATTATTATATAGGTATCATTGTGATAGTATTCGGTCTACGGTATACCGCTATAGATTAGCTGCACAGCTTCGATGTTTTTTAAAATTTGATACACACGTCGTACTCGCTTGTAGAAGAATTCAAATTCAAAATTTGGATTATCGGACTCAGCTAGAAACGGAGTTATGGGGTTCGGAAAATTAAAAAATTTGTATTCAATAATTGAATTTTTGAAGAAAAAAAATAAAACTGACTGCGAGTAAGGACATAAAGCATAATCAAAATGAAATGTTAAAATGAAATGTTAAAAACAAGTACCTATTTCATGTTTTTTGATAGTAGTTTTTTTTACAAAATGGAATTACAACAAACACAGTCACTGGCAGAAATACCTTTTGATATTAATATGAAAATAAATACTGTTTGATTCTCACTAATTAAATTAAATTGTACGATAAATCATATTTCAATGAACATTGATTTCATAAGTAGTACCTATCAGAATTGACTCCCGTTTAGCGGCCATTGGCAGTTGAAGAATGGGTCAAATGCAAAAATGAACACTAAATTCGGACTCAGCATCTCAAGAAACTTATTTGATTCAAAATCTTTTTTGGAATGTTTATATGTTCATAACTAAGGAAGTCTAATATAATACTGTGAGAATAGTGTTATCTGAAATATAAATATAACCACAAGAAATACCATATCCTAAAAACTTTTGGTTGATCCAATCAGGATGCGTTATTCCGTTTTATTGCAAATCGGCGCTTATGATTGATAATCTTATTTTTTTGATGAAAAAAATTCTCAGTTTTTGAATCCTATTTTTGGATCATCTTTAGGGAATTTTTCGGATTTCTCTGGCAAGTGTTACTTACAATAGAAATTGAAGTGTTTTTGACAGCACATCTAAGGAATTTAAACATTTTTAACAAATGAAACCCCCTATAATGTTTTAAATAGATGTAATAATGCTATGAATTTCAAAGTTGTCAAATCAATGTTAAATTTACCAAAAATTGCATCAAGGAAATATTTAATATGAAGAGATCTACCTTGCTTTATTCAGAAATTTTACAATATGACTTAGAAGACATTTTTACCAGTAACTGTGTTAGTTGTAATTTCATTTTGTAAAAAAAAATTACTATTATAAAATTTGGAAAACTAAACTCTTAGTACAATTATACTTTATATAGGTATCCTTAAACATAGTCAGATTTTTTTTTCTTCAAAAATTCAATTATTTAAATCATTTTCCATGAAGTACAAAATGAAAGTCCCCAACAGTTTTTCACAGTTAGGAGAATTTACTCTAGAAGTAACAGATGTTTGTTAATATTGTAATATTTGGACAAAACTGAATTTTAATATTAAGCCTATTGTTTTTTTTCTCAATTACGTCAATTCAAATTTGTGAAAATTTTTAATTTTTTACCAATTTATATATTTGTCAACAACCAAATTTCAATCAAATCCAAGGAAAACAAGTTCAAAGTTTAAAATTGATTTTAATTATACTGTTAGTTCTATTATATTGGACTATATTAATAGTAATGGTAATAATGCTTTTAAAAAAAGGCACCTCAAAAAATATATGCTGTTATCTATCACACAATAAAACGTGAAAACTCAAAATTGACCCCTTATTAAGGTCCTTTGGAGTTGAAGAATGAGTCAAATGAAAAAAAGAGCACCAAAATTGAACTCAGCCCCTCAAAAAATATATTTGGTGATGTATCACACAAAAAAATATAAAAACTTGGAAGTGGCCCCCTTTTTATGAGCCCCTAGGGGACAAGGAATGAGACAAATGGAAAAATGGACACAAAATTTGGACTCAGCATCCAAAGAAACATATTTGGTGATGTATCATGTAGCAAAATGCGAAGACTCAAAATTGACTGCCTTTTGAGGACCCTGGGGATTGAAGAATAGGTCAAATGCAAAAATGAACATGAAATTCTGACTCAGGACCTCAAAATACATATTTGTTGATGTATCAAACAATAAAATGTGAAAACTCAAAATTGACCCCCTTATAAGGGCTATTGGTGGTTGAAGAATTGGTCAAATGTGAAAATGAACACCAAATTTGGACTCGAAATCTCAAGAAACTTATTTGATGATGTATCACACAATAGAATGTGAAAACTAAAAATTTTCTAGTGGAATGTTTGTATATGCATAACTAAGGAAGTCCAATATCATACTGTGAGGATAGTATTATTTGAAATATTTATATAACCATAAGAAATATGTACTATATCATAGACACTTTTGGATGATCCAATCAGGATGCATTATTCCGCTTTATTAGGAATTGGGGCTTGTGATGGGTAATCTCACTTTTTTGATTAAAAAAATTCTCCATTTTTGAATCCAATTTTTAGATTATCTGTAGAGAATTTTTCGGGTTACTTTAGCCAATATTACTCACTATAAAAAAAAAAAGTTTTGAGCCATCATTTGTATTTTTATGATAAATATTGAATACTGGAGAGTGGCACAAAATTTCATTAGATTGCGAGAAAACAGGTCAAACACAGTTTCTCCTTCTGATGTCATTAAGGTTCTTTATTAGCAGGTATGTGCATGAGGGTGATGAGAGATGAGCAGCCATCTTATGTTATTTGGTTTTTCTAAGGAACTGATAGTCTTTCATGAATTTTACATGGTTTATTATTACTATATATATAATAATTAATAACACAATATAACGGTTCATCTCTTATCACCCTCATGTGCATACCTGCTTGTAAAGAGACTTAACACAATCGGTAAAAATACAAAAAAATGGTGTAAATAGTGATAACACACTTTTATTTAACATTGATATTTTGATAAATATCAATATGAAGGATGTAAGGATTTAACTTTTAATATATGATAAAATCCATTAGGATATGGAAGTTCCATTAGTGGAGATATGAGGGATCAGTGAGATTGAGTTTTTTTTTTAAAGGGAACCAAAGATATCGACAGTACAACATATCAATATCCTATCACACATAAACTCTCATAATTCTATTTCTATCTGCCATAATGATTTTTTCTATTAGCATTCATTACCCCTACATGTTATTTTTTAAATAACTTCAAAACTTATAAAGTCTGACACTTACTATTTTTTTTAAATGCTATAGGAATGTGTGACATTTCAAATTTTTTTCAAACTCCATGCTATGCCGCTATTCTATATTTTTATCATAAATTTTTGTCCTTCATTAGTCGCTACCTAATGCCTGTAAGATAAAAAAACAATACCTGTCTTATTATCAGTGAACTACCTAAGTTAGTATATTTCGAATCAGAAAAACATGAAATTACCTAGCATCAATGGTGTAGCCAGGATTTTCTTTAAAGGATAGTTTGATGAGAAAAAATGTATCCCTTTTTCCTCTCACCCCCAGGGGAAAATTTCAAGAAGTTTTTTTTTAAGGGAGAAGGGACTGCAGACGAACTTTGGTTAATCAAGTGGATTAAAAAGTTTTAATTAAAAAGCTTCAATCTTATGACATCCGAGGAAATAAATAATACAAGGTGTGGCTGGGTATAGCAGGACCAAAATGGAAAAAGGAGTAGAACAACTGAAAAGAAAACAAATAAAAAAACAAGAAAAAAGCTCCCTAACATAAATGAAGATGGGATCACAAAGTAGCTAAAATAAGTATATGCAGATGTGGATTCAGTTCCTCAGACTCCCTAACAAAAATAATAATCAACCTCCCATCATAGTTCCTATAATAGTTTTATCATGTGGCACTGTAAATAACACCTACTCCCCATTACATAATTCAAAAGTAATATGAACACTTATAGCCAACAAATGAAATAAAAAATACCAAAGATCTGATGATCCCGTTTATTACAAGTTGAATTAATTGATGACAATGTGACATGATGTTATTCAAACCGCTGCAATCCATCTCAGATTTGAAAGAATGGCAAAATGGACAGAACAACAATCATATTTAGGAGTTATGAATGGACCAGAAACAGGATAAGATTCCCACAAATAAATTGTATTATAAAGTTCAACTAAAAAACAAAAACATTTCACTCTCCATATTGTTCATGGAAGAGGTTTTGAACTGTATCACAATCTTTAATGGACTGACTCGTATTTCAAAAGTCAAAAAGAAAAACGAACCGAATTTAGAAGGAACAAATGGGGAAAACCTTTATCTGAGTTGGACTGTAGTGTAATTTTAATCATCCTGAAAAATGTTGAATAAATATAATACGTCGAACAGAATGTAATAAATGACCGAAATGTGAATGGTGAATTATCTGTTGAAGTTGAATGGGGAAAAAGGAAAAAGAAATCAAAGTATATCAGGTGGGGTAAATAGCTGTAAGTATATTAGTCGACTTATGATCTTAATTCTGTATTCTCGATTTGGACACCTCAACCTTCACCATGCGAATCAAGGCCATTTGTAGGATTTATCTTGGAGGAGAGGAGAATTCATAAGTTGAATAAATAATTTAGCGAGCGAAAAAATTTACATGTATTTTGAGATATGAATTTATGATTTTCATGGCAATTGTCATTATTTGTTGTGAAATTAAAAACCATAATGGTCTCACTCTGTGAAATTCTGCTTCAAAAAAATTGGGAGCGGGATTTATCACCCTAATTCCCCCCTTCCTACGTCATTGCCTAGCATAATTATTCATCGCAACAGAACTTATGATTGGATCAAAAAATTTGACATATCCACTTTTTTCATCACAAAATGCAGTTAATATTATTGCAAATTTAGAAGAACAGACAAAAAGTTGAATTTATGACAAAAAATATTAATTATTTTGGGATTTTTTTAAATTTTTGAAAATAAATAATTTTGGTTTTTATTTGAAATTTTTCAGCTAGGTACAACAATTGAATTAAACTGATCGCTACTTTATTATCAAACCTATCCCAAACCCATCTCAAATGTTTCTAAAATTCCATGTTTCTTTTATAGTATCTAATAAATATACACAATTGTGGTTTCAGGTGTTTCAAGAATGATTAAAATCCTTTAATTTTTGGAAAATTCCTCTTTCTGAGAATGTGATGTGAAAAATATTGTACGCAACTTAGTCATAAAGTGAGCAATTACAGCTTATACTGAAATCTTTGGACTCAGTGTACACTCTAATTCAGTGGTTCCTACACCACAGTTAGTCTGAAGGATATACTCCAAGAAGTGATCTACGAAGTTGGCAATGATTTAAAAAGAAGAAAGTTAAATAAATTAGGTTAAAATTTTTTTTTAATTCGCTTTTATTTTATTATTTGAAATTAGCTTTGTTTGTTTAGAACGGATTTTGCGGTGCATTTCTGTAAATATAAAAACGTAACACCTTTTAACTACTTTAATATTTACAGAATAGTACTGAATCATAGTAGATAACAAACTCCATAAAAGCTAACCCAGTGATCTGGTACCAAATTATGTCATATTTTGTTGCCTTAGTAATTGCAATAAAAGCGTATAAAAAAACATAAGTTAGGTACCTACTTAATTTTAAAACTTATTACCACAGAAACAAATTCAATTATTCTAGTACTGCCATTTTTTGGGCAGTCCTCTCTTCATCCTCCTCCCCAACCATAGGTCCGTATGGACTCTGATAATTTTTTTTTGTAGACCCTGATCCAAAAAAGTTAGGAACCACTGCTCTGATTGCATACAGTACCTAATAGGTATACTATTTTAATTCAATAAGGATATTAAAAATTTATTGACGACCAAGATAAGTTGTAGGTAGGTACTTACCTACTTATTTACTTATTAAACAGAATATTTATTTTATCTGAATTTTCTTACATAAATATATGACACTTTTCTTTAAAAATATGCAATAAAATCTCTATGTAGGTATTTTCAAATCTTGGCAGTTAAGCAGTGATATTTCCATAATGTATGATCGATATACTCTGTATAAGTACTCTCATGATTTTCCTTAACAAATCATGGGTATACTTAGTGTAATCTCAACCAATTCGCAGAAGAAAAAAATTATTAAAAAAGTGATCAAATTACTAAATTTTTTATAAATTCTTGTTTATTTTGTTGAAAACGGATAAAACGATGCGTAATTTTAATTTTATTTCCCATCCTTGGTAACCCCTCTTTTCCTTTTAACCTTGAGAAAAATATAAAATACCTAGGTCATGTTCAGGTATTTGACGGCTTAGCATTCGTAAAAAAAGATAGGCGTGAGTGCAGCCGAGGCTATACTCATGTAGGATTGATGTGTAAAGATAAAAACAAAATTAACAATTTCCAACTTCAGGATATTTCTGCAAAATCAAAATTAACAGCGTAGTTGTGAATGTGGCGGCATTGCACACACACACAGCCACATGCCTACACATCATATAACACACACAGATTTACAATTGTAATTCTTACACAAATCTGATGATTGTAATTCTCATTTAGCCCCTACCATAGACCTCGCGCTAAAATGTTTACAGATCAAAAATGACAGTAACATTATTGCAATTAAGCAAAAAAAATAACATCACAGCCTCATATCAAATTATTTGGGTATAACTCCAAGTGTTAGTGTTCCTTAAAAGGCTGTCCACAGGCGCAAGCTTTACCAAAATTTTACCTGTGGAAATAGGTTTGTGCAAGTAAACTGGTGCGTTCAGACAGCAAAACAGTGACATTTACAGTCCCAAAAGTGTGACTTGTGTCCAGTTGGCAATGTAAATGACATTTTGTCCAAACTTAGTTTGCAGGGTAAAGGTTGCGCATGGGACAGAGTTTAAGTCCTATCAAGCATCAGATCGAAGTTTGCATAAAATCACTTATACGGAAAATTGCACAAGTTTACTTGTATGGTGTGGACACTATCAAGTTTTCCATCTTATTGTGCAAACCATATCACACTAGTAAACTTGTGATAAAGTCTGTGCGAGTGAATGGCCCCAGAAACATTCATGTATCAAATGTGAAAGAATGATGAAAGGGTCTTGTTTTTTATAATTTTTTTTTGTTTGTATTTTTTGGTGATTTTATTTTTGGTTCTGTTTTATTTTATTACGAACACGACCTTAAGCATCAATTAGCAACTTCAATAAGTATCTACGTACCAATATTAAGACTTTTGACTACGAGGTATGAGCACTATGGTGGTAATAGATGAACTGCTGTTTTGTGTTTTTTCAGTTATAATGTTTTTGTATAGGTACATTGTTATGTATAATATATATATATATATATATAGTAAATATATACCTAATGTATAATATATAATATATAGTAAATATATACTTATAAACAATGTAAATAGATATAAACCTAATGTAAACAAAAAATTCAAAATGGCCGCTCATCCCTTCTTACCATAATAAAAGAGAGCCTTACACCGATACAATAGGCATGGGAATGATCCATATATTACGTACATGATAAAATGAGAATTTAAATTTTGAGTTGTGAAAGTGTTCCCTTTATGAAACTAATAATTGTTTCTGAGACAAATATATCAAATTCAAGTTTCATTATTAGTACCACAAACTCGATTTGAAAAAATAAATCTACATTGGCTCCATATATCGACTCATGTTTATTACAAAAGATAGGTATAACCTTGAAAATTAAATTATATTCGAGCAATACTCTCGCTTTCATCAAACCTTATAGGTACATCGATCAACCCTGCTGTTGCAAAACAATTATGAATTTCACCGCAGTGGGTTATTAAATTGCACATAGATATTTTACCTTTTATACTTCACTCTTTCTGTATCGTTGAATTCGTATTCTTCTCAAAACTACAATTACAAATTACTAAAGGTAAAAAAATTGCGTAGAAAAGCTAATTGTTTTGGTTTCGTATATATGCAACCAAACAGGTAATCAATTTGTGCTGCTTTGTTTTTAGATTTCCAAGATAATATTCATTAAAATTGAATATGGAGAAATTACGAAGACAAACGGTGACCTGACTTGGAAAAAACAAGAACTTATTACAGATCTCAGAAATGAGTTTTTTCACCGACTACGCGATTCGAAATCGGTTAAATTTTGAAGAATCTCATCATCTTCGTTGGTAATAAATTTTCTACGGTAAATAAAAAAATTATACATTCTAACCTTTTCCTCTCGTCCCACTAACACATCTTTAAACTGTTGACAATTGAAACTAAATGAGGCTATTGCTATTTTCCGTAACGTATATTTCTATTAAGCTTAATTGACGACAGCCTGTGGTTGTCTGAGCTGCCAACGAGGATACAAAACGAGAAAAAGAAATAGTACCTAGTTATAGTCAAGTGTTTTTTGAAGAACATAACCAAAAGATAATTTATTATTACTAAGATACCTATCTACTTAAGTTTTTTTGGTTTTTTTTTGCAGCCAACGTTGTTGAATAACACGCATAATGGCTCCGAATTTGACGCCTGCAATCATTTCGGCACCATCGTTTGCAGAAATACCCATAGAAAGAATGCGCATGAAAAAGGAAATTGGAGTGTTGGAAGGTGTCGCCATTATATTGGGAATTATTTTAGGATCAGGTAAGATTTTATATTAATTATAATACATGTATTTTACTTGGTACAGTTGTACCGAGATAATGGATGATTTTGTAAATTTAAAATTTTCCGAGCAGAAATTTAAAAAAAAAAAAACTGTAGCGTAGCAAGCCACACTAGAGAATGTAGGTTTTCTTAACAAAAATTAATTAATTAATTAATACAATTGAAATAAGTATTTGACAGAATACTGCGTAAAAATTACGTTCGAAATGAAGAGTCAAGGAAATTCATAACGAGTCCCATTGGTTGTGAAGTTATAAAATACTGTTTAAGTTATTAAATGATTGTTTTGCAAATAAAATAACAGTAAGCCCGCTTTCCATCTAGCTTCTTCGTTTCATCTGGAATTTTATTTAAGTTACTCTTCTTAGCAATAGATAAAAATTTTTTTAAATCATTTCAACGCCTGGAACCGTTGAACTGATTGAAACAAAATTTTGCAAAATTTTTAAATATAATATACACCTACAATGTGAGTACCAAATTTTGTGACTTCTGATTAAAAATTACGCATTTTATAACCATTCGTAAGCCCCCAAGAATCGATCATAATAGGATATACTGGACCGGGCTGTAACTAGGAACGTGCGATCTGTGCATTTGCAAAGGGCAGCAGAGTACAAGGGCGCCATACTGACCCAAAAAAAAAACAAAAAAAAAACAACCTTAATGTAATACATTGTTGTCGTCTGATACATCGTCTGGACAACGACAAAGAATATTATTCTGATTTAACTGGCAAAAAAAATTCGTGTTTGGGCGTCAAAAAGTTTGTTTGCACAGGGTGGCAAAAAAAGCTTGGTACAGCCCTGATACTGGACGTACCATTTAGCCGATCTAAACCAAGAGCAATAAGGTTCAACCAGACATACAGCTAAAGAGATGTCCAACGCTTCAAAGGCGCCGTGGTTTAAAAATACATTAAAGATAGAAGAGTTGCAATTTAAGTTCTGCATTCTGCGCATTAAAGCTGCGCATATTTTGTTGTGAAAATAGACATTTCTACACAAATGAACACAAATACACACACACACACACACACACACATACTAATACATAAACACAAACACGTACAAACACACTATCAAGCTGCTACACATGCGCAATAACAAATATCGAAAATTCTAAATGTTCTATCAAGGTTCTATCATTGACGTACGTTTTTGATCGGGTGTTGGACATCTTTTTAGCTGTATGTCTCTAGCGTTATCCTTGTCTAAATCCAAATAAGTGTACAAAATTTCATGACTGTAGGATAAAAATTGTGACCTGTACCCTGTTATATAGAAATGTGTAGATATACCCATAAGCTATATGCTGTAGTGAAAATCAAAAATCAAGAAATTTTGCGAATTTTCAGAAGGGCAAAGACCAGCAAAAAGACTTGATGTCGCACTTTGTTGTTTGACTAACTTCAGTCTTAAATGTAAATTTTTTTACTTTCCAATTATTTATCGAATTAACGTTTTTCCCTGAAATTAATCCAGTCAAAATCGATGATCACTTAATGTCAATACTACCTAAATTTAAATTAATTCGTAGACAATCGCATAAAAACCGGCAAATGCAATTAATTTGCTAAATTATCCTGTTTGACGGAGTGAGATAATTTATGATCTTCAATTACATAAATTTTTCAAGAAATTGACTGCTTTAGGCTTTAGTTACGTAGGAATGCGAGAGGTTAAGCGAGAAGGATGATTTTTTTTTACTTTTGAAAGGAAATTTATCTTATGCCTTAATGGTGTATTATAATGGGAAATCTTAAATTTTACAAATAATTCATTTTCCAACATTTAAATTTTTGACTAATTATTTATAAAATTACCTGAGGTGCTTTTCCGTGGTATTTTTGTTTTTTCTTAGATATTTATAAAACTGACTAAAATTTTACGTCATCATCTATAATCCCTGAAAGATTTTCCGTCAAAAAGAATAATAAAATAAAACAAGTTCACTTGCAGTTTTTTTTTTTCCTAATTATTTTTATAAATTCAGTTATTTTCAGTATTGACTAACTCACGTTTTTGCCAAAATTATTTGGTTTTTCAATCGCCAGGTAAGAAATTTAACAGTCTGATAGCCCTAAAATACAATCTGACTCTTAGTTCGATCGATCAGTTAAACTAACTGAGAGCCTAACTGAGGTTAGAAAAACCAGTGCTAAATTAGTGAACAAAAACCAGTCAAAAAACGTTAATCCATAATTCCCTAACTCTCAAAAAAATTTAAATTTCTAACTAACTTTTCCCGGGTATCAATGGAGGACATGAAGTCTTTCTGCCAACTTTTTCACATTTTCCCAGGAATTTTTGTAAAAAATCTGATTTATGTAGCTATTTTGCAGTTTTTTTTTTCTTTATTCGCAGGTATTTTCATTTCTCCAGGAGGAGTGTTGGAGTACGCCGGTTCTATAGGTTTTACCCTTACCATATGGGTACTTTGCGGAATGCTTTCAATGATTGGAGCCGTATGCTATGCAGAACTCGGTACGAGTATTTTGAAGTCTGGAGGAGACTATGCCTACATTAATGAAAGTTTTGGATCTTTATTAGCTTTTTTATTCTTATGGGACGCCGTCATCGTATTTGTGTGAGTCTTGATTACTATGCGAGTACTTATACATATAGGCCCATATTCCCCTTCACTTAAACTTCACTTAAAAATGACTTTTGGCACAATTTTGTATTTAATAGTGTGGTAACGTTTTATTTTTATATTGGAACTCTCATAAGAGATACAATGTTCCCACATTTTTAAGAACAAAATTGTGCAAGAAAATTTTTTAAAGTGAAATTTAAGTGAAGGGAGGTTAAAGTGACATTTGTGAATATGGGCCTTAGTTAATAGTTGTGGCGTTCAGTGGCGACAACCTTCATTCTGCAGGTGTTGCATCTGCAACACGTAAAAATATTTTGTAGCACTGGAAATTTGTAGTGTCCTCCAAAAAAAAACTAGGTACCGGAAATATGTGTGAAAAAATAAACGTTTATTTTAGTGATGAAAAATTTTTTGTATTTCACCAAAAAAATGTAGCTTGCCGCCACTGGTGAAACCAAATCAATAATAAGTTACAAAATAATTATAAATTTCTCATTCGCTTATTTTTCTTTCTTTTTTCATTTTAGACCAACAACCAATGCTATTATGGGGTTAACATTTGCCAATTACATTGTAAAACCATTTTTCCCCACGTGCCAAACGCCAGATTTAGCCGTTAGACTGTTGGCTGCCGCAGTAATCAGTAAGAGCCATCAAATATTATACACTAAAATTCAGTTAGGCCCTTCCTGGAAACTTATCGTCAAGATAGCAAATCGGTGTTTTTAAACGGCATATTCCGTCGAAAGTTCGAATCAACATCTAAATAATATTAATATTTTACTCTTTGCCTTTTCAAGGAAATCTTAATTTTGAACAACCGAGGGAGTATAATTATTATTATAAAATTGCTTAGACCAAATTTAAGGTGGAGATGAAGGATGTAGCTCCATTATAAGAGGGAGTCAGTGTCTTCTCTAGCACCTCCTCTAATCCCCCTCCACTTCACCATTATAACGATAAACATATACCATCTATTTTTACCCAGTTTGTTTGTAAATGGGGTACTATAATTGACCTGACAAAAGCGTTAGAGGTGGGGATAGTAAAAATTATCCCTTTCATGAAAAAAGAAAACAATTGCAACCATTTTTTCATTTTAACCTAGGTACTTTTGTTTTTAATTTATATGTATACGGGTATAATTATGTATGTAAGTGTGTATGTACAGGGTATATATAATATATGTATGTATGTATCGCCAAAAATTTTATATTTACAATTTTCAGAAAACCACAAAATGGGTCAAAAAGAAGTTTGGTATTTATCCGTTTGGTAATTTCCAAGAAAACTAGAAAACAACCTCATATTGATGTAAGTCTGATAGAAGTTTGGTACCAATTAGTGTTGTAGTTTCTGAAAAAATAGGGGAAGAAAAATTTCTGGAAAAAATTTTGTGATCGTTGTTTTGAGAAAATTTGCTAAAGTTTTCCTGAAAGGTATTCCTTGCATAAGATTAAATTTGATAGGTGTTTGGTGCCTATCGGCTATTGGTTCAGTATTTCCAAGAAAACCAGAAAATAATAAATTCCTGTAATCAGTTTTGAGCAATACAACATCGATAGATTGATATTTTTATTAAAGACATTGATAACTATTGATAGGTTTTTGTGATTTATTTACCTGTATAGAGGTTGAGGAAGACAGATTTGATGCAATTAACAAAATAATAAAGATGTTCATGAAGTTAGTCTCAGAACCGTGTAATTGCAGAAAAAAAAAAGTAATGTACAATGTATGAAATGCATGTACATGGCAGAGATGTACAAAGGTAAATGAGTAAGTGGTGGAATGAGTATCCGTGTCTTTTACCCTCATATAGCAAAATATACTATTTCAACAAATAATAGTATTTTACTCAGCTTTTTAGCAAAATGAGTGATTATCACAAGAGGCTAACTAGTTGAGCACGATATTTTTTACAACAAATCCACCAAAAAGAGGTTATTATTTATTTGATTGAACAGGTAAACTTCATTTATGAATAGAATTTTAGATAAGAATTAAACATTACCTGGTTCAACGAATATAGAAATTATAAAAACTGTAGTTAGTTTAATTCAAGCTGGAGAATTTCAGAAATATATTTTTATAACATATCTCAAGAATAAAATTAATATTGCGATGTTAAACTCATTACTTCATTGGTCATAAATCATAATAATCTCACACAGCCTAGGCCTAACAAAATTTGCTAGTAAAACCTTACCTATCCATTACTTTTGGCCACGCAAATTTTTTCATCATTTGTTGTTACTTGTTATCGCTTCTACACTAATGGATAGACTGTGATGCTCATATTTCTGTTTAATGAATTTTCTCAAACTTAGCTCCTGTCTAGATCATTTTTTCTTACCCAAAAACCCTTTTCCTTTATATTTCAACAACATTGTTAGTCTAGTTCTTCAGAACGCAGTTACATATACATACATACATACATACATACATACATACATACATACATACATAATTACATACATTCATACAATTATTGCTCGTGTTATAGTATAAGATTATTGAGAAGTGAACTTGGTTGTTTGTGTAAGAATCACCATGTAAAATGGCCCTTTTTCATTGCGACATTTTCCAACTTACATATGTGTAAATTGTGCTGTGAAGAAATAAACAACATACAGTCAAGAAAAATTTCATTTCTACACTGTTTCTATCCTTGGTGAAAAAGTTAAAATCATTTTTGATG
Organism: Ericerus pela; assembly: GCA_011428145.1. Taxonomy (NCBI): domain Eukaryota; kingdom Metazoa; phylum Arthropoda; class Insecta; order Hemiptera; family Coccidae; genus Ericerus; species Ericerus pela. The sequence goes on from WOFM01002179.1 coordinate 244,680, forward strand.
TTTCAAACTAATTTGGAAATCTTGTATTTTGCTAATCAAAATTGATTCAATAATAAACACTTTTTGGTGTATGAGTTGAGAAAAATTTATTTAGCTGGTTTTGTAGCCTCAGTTTAATTAGAAAAAATTATTGAAGAACACAATATTTTAATGAAAATTCAAAAATATGACGAACTATTTGGATTTTTTCCTCTCTTAAAAATTTTTTAGACTCATAGTTACATAAAGTTTGAAATAGAATTCATCCAATCATATGTGCAAATAGAGCTTGAAATTTGGGGGGGGGGGCTAAGCCCCTACCAAAAAATATTTGATGTCTTTTTCTTTCTTTTTTTTTGGTTGACAATTTCATCGTATATTGCTCTGAATAAATCTGTGAACCCTGCCATACCAAATAAATTACCACCTAAATTATAAAGAAAAAAAAAAAAATTGATGACCTTCTTTTTGCTTGTTAATTTTTAAAATCACAATGACAAAATAAAATTTTGGGAGAACTGATTCCATCTGCACCCTTCTATTGGCACTGCCTACATGTCTAATCAAATATAAAATAATGCAATTTACATTAACAACAATTAAAACATTTCAGGCCTTTTAACATACGTGAATTGTCTGGACATGAGAGTAACGACTCGAGCTCAAAATGTATTTATGTTCGCTAAAGTTGGCGCCATTTCTGTTATAATCGCAGTAGGAGTTTTTATCTTATTTGCTAGTATGTTTTTCTTCAATAAGCTATACCTTCCTTTCCATCTAAATAAATACAATTATTGCATCAATTGTGGAATTGTCTATGAACTTCCAGACCCTCCAGAACACTTTGGCAATATTTGGATGGGAACTACCACAAATCCTGGACGAGTGGCTGTCGCCATTTACTCTGGTATATTCTGTTATTCAGGCTGGTAAGTTTTCGCATAATTATACATAATATAAGTACATACAAAGTGATGGAAGATATCGATACTTTTACGATACTTTTACGTATCGATACGAATCAACATTTTAATGATATATATTGATACTTTTTCCATCAGTAGTTATTACCTCTATCAAGCTTTTCAAGCTGAAGATAAACTTTCCAACAAATAAAAGGCATATGTTCTGCTGGGGCTATATGAAGGATTGAAGTACCTATAAACATAATAATATGTTTATGAGTGTGCATATTGCGCATGCACACAATCACACATATTCAGATCATGTAACACATACACATGAGAGTTACAATTGTAAGTCTTACGAGTTATGTAAATTTGACGATCATAATTCTTGTTTAGCCACTACTGTAGACCGAGCACTAACATTTTTGCACATCAAAAAAAAAAAAACAAAAAAACAATTCTCACAACATGCAACTTTTGTTGAAGTTTTGATCAGGCGCGTGCTTAGAGATGGTAGTTTTGGCTGATTCAACATCCATCAAAGGCCAAAAACAATAATTTCGCGCCAGCTAGTCTCCCAGAAAATGTAGGTTTTCAAAAACCCGACAATTACAATTAAAACTGGCAACAAGTTGGTACTGATCATAAATAATAATTGTGTTTTAATTTCTTACCTAGCCATTATATTTTAGAATAAAAATCAGAATTAAATTAGAAATATCAGAAATACCGTCAAGCTAATCCACACCGAAGTTAGTAGCGCTTTAGAATAAATTAAATTAAACATTTTTTCCAAATTTCATAGTTATTGGTCTGAAATTGAGCGTTTTATTGCCGTAAAATCTCCAAAATGAGAACCAAAATGGCGGTACAAGAAGTATTATCCGACCAATCTGCATCAAAATAAATATGTTAATTCTTAATTTAAAACTAATGATTAAACAAAATTTTGTGACTATTGGACAAAAATTTCAACCTGTGCTGTGGTAACAATAAAAGGGAATAATATATTATACAGGTAGGTTATACTTAAATTATTATTATGAATTTGAAATTTTAGTCCCAAAAATATTCTTGGGTCATGAAAAAAAAAAACCTACTCATCTCTAAATAATTACAAGATATGAAGCCTCTCAAACAAAAAAAGCCGTGTGAAAGCAGAATTTTTTGTTGGTAAGAATCCTCATTTTACATGGCTTTTCCAAGGCTAGAGTACTTTAGCTCCTCAGGGGGCTGAAGAAATTATTCACTGGCTCTGCTCATTATAGTTTGTCTTTTTCTCAACGGGCCCTTTTTGATGATTTGCTGACCAGATTTTTTTTCTTAAATCTTCCTCCAGAAAAGTTAAAAAGCCACATGACAATTACAAGAAAAATGTGATTATTCGATTAATTGGTGTCATAGAGTAGTAGATTAAAAGGCAAGACAGAAAAAATAGCCGATGGTTTGCTTCAAGTGGGAGCTCAACCCCCTCTTCTCTACTTTACAGATCTGACTATAAACAAAACACCAACCAAAGACAACTTCTGCGCACGAAGCTGATTTTTATGGAAAATATCAATATTTTTACATATCAAAATGTACAAATTTGTATGGATAGAACATAATCCCATCAAGTATCGACACGTATCAATATTTTTTCCATCACTGTTCAGGGTAAACTCTGAGTGGAGCGCAATATTACATCAGTGGATAGTACATTGGGAGAAGAAAGTTGTCAAAATTTGCCTTATAATTGGCAGATAGGCAGCCATTCATACACATGTGTATGAGTAATTGCATTCTACAAATTGTAAGGAAAAATTACAAAAACACGCCTATCATTATCTCCTTACATCTATTAAGATGTGGGATATAATTTTTAATTGATGATGTGGTATGCCAGGGAGGTGCATTCGACAATCCCCCTTCAGTCCCACAATATTCCTTACTACAATTGTCACAACCGAGAAACTTTGGTAAAATCACGTACACTGTATGGTGGCCACAGAAACACCACCACCCAACCGAGAATAGCCTACTAGCTATCCGTGGACTCAAATTTTGACCATGTAAATGACCATGTAAAGGGATGAGTTTAAAATATCTTTACACTATTGGCTATTCTCATAGCCGTGGATGGAACAGAACAAAAACCATAAAACTAGAAACTAGAGATTTTACATACCTGGTTACCCCATTGCCACAAGGAAATCAACACATTATTATAAAAAAATTAGCATGTATTATGAAAAAATACGACGAGTATAATTAAAAACTGTGAAACATATTAAATAATTTGCATCAAAAAGTACAATGTCCAAAAAGGAAAAATATCAAAGTACATAACATGGTTAAAAAAAGATTGATGTATACATGTATAAGTTGAGAAATCAAAAATGTAAGTGAAGAGAGGAAAAAAATATAAGAAGAATTTAGATTTAAAATTAGTCCGTCCGTGGAAGTTAGAGGGGATGAAAAATAGTTGAAAAATTATATTAGAATAACAGCAGAGGTAGAGGTATCAGAAGATGGGAATCGAAGGGTTAAAAAATGCAGGTAACTATGGAATAAAAGTTCATCTGTGGTAGCATTTTTTGTGAAGAGGAAGGAGGGAGTGAGAGAATGATTGTGACGAGTGTAATGAACGACGTGGATGATAAGAAAATATAAAAAAGGATGAATAGTAAGATGACAAGAAAAAGAGTGAATTGTGAGATGATTTAACATGAATCTATGAAATGAGTGAAGATGCCAGTCGGTGGAAGTATATGTATAGATAGAAAAAGTTTTAGATGGAAAAATTTACAGGTAAAGTATGAAATTATACATGTAGCCTAGAAGAATACTGTATATTATAAAAAATCCGGGACTATTTTAAATCTATAGGGAGTTTCTAAAATGTTATTTTTATTTTTAAATTTTGAAAATTGGGTAGTATGCCGCATAATGCGTCAATGATAGTGTCATAATGGCAGTTTTTAAGGGAATTGTTTTTTGATTTTCTGAATTTTCAAACTTTCGTAACTTTTTCAATTTTAAGGACGAACCATAAGCGGAGAGGAAGCTTTTTGTTTCTCTCGACGAGTTCTATAAGACCTCTTCGGTTAATAAGAGATTCTAGTCCATTTAAAAATTTTTTAAGTAATTTTAATGCTACACAGCCCCATTAATTTTGAATATAGACCAATTGTTGACATGTCATTTTCATATTTTCACAATGTCTTATCCACTGGTGCTGTATGGCGGACCACTCAGAGAGCACTCTGCATGTAATACCTATGCTGTATAGTATAGGTATCTCGACAAATATGAATGCAGTTATGATTATTTTAGATTCTAATGCGTGTATTTTGGTACATAAAATATGTGTAGGACTTACCTAAATTTCATGACCGAAGAATTGAAGGATCCTTACGTGTAAGTCTGCTAAACCGGCTTTTATGAAGAGTATGTAACTTCGCTATATATTCCAATAATAATGCTGTAGTAAAATAGAAAGAAAAAAATCGAATCTATCAAATTTCGATGCTCCTTATTTTACGATTTTTGTTGTTTTTTCTTCTTTGTTTCAAATCAATTTTGCGCAGTAATCTCCCGAAAGCTATTTACATTTCCGTTCCCCTGGTCACAGCTGTGTACGTTTTTGCAAATGTATCGTATTTTACAGTATTGAGTCCACAAGAAATTATCCAGTCTTCTGCTATTGCTGATGTTAGTCTGTTTGAACGGAAAACCGATAAGTTGTTCAAAATAACTACAGTGGCGGATCCAGGGGGCGATGCGAGGGGGCGCGCGCCTCTTCCTAAAATAAAAATTATCTAATTTTTGGAAGGGAAACTATCTTATCAATAAAAAAATTTGTTAAACTATTAGTTTAGGTACAGAATTTTTGAGGAAATTAGAAAAAATATCTCTGCCGCACATTAAAGCGGTAAATGTGTATCTTCCAAAAGTGTCAAATTTTGTAATAGCTACCATTCGAAAACCAGTTGACCGATTTCGCTCAAATTCAATACCAAACCAGTCCCTAATAGTTTCCAACTGCCATAAAAATTTCAAGCCAAAGTATTTTAATTTAGGGGAGTTATCGTGATGACAATATGGTGGGTTTGCAACACTTTCAGAACCCCTTTCTCGGGAACTAGCGGATGAATTTCAAAAATTTTAACACGAATGTGTAGCCTATGAAAGTTTCTAACCCTACCCAAAGTTCGATTTTGATAGATCAAATAGCAGAGGCTCCACAAACTACCAAAAAGTGCCAAAATAAGCAAAAAATGAAAAAAAATATCATTATCATTATAGGTATTTGAGACAAAATTTAACGAAAATAATTATTAGGACAAAATTCAAGGTGCATGCTCCAACTATAAATGTTTCATTGTTTTCTTCGAGGATATGTATATAAGACTGTAGGATAAAACGAAAAAATAAACGACTAGTTAATTGCGACTAATAATATATTGAAGAAATTAACACTTAAGTCGATTCATATTTGAGAGAAGAGAGTAGTGTTCCGTATGAAACTGTTGAACGAAATAAATTATAATTTATAAAGTAGCGAGAGTAAACGGTCAACGAATGTAAGAACCATCCGTCGAGTTGTGGCGTGAATCGAGATAAAGCCGTAATACAACCTATAATGATAATCATATGGCCCATCTAGAGAATGAATACGTTCATTCTTATATCCCCACACCGAGCTAGAGAAAACGGAGAATCCGTTTTTTCCATAAAATTACAAATTATAAAGTACATGACAAAAGGGATATCTTAGTAATTTTTTCTACATTTTTCGCGATACAACATTCGAGGATCATTTTTTTTGTTAGTCGTACACATTTTTCTCTCGTATTTCTATCAAATTTTATAACTAAGTTTCGCATTTTTAATAAACTATTTCTACGTGCAATTGAATGCATCTTCGTTATTCTTTTGTTTACACTTTTACTTTTTTTTGCGACAAAATTCAAAAATTTTCTATTAACGCGGTACATATTTTTCTTAACTTGCTTCGAACATACATTGATTTTGGGTATGATCCCTGTAAAATAAATTCACAAAATTTGACATAGAAACAAAACATAAAATTTTCAAAATTAACTTATTTATATTCACATTAAAGTTTCGTTGAGTTTAGTAAAAAGTGATTTGATTTAACAATCCTCACTGAATGGCACTCGTTAGACGTGTTCGTATGACAACAAACTTGTGTAAGTTTGCAGGAACAGAGGACGCTGAGTTTATTCACCATTGTAAACGCGAGTATTTTGTTGAATCGTACACAAAATATTTACATAAATTCACATACTTAATACTAAAAATAAATTTCTATCGTTATGTCATTCAAGGCTCCAGGTACCCAAGAGATCTTTCGTATGGAATCATTTTTGTGCGATGATACAGGCGTGTATTTCCCGTTTTGTTATTGTTAATTTTTACCGAGTATACCGATTTTGACCTTATTTCGACAATTTCAAAAGGACCTATACGTATTTCATCCAACTTCTCACGATTTAATTTGTTACCATTCTCTATGAAGACAAGATCTCCGATCTTGAAGTCGTAAATTTCCCTGTTGGGTTTTAAGCGTTCTTTATTTTTTTCATGACATTTTAATGAATTTACAAATGCTAATTTCCTGTCCTTCGTAAAGTCTCCCTGTTCCCTCAGTTCAATGGGTACATTTTCGGGGAGTTTTCCATACATTAGGTAACTTGGTGCAAATCCAGTTACGGAGTGTATAGTATCGTTATACTCTTTTGTGCATTGTGATGCTATATTCGTCCACGCTTTCTTTCTTTCATCCTCATTCATCCTACATCTGATCCTATTGACCAGAGTCTGATTTAGACGTTCGTTTAGTCCATTTGAGGAGGGAGAGTCAACTGCGGTGATTACATGTTCAATGTTATTTTCTTTCAGAAAGTCGTTAAATTCCTTTGAACACAATCCTCCATATTGGTCAGTTAAAAGTAATTTTATTTGTTTTTCATCGTTTACTTTTTACATAATTTTATAAAATCTGTTGTGGATTGACCGGATGATGTGAGAATGTGGGCGTAACGGGTGAAGTGGTCGACTAAGAGATGTAAATATTTTTTGTACCTCGTTTTCCACCTAATCCACCTATAGTGTCTAATGACATGATCTCATGAGGTTCTTTAGCTGGGCCCAAATGCCCTAATGATCCATTCTCTGTTCTAATACGTGTTTTATTGCATATACAGACTTGACATGAGGTGCATATTTGATCTATTGCTTTATTAATACCCTTAAAATTGTAATATGGTGTTATTATGTTCTTAACATGTTTAGAACCAATGTGACCGTATTTTTCATGGATTTTTCTGATTATGTTTTTGCCAAAATTTTCCGATACTATTATTTTTAATTTGTCTTTTATTTTTACATATTTAATGTTATTTTTATTTACGATTTTTTGTGTTGTTTGTGTATCTAGTTCAGATTGATCTTTTGCGATGTCCGCTAATGTAACGACATTAACAGTACGAATTGTATCTTTTAATTGGTTCTGGTCAGGGTCAAGAACAGGATTCCTAGACAAGCAGTCTGCTTCAATGTTGGAGGGTCCGGGTTTATAAACTACTTCGAAATCGAACTGTAATAAGTTATGTATTAGATCCCCTAACTCCTCATCAGTCCTCGCTTTTATTTTTAGATTTTCGAGAGGTTTGTGATCCGAAAAGACTGTAAATCTTTTCCCCATTAGCCAATACTGCCAATACTTGATAGCTTCCCTGATTGCGATACATTCGATATATATGGCTTTCTTTTTTTTTGGTATTCATTTAGTTTTCGTGAGAAATATGCAACGGGTTTTTCAGAGTTATCTTCTTGTGGCTGCTTTAAAACTGCCCCAATTCCCTCAATACTCGTGTCTGTATATATGTTAATCGGTTTGTTTCTATCAAATATGGCTAGAACAGGCGTCGAAGCCAAATAATCCTTAATTTTAACAAAAGCATTCCTGCAATTTTCAGACCATACAAAGTCAACATTTTTCCTTAATAAATTGTGAAACGGTTCGAGTAACCTAGTAGCATTTGGGATATATTTTAGGTGAAAGTTTATTTTACCCAAAAACTGACGTATATTTTTCTTATTTTTCGGTTGTGGAAAATCTTTTATTGCAACTACGTTATTCGTTAGCGGTCTGACTGTGCCATTCCCAATTACATGACCTAGGTAAGTAACTCTGTCTTTTGCGAACTCACATTTCGTAAATTTTAGTCTGAAGCCTTCCTCTTGTATAGCAATGATTAGTTTCTCAATATGCGCTACATGCTCCTCGAATGATTTCGAAAATATGAGAATATCATCTATGTAGTTCGCACAAAAACTATCTAGCTCTCTCCTTTTTATTATGCCGGACAATATTCGCTGGAAAATGGCGGGAGCATTTTTGTATCCAAACGGCATGCTAACCCATTCCCAATGTCCGTGTTGCGTAATGAACGCAGTTTTATGGCGGTCTTTTTGTCGAATTGGAATTGTCCAGAAAGCTGAATTGATATCAAGGGAGGAGAACCAGGTACACCCTTGGGCGCGTGTTATGAGGTCTTCAATTAGAGGAAAAGGTTGGCTTTCTGGTATGACCAGTTTATTTAAGTCCCTAAAATCAATGCACATTCGATTTTTTACTTTCACTTCACCTTCTTTTTTATATGCCAGAGTTACAGGGGATGCGAAAGGTGATATTGATTGTTCTATCATTCCGTGTTTTAATAACTCGGTCACCTGACTTTCAATTTCTTGTTGATCTTGGAATGAGCAACGATATGGTTTTTTTGCGACGTAACTATTTTCAGAAAGTTTTATGTGTGCTTCGTATTTGGTCACCTTACCGATATCGTATCTATTCTTTGCAAAACTTGAACCATACTTATCAATAAGATCGAATATTATTTTTTTTTTTGGTTATCGAGGTGATTTGTTCGTACCTCAAACTCTTCAATCGGTATAAACTCATTCCAATTAATGCTGATTTCATTCTCACTTTCATTTTTATTTTCGCTTTCGCATGGTATGTATTTATTATTATATCTCTGGTATAACTTGAGATTTTCGTCTAAACTCAAACTGTAGTCTTTTATTGTGTCTAAGCCAAGTACGATATCATATTTAAAATCCTTTTTGTTTATAATGAAAAGTCGAACGTTCTTTTCGATGTTCATTATTTTCATTTTTATTACTGTTAAGCCAATTAGACTATCGCCCCCACTCATCGTTTTATAAGCATATTTTTCATATTTTATTATTTTTTTCTCTAAGGTTAAAAAAAATCATATCTTATCATTGAAATGTTAGCCCCTGGATCGTAGAGTGCCGAACATATTTTATTTTCTATTTTAGCTTTTATTTCGATGAGAGGGAGAATACTTAGTTTTTTTGGTTGACCTCATTAAAAAGTCCTTCAAGTTCGGTATTGTTTGCTACCTTAATGGGTTTTTCATGATTTTTATTCGTATTTCTATCTTTAAAATTTTGTCCTGCTGGATTATTCCAGCACTCGTTGATGTGGTGATAACGATCTTTGAAACCTTTCTTTTCGCAAAGAGTACAGGGCTTATAATCAGGGTTTTTATGTTTTTTGTTTCTTTCGTTCCTCTTACCCTTCTCTCCTTCTTCATTTTGTCCTACATTTTTCTTATCCTTTTTATTATATCCGGAGATGCTCTCCCACTTAGTAATTTCAGAAAGTAATTTTCCTTGTGAATCTACAAAATTCCTATCAATTTTCTCTCTCACTTCCCTAGGTAACCCCACGGCAATTATCGCTATTCTATTTTTTTCGCTCATATCGGGTAGTGCTTCGACGAGAAGGCAATTTTTTTTTATTACATAATCTGAAAATGAGGTACCTGAGAGCCATCTAAAACTAAGCGCGAACCAAATACTGTCCCAACCTTTGTCTCCGAATGCTTCGATGAAATTGGCTGACCAAGTGCTCCACGTATCCTCGAAGTTAGTTGTCCATTGGGCGGTGAACCATTCCAGTGGTGTTTTGTCCAGGAAAAGCCTCATCGCCTCGGCTCTGCGTGTCTCTATGACATTGAGTCGATCACACTCCCGATTGAATGTTTTTAGCCACACCTCCGCATTTTGATTTTTGTTGGTATATTTTGAAATAACCATATCCTTCGTGATGGATTGAAGGGATTTTTTTTGGTCTGTTGAAACGTCAGGATGGACATCTTGGGTGATGGATGGTTCCTCTGACTGCAGGAAATATTCCTTAAACTGGGTGTTACCTTCTTCATCGACGTAAATTTTTTTCAATTCCGAACTGAGGTTGATCGTCAGGTTCCGAAATTGTCCGCGTCTATTCATAGCTTGAATATTTCGTGCGACGGTAGGTACCTTGGCCAGTACATCGTGTTGCGTCATTGGTTGCGCTTCAGGTGGAAAATAATAAGTTTCTGAGTCAGAGCTTAAACGTATGCTCTTAACAACGTGGATGCTGCTTCTTATGTTCCCAGGAGCTGACACGTATGCAAAATGAAAGGTGGCTGAGATCGCGGTAGTTGACATTTTCAAAGTTAAAATTTCACAAATTTTTTTTTTTTTTTTTTTTTTTTTTTTTTTTTTTTTTTGAAAATCTAAATAAAAGATTAAATGAGATTATCGCGTGTGTTAATTTATAAGACTGTAGGATAAAACGAAAAAATAAACGACTAGTTAATTGCGACTAATAATATATTGAAGAAATTAACACTTAAGTCGATTCATATTTGAGAGAAGAGAGTAGTGTTCCGTATGAAACTGTTGAACGAAATAAATTATAATTTATAAAGTAGCGAGAGTAAACGGTCAACGAATGTAAGAACCATCCGTCGAGTTGTGGCGTGAATCGAGATAAAGCCGTAATACAACCTATAATGATAATCATATGGCCCATCTAGAGAATGAATACGTTCATTCTTATATGTATATGATGGAGATTACATAATAATGGTTTTGGTGTCGCATCTATGGATAACGCTACTGGAGCCACGTGTTTTGCTTTCTAAAAATCAAATTGGAGAAAAAAATCGCCATGTGCATGTTTTTAAACACTGACGTACAAATTACTCCATTCTGGAGAATCTGGTTATTCTGATTGGTGGATGTCTATTGATATGAGATAATTTGTACACCAGTGTACACGTGCTCGGTGTAGATGTTAACGACAGTCGATCCCACTTGTAAACAGTAGTATACCCTCGAAGGTTATTTTCATCGGGATGTGATATATTCAAACAGTTTGAACAACATCAATACTTGAGTATGCTCCTATTTGATTCTTTTGTTTGATTCTTCGTTTGACTCTTCAATCTTTCTTAAAAGGATAATCATTCTTATCGGTTATCATTCCAATTTTATTTTAATGATGAGTTTCAGTGATCATGTTTAAAAATGAATAGATGATGGAAATCAAAATAGGAAAGTCATCGTCTGAATCATAATCTTCATGTTGGTTGGGATAATAATCATCCGAAACAACAGCTTGGTTTTCAATGTGAAGAAACTAATATGTACAATAAAGAAACTGAAAAATATTAAAAACATTAAAAAAAATAAAAAAACAAACTGAAACATTCTAATTGTAGAATATAATAATAAACTATTATGGAATAGATTATGTGTTCATGACGTATACGTTGGAAAAAAGTATTTATGGTTCGCATCATTATAAATAAAAAATTATTAATTTATTATTTACAGAAAAGTTAAGGATTTCGTAGCTGGAAGTATTTTATATATTATTTATTCACGATGAAAACTAAAACAGACAAACAATAATCACTTCTCCCAATCTCAAATACTGATAAATGGGCGAAGTAAATATTTTGGTCGAGCCATTCTCTATTAGTAAATGATTGACGAATGAATCGTTCACCGTTGTTGTTCAACCTGTGTGAATATATCACATCCCATTTTCATCCTAATAACAAATTGATCAGTGTTGCCAGGCCAATACAAGCTAAATTTGCGGTGCTTTACAACTTGTGTATGTATTATGTACAGAAGAATTTGAGTTACCTACCTATATACTTGTGATCTACGACTCAGGATTAGCGCTTTTCTAGTTATCATCCCCAGTTCTCACCAATGTACCAAATGCATATTGAGAGGGTTGAGGTTTTCTAGAGGACCATGATTGGCATTAAAACTGAAATAAAGATGTTTTAAATTAAATTTTTTTAGTAATGAAATTATTGTAGAAGTGGGAAGAGGGTGGAATGGATTAAACATTTCTTGGGGGACATTCACCTCTTCCATGGGCCATCCTGAGCTACATTTCTGGGTTAGTGCGCCCTCTCCTCAAGAAAATCCTGGATCCGCTCCTGAATCACTAACGTAACTTAGGTGCCTACCCACGAAAAGTTTCAACTATTTTTGACTTTTTCAGTCATTTGGACAGTATATCTTTGGTTCTTATTCGTGGATTATGTCCATCATGGTGGCGGTAACTGCAGCTGGTAGTTTAAGTGTTCACATTATGACATCTGCCAGGTACGTAGTCGGCTAAAGATTATTTAATTACCTTTTGATAGCAGAGTAGAAATACGTGGACCTCTGTCTACTATAGCAGGCCTACTGAATTCTGGTGTTAAAATTAAACTTCATAAACTCATACGACTCAACATTTCTGGTTTGTGACTACGAAAAGTAAACTCTCATTTTTCATTCGCAGTTTAGTGTATCTACCAGTATAGGTTAGCTGAAGGAGTGGCACGTTATGTTTGAGTACTCGCTAAACCATATATCTAAATTTCTTGCCGCTGGAATTATATAAGTAAAACTACTTTCCTATTTTGGAAATAAATTTTTTTCTGATTTGATTCAACCAAAGCTCAAAAGATGTTCTACAGCCTGATTTACACTTGACTAGTTCTGTAGCTACTTGCGAGCTATTTAGGGTACTATTCTGTTGACAGATAAATCAGTTTGTGTTTTTAGCCATTTAAGTTAACTTTAGCTTGGCGGATAGTCTTCCAAGAATCTCATTAAAATTTCACATGACAATCTATCAAGTTTTAGTTGACTACAAAAGGTTAAAACGATAAGTAAAAGAAAACAGTACTCCAAGTAGTTAGCTAATAGCATAAAAACTAGCTAAGTGTGAATCAAGTTTATGTCATTTTGTCCTTTAGTAAAAAATATTAAAAATAAGTTATCCTAGTTACGTACACTAAATCTGACAGACAGGAATGACCAAAAGCGTCAAATAATTCAAATTCATCCCACCATGAAAATAAGTATAATTATTTATTTTGTTTTCTTAAACAATTCATATTTCAAAATATTTTCTGACTGAGCTTCATCATATTTTTGAGGGGCTTAGCTCCCTATATCCCATCTTAGCTTCTCCTTCAGATTTAATTGGGACTGTCCAACATAATCTCCATCTGGTGGCTAAACTTATAATAACTTATATGGTGATCAATATTTTTTCTTCCATAAGAGTCGATGTATTTTTGACGATTTTCAAGAATTTTACAAAAATTGAATTTTAGGAATTTTTAGATGCAATTGGAGGTCAATGAAAGATTAAATTTTCTTCTTCAAATAGATGTAAGAGGAAAAATTATACATCACTATAATAAATGTAAACGCGATGGAAATTTATTTGCCAAAAGTTCCCCTAAATTCGATGGCATGAATTAACTATGGAGCAATGATAGAAATCAAGCATAGGCAAAAAGGCAAAGAAAGAGAAAGACAAGAAATTTTTTTTTACTTTTTTCTTTATTAATAATTGTACTGCCAGAAGTCTTGAGCTCACACAAGCCGAAACTCAGATTTCAGGGCTTGTTAATTATACATACGCCTTTACAGATATGGAAAAAAATGGTCTTTTTTATGTAATTTAAAATTGTAATTTTAATAAAAAAATAAGACGCCTCTTCTTAAGCCAGATTGTATAGGTATATTTAATTCAGTACAACTTTTCTTCATTCAGTTATTCAAAGAGGAGGATTTTACCTTTCATTTAGCTAAAACTGTGCTTAAAAATATGAAAAATTCAATTTTTGGTGAATTTTTGAAAATGGTCAAAAATACACGAGCTCTTATGGAAAAGTATAATTGAACCCTATTTTGTTTCTTATCAGCCCAACCACAGTTAATGCTGGTGTACTCTCAACCATCAAAGTATAGTGATAATGAAACAAGCACTACGTCATACAACAGTTACAGGAATGCATTAGAAAGAGAGAGTTATATCATATTGCTATCTCTCTTTCAGCATTGCCAATTTATCAGAATCAGATTAAATACAACAAAAAAAAAATTCACGTGGTTTTTGAAACTTCCTTTTATATGATTTTAATAAGCTTGACAAACATAATTATGAACGAATCAAGAATAATCTGTAACATTACAAAAATTACTAGGTAATTAATCACTAGCCTACCTATGTTTTTATCTTATTACATTTGTTGCAAAGAGTGGAAGAGAGAGAGCACTACCTTCTTCATAACTCTTTGCTTTTTAACACCTTCCTTCCACTTTAGATTTAGAGTAGTGCTTGTTCCATTATCCACATACTTCGATGCTCTGAGCTTGGATATAGTCCCAATATTTATCAGAATATGTTAAATTCCTCTAAATGACTGACAAATAGACCCAAGGACATATCATCTTATATTTCTTTGGAGAGAAAAATAATAATAATACGAATCATCTTTATCCAGGTATTTCCTCTGCATTCCTTATAACCAACCAAGTGTGGCTGAAGATATGTAAAGTATAACTTTGTTCTTTATTTTTTTTCAGGATGACTTTTGTGGGTGCACGTAATGGGCATTGTCCTCGAGTACTCTCATACATTAATGTAAATCAATATACTCCAATACCTTCACTTGTGTTCATGGTAAATATACAAAATAATATAACAATTACATTTTGCATAACTTATAAGTCTATACTGAAGAATTTTTGAAAACATATCCAAATTTTGACTTTTAGAATATTCTATCGGTAATGATGCTATGCACCACTGACGTTTACGTTTTAATAACGTATGCAAGTTTTGTAGAGTCATTCTTCATAATGCTGTCCGTTTCCAGTTTACTTTATTTGAGGTGGACAAGGCCTAATTTAAAGCGACCAATTAAGGTAGGTGGCTTTCTGTTCACTGCAATAATCAAATAACTAAACTGGCGGTCTAGGGAATTGATTACCAAATAAAGATGTGCGTTTTAGTTCATTTGGGGGATTTAGTTCAACAGGTCTCGGTCTTTTGAATGAACTAGTTCAAAATGAACGAAATGAGCTGCATGAATCAAACCTTTGAGTATGTATTATTTCATATGGAGAGCAATTCGTATACATTTTCTATACGTAGTTACTTTCAGACATAGAAAGCGCTTTCATTCCCCAAAAACGCTTACTATTTCGTTTCGTTTTTTGTTGATTGATAAGAAATTCCACTCATCCAGTGATTAACAACAATGCTGTGAGGTATAAAAGTGAACTAGCTTGTAGGTCTATACAATATAACTTTGATTTGATAATATCTTTTAGTTCAAAATGAACTAGTTCATCCTCATCTTTTGGTCTCGTTCATTTAGGTCTTTCAAAATATTAGTTCAAATGAATTAGTTCTCGGTCAACCGACACATCTCTATTACCAAACCCTTGTGATGGGTTATACTTGATATAACAAATTATAAATACTTACCTACCTACAGGAGTGAGATACTTTATGTTTTACATACATATGCACACAAAGTTGAATAGTAGGTTTTTGTAAGATTAATTTTTTTTTAAAGGCGTGAATTCCACTCCTATACTCATGAAGGATTGAGGTGTAAACATAAAAATATCTGGAGACTTTTATGAAACTTTTAACATGATACAGAATTTTCTTTATCTCCTTAATTCTGCATTGCCCAATTATGAAAAATTGTTACAACCCGTTCATCAATGCTAATGTGGTAACTTGATGCGTTAATTTGTTAACAATTGGTTGAGATGTGTCGTTAAGTCGTTACCATGTTAACAGTTTCAGAGTAAGTCTCCTGAACGTAATTCTCATTGTGTAGGTGTTTGGTTGTGTGTGTGTGCAATTCTCATGCTCACAACCACACATCTACACATCAGCTAACACACACATAACTACAGTATTGTAAGACTTACGCCCAGTTGTACCAACTTTTAACTGTGAGATAAACTAGGTTTATCTGATAAGATGCATGGTAAAATAAAATTAAACCCTTCTCATCCGTGGTTAAACTGTTTGGTACAACTAATACTTATGAGTTACATAAATTTGACAATCATAATTCTCGTTTATAGTCTTTGGCTATATAGTACAGACCAGTAAAGAAAGATGATTTCTAGTTAGACATGCCAGTGCTAAATAAGCAACCAGAGTGTACCTTTTGACATATTTTGCTTTGTGTTTGTATACGCTATCCTTATGAATTTAAGTAATGTCTTTATCAGATATATTCTAAATTTATGAATTCAAGCAAAATGTTGAAAATATGCAGAAGGTACGCTAGGGTTGTATACTTTCTCAATGGCATGTCTCAACTATAAAAAATATATTAGTCTTATGGAGCTTTACTGGTCCAGTAATATGGTATATAGTCAAAGTTTATAGCTCCCACTATAGACCAAGTGCTAAGATGTTTACACATCAAAAACAATGTGAATCAACTGCCAAACTTTTGCTATATCTATGTAGACTACTTCTGGGTGTGATAAGTCAAAAATGTTATGTCATTGTAGTCCAAGTTCCATAATATCGGAGAAGCTTCATATGTTTTGAGTTTCAATAACTTCTTTAAAAAAAGCATAATTTTATGGACCATTTATATTTGAATAACGTTTTTTACCTATTTTATTAATTAGGTATTATCAACTACCTACCAAGGAACCCAAGTTCAGTAGTCAATTCCCATGAAACCATATTGTATAGGCTACAATAGGAATGCGTATATCATTCATTTTATAGATATTTTACCAGTGTAAGGAAAGCACATTTAATCTGGCAAGGAAAGCTCACCAATGTTATCAAATAGATAGTATAGTCATACTGCTCTCGAGACCACTGATGATACAAATGTATAAAGTAGGTGATTTTGATCAGTTTGATTTTTGTAGCAAGAGCCAAAGGCAAGTGAAGCAAATCACACGAGTATCAATCACTTACAATATATACATGTGTCACACACTATTTTTTGCAACACCCCCAACCCTAAAAAACAAAACAAATTGAGATAATATAATGTTTTTTCAAATGGGAAACATATGCGTAAACTAGACCCAATATTTCAACCACACTTTGTGGCATAATGGCTATGGTGCTGGCCTACAAATGTAGAAATCTGAGATTTGAATCAGTGTAGTGAAGAAATTTTTACAAAAATAAAAAATAAATAAATGAAATATCTCTGCCTCCCATCAACCTTAGTAAGTATGTATTTTCCAAAAGTGTCAAATTTTGTAATGGCTGCCATTTGAAAAACCAGGCAACCAATTTTGATCAAATTCAATAACAAACCAGTCCTTAACAGTCTCCAACTGCCATAAAAATTTCAAGTGAAAATGTTTTAATTTATGGGAGTTATCGTAATGACAACATGGTAAGTTTGCAATACTTTGAGATCTCCTACCTTGGAAACTAGCAGATGAATTTTAAAAATGTTAACATAAATGTGTTGCCCATAAAGGCTTTATTCTATCATATGGATGTAACCACTTATGTTTTTAAAGTTATTTTTCATCTCATAAACACTTATTCTTTCATAGAAATTGTAAAAAGAATGGATGGAAGGATAAGTTGGTAACAATAAAAAAAATTTTAAATTACTAATAACAGATTGTAGGCTTCTTATAAGTTGTGACACTGGTTTTTATTCCTTAAAGCCTAGTTCACACCAGGCCATTTTACTAGCTTGGTTTCAGGCTAGTAAAGTAGCGCAACTAAAAATGCCAACATTGTTGTGCCTTTTAATATCCTATGACTAATCACATGAGGCAAGTGAATATCCGTTGCAGGGAATGATAAAGTGCTAATCATATTACATCATTCACAATTTATATGTTAAATTTCAAATCCTGTAATTCTGTTTTTGAAATTTATAATACAAATTATATTAAAAATGAATTTAAAAAAATTTTCAAAATGAATAGGTGGTCAAGTAATGACACGATTGCTTTTCAATACCTAATTATTTATATTTGCAATTGCAATGATAAAATAACAGCTTTTTGCAGGATTTTTTTATCAGAACTTACAGTTATTTATTCATTACAAGTTTCATCATTCGAATATTTTTTCCTCAAAAATTTGGTCAATCAGTCTAAATTTTATCAGTGATTTTCTAAATTTGTACAGATATTTCACGCAAGTAGCCTGAAAAGTTGAATCAGTTTAACTTCACGCAACTAGAAGCTAGGCAATTTTACTAGCTCATTTTCACTTGCCTCCAGCAGTCATACCTGGAAACTTTATTAGCAGCTTGTAAACTTGCGTGTTCTAAGCTAGTAAAATGTCCTGGTGTGAACTACGCTTAAAGATAACCATTTTTCAACTAATCAAAAAAGTTCATATTTGCATATATTTTAATTGGACAAATGGTCGGACTGATTTCTATTTATACTAGTAACACCATCCAGTCTGAAAAAGTCTTTATTTCAAGTAACTTCCTACATTTTTAATGAATTCTACGAAAAATAATCATTTCTAATTTTTTTTCTTTACATAGTAATGGATAGTCAGGCCATATATTAGTCAAAAAATTTCAAGGACACTTTAATATGTACCAGTAAGTACTGCTGTTGACATTGCCACTCTGAGTTTTTGTTCAGTCCCTGTTTATTGGTTGGTAGGTTCAATTTTAAACAAATTTTTCCTTCATCGTGGACTTTTTATTTTTCCATAGTCAATTCAATGGTAATTTATAGAAACACGATGAAGAGAACTAAATATACCTGAATAAAGAATATAATGTGTGGGAGCGTGTGATTTATTTTATTTAAGGGTAATGATATTATGACAACACCGAACTTTCATTACAATAATTTCATTACTGCACAACCAAACTACAATTATAACTCATGCATTTTGGAATAAATTTAATTTTTATCCCCCCTCCTCAGGGGGTTTGATGCGCCCCTAATATTTTATTTGAATTTAGTAGGTATAATGACTACAAACAATTCCCCCCAAAAAATAGTTGAAATACAATAGCTCTGTTTGATAGGACTACACCAACTTACACCAACCTACAAGGGGAGGGCAATTCCACAAATGTAGGAATGTTATATGACTTTATGTCTAGTTTTACATGAATATTTGTGGAATATCCCTACCGGTGTAGGTTGGTGTAAGTTAGTGTAGTCCAATCAATCACAGCTAATATTTGAAATTTCAGAAATAAAAACTATCAATTTTTGTCATTTTCGTGGAATGACCCAGCCCATGAAAGCTTCTAACACTACCCCCAGTTTTGTTGCCATAGGTCAAACAGTGGAGACTCCACAGACTTCAAAACTGCCAAAATGAGCAAAAAGTGGGAATATATATACATATATTGTGTGAAGAAGAATTTGGGTGTGTAGTGGGTAGAAGCTTATAATTAGTGTGGTTTAAGGTCCAAGGGACCATATAAAGTTGGTTGGAGTCACACGCCTGCTCTCACAGCCTCGTAACTCACAACTGACGTTGCCTCAACACCAATGTCTCCTCTTCCTAGAGGGAGTACTCTGGAGCATCGCCTGTGCGCGGGAGACCCGTGGGCAGAGCCACAACCCTGGTGGTGGTGTGCGAGGGTAGTCTTCGGAGACTACCTTCTGAAGATCGACCTGAAATCTAAGAAAGATTTGACATGACAAGTACAAACAAAGTTTTTTATTTAATATAAAAATAAAAAAGTACAAACTGTAGGAACAGAAATAAAAAATATTTAACAGAATCCATTAGTCTTCTGAGCAACTGCCGGATGTGGTAGAAGAGGAAGACACATGTTATAATTGGCCATAGATAATGGATTCTGTAAGGAAGAGTGGGAAGTTAGCAAGTTGCAAAACATTGTCAATGTCTTAAAAAGAGTGCATGCGCTGTCACCAATTGCCCGTGTTCCTTCATGAGGTACTTGACAACAAGAGTGGGTGCCAAAAAATCAAAAGTATGCCGTTTTTAGGAGCATAGTATTCAATTATGGCGCGCCCTAAAGACAGTAAAAATAAGGTTTTTTGAACCTTTCCTACATATGTGATGTCCAGGTATATCTTAGAAAGGAGAAGGAAAATTATTTCTAATTTTGAGGAACCTTCGATTGCAGCTCTAGCGGAGCCAAAAATTTCAGTGGTTGAGAGGACTCTTTTTTACTAGAGAATTCAATTTTTGCGTGTCTGATGTTTCCATCATGCGATTTCTCGAGACCAGTGATTCTAACGAGTTTGTATATGCCAGGTTTAGATGTGTAATCTAAAACATGAACTATGTCATTGACCTGCGGTTGGTATGAAACCAAACGATATGCATTGGATAAGGCAGATGGGGGTCTGTCTCGAAGATAAAGTAAATACTCTCTCTTCTAAGATAGCCAAAGTTTAATAAGGTAATCTTGATCCAATTTCCACATATCTAAGATCTGTTTAGCCGTAGGAGTTGATTCCAGTAAAGTCAGATCGTC
Source organism: Ericerus pela (assembly GCA_011428145.1). Classification (NCBI taxonomy): domain Eukaryota; kingdom Metazoa; phylum Arthropoda; class Insecta; order Hemiptera; family Coccidae; genus Ericerus; species Ericerus pela. The sequence continues at coordinate 265,210 of WOFM01002179.1, forward strand.
AGGTAAACTTAGTGTTCCTAAGTTCGCATGTTGAAAATGCACGGGTGTCAATGTATATTGACCATTATCATTGGAAGATGGGCAAAGAGGTCTGGAATTAACCATGGTTTGAATGTCTTTCAAACTAGCCTGAAAAGTATGGATGTAAATGGAGTTGTGTCCATGAACTCGGTAAAACACTTGTTTTATGATGCCGATGATACGTTCATAAACTCCACCATACCAGGGGGCTTTTGCCAGGATGAAATGCCATTTGATACCTTTTGTATCTACTTTGGCTTAAGGTTGGTGAAACCTTTCTCCAACGGATTTTCCGTTTGAGATTCCCAACATTTTGGAATATAGCCAAAAGATTGTTTTTGATAATCAGAAATGTTAGTTTCTGTGGAAGGAAAAATTGGTTCAGATAGTCCCAATAGTGGATTGGATTCCATATTATTATCAATAAAAGACACAGGTGTGAACGAATGTTCCGAGGAATTAAGAGGTAACTCACCTCTGATTGTTTTAGAAGGAGTTGGGGCCTCCAGTTCCTCAGAATGTCCATTCGACATCTGGTCGAAAGTACATTTTTTAGAATTACTTCTTTCAATCTGCCGTTGTTTCAGCTTGGCAGGCTGATCTGCTCCTTCCTGCTCCACATAATCAGCATCTTTCGGATGGCTGGAATGACCACCTGAAGCTTCTGAAGTTTCCTTCAGATACAATCTTTCAAATTGTATGATGTTCATTTGGAACTCGTCGTTGATCGATGTTTCCACATCCTTGAGGGATTTCTCCCAGTGATGGTACGAGTTGAGGGATTTATTCAATTCCTCACAATTTTGAATGAGAGATTTAGCCAATTCCTTGGCCTGAATTTCATGTCAAAGTTTCTCTTCGGCCTCCTTCTTCCTCATATTTTCAAACTCTTGTTGAAACGAAGTCGAAGGGGGTGGTGTCGGAGTAGGTTCCAAAGCGCCAGGCGCATACTTTTTGAGTATTCTGGCCCTTTTTACCAAGAGATCCCTTGGTGTTGCGGGAAGCAACCAAAATTTTTTTATCCAGGCCTTTTGGAGGGACCTCCAAGTCTTGGAGACAAGAATCGATGGCCTCAATTTCTGACAAAATTTTGTCATAATTCTCACCTTGAACGTAAGGTATGTCCAACAACTGTTCAAGTTGTTGCGCATACAACTGGCAGTCGTCTACAATGGCCATGAAATCGTAGGTGTCATCAGATATGTCTGAATCCGAAGACGTCGACATAAATGAAATCGTCTTACGAGGAGCTGATTTATCGACGATGGCATCGGCTCTCTTATGTTGCTCTTCGTCAGCAGCTTTTTTCTTTTTGGCTTCATTAGCCAAACAAAGCTTTTTGGCTTCTTTCTCTAATCGAATTTTATCTTTGGCAAGAGCTTTTTGGAGCTTCTCAGCTTCTTCAGCCTTTCGGGCTTTGTCGAAATCCATGGCCTTTTGGGCCTTTTCCAAATCAGTAGCCTTTTGGGCTTTATCCAAATCCACAGCCTTTCGGGCTTTTTCAGCGTCAGCAGCCTTTTTTGCTTTCTCAGCATCAGCTGCTTTTTTGGTCACTTTGGCTTTTTCAGCCTCTTTTTTCTTGGCCATATTCTTTCAAATCTTTTCCTCATGTTCCTTAAACATGCGCAGCTGTTCGTCGTCAGCAGCCTTTTCTTTAGCTTGTTGAGCTAATCTAACAGCTTCTTACTGTTGTTGGATCTCACAATCCACTTCCTCATGCCATGGGACATTATTGGGATCTAGGAGGGAATCCTCTTCACAAGCGTCAGCTGGTGATTGTTGTTGCTGATTTTTGTCAGCCATTTTGTTTCTGTTGACAGACAGACATACAAAAAAAATTTGTATAAAAATGCAAAATTATGTTTGGAAAACGCAAAAAAATTAGTGTATTAGGATATATTATGCGTTAACATAGTGACCTAATTACAAATACATGTCAATAACACGAACTAGGGAAGTACAAACATAAAATATACGTTAAAAAAAATACGCGATTGCATACTCTGATGGTTTAGGCAGAAAAACATTTTTCGTACCTATATACGGAATATAAAATTGCGTACTCTACCATGTATTTTAGGGTTATATCTGTGAGGATATAAATATTTTTGAAAATATTTCTAAGTGTTTACGATTGATAAAAAATCAGGCGTGACTTTAGGACAAAATTACAATTTTTTTTTTTTATACATGAATGGTCAATTCACAAAATTTTTCTAAGTTTTTCGAACTGAAAAACAATCTGGTGTGACCTTGGGACAAAAATCCAATTTAATAACATGAATGGGAAATTCAATAAAAATATTCAGTGTCCGGGACCCAAAAAAAAATTGGGCGTGACCCTGGGGCGATAAAAGGTTTTTTAATCGCGACACTTGAAAATGCAAAATTAATTTAAATAAAATTTACAAAAAATATGAGAGTAACCCCAAAATAATCATTGGTAAAATGAACACGTAAATAATTAAATTAAATGCATATAAATGATTTCTCATTCAATAAATGTACGATTTTTCGAATCCATAAGACCTAAATTGAATTTTTTCGTAATTGTGAGATTACGTTTTGCGTAATAATTTTACGTGAAAATAGACGCTAATTACTCGGAAAGTAAATAAAAGCTCATTCAATATAATATTGAAATATTATAATCCATTAGGACTTACCAATTTTCGTTAATAATGGATTGATCGGTGTGTGGATTATTGATTCTGGCCACTACACCTGTTGTATTTTGAGGATACGGAGAAGATACGCAATTAATCGCGAGATGAATCTTTTTGGCAAAAAGATATGATATCGACGTAATGTTAATTACGAAAAAACGCACGAAATTAAATTTCGAAAAAACATTTCGAAAAGAAAAAAGTTTTTTCAATATGGAGTATTGAAGATGTAAAAGATCACGACGTGGGAACGCACAAAAATTACGAAAAAAACGTAAAATTTGAAAATTTACGTGATAATTCTTGCGAATTATGAAAAAGCGTACTATGAAGCACAAATTTACGCAAAAATTAAGCAAAAAATGCATTAATTAATATGCAAAAAAGGAATAAACTCATTAAGGGATGAGCGGTCACATCCTTGCAGCATCGATAATTGGTAATTTGGAATAGGCTGCAAGGTGGACGTGTTCAGAATTTGCATTCTGCACATGAGTGAGAATACGACAATGAGAATCGGTTGATGCCTACAATGTGCAACGTGTGTACGTAATTGTAGGGTTGCGTGTATATACATGTAGGTTGTAAATGTGTGAGTGTGATGTATCATATGCAGGTTACGACAATGTTTGCCGTTTTCGTCCTTGAATACGTCGATGTGATGCATTGACTCTGTATTTTGTCTATTTTTGGACGGATTTCTGGATTTCTTAATTCGTATTTTTTAATCGTGCGAGTACGAGAGAGAAAGAGTTAATTATATTTTGCTATATAAATTCTCTTAGGCGCAACATTTTTTGTGAGAAAAGACGATTAAAATATTTATAGGTGGTTGAGACCTAGAAAATCAATTGCCGTCATAACATTTTTCAATGTTAACTATTGACGGGGAATTAATTAGTACGCAGATATTTTTTCAAGGACTTTATTCCGATATCCGATTGCGTGAGAAAATACGTAATATGGTCAATACTAATGCTAGGGGCGGCGGAAAAATTAATTTAATAATTTTTTCGCCTGTATTTTCGTGTGTAAGACAAAAAAAGGTGTAAAGAGAATGTTTAGTTCTGTTTTTTACTGGGGGCGGCAAATAATTTGTTCGCCGCAAAATTTTTATAGTATTGGAGATACCATGTATTGTATTATGTCATTTATTTTTCGAATAAATATTTTTTCTATGTTCAGCAGAAATAAAATACGTTGTATTTACGGTCAGTAAATAGTCTAACTTATTCAGTTATAGTTGAAAATAATAGGAAATTATTCAGGAAAAAATACAAGTATTTTTTAGTTGAGAGTTATACTTTGTGGAAGCGATTTTTATAAACAAATTTATTCATTCCTTTTGACCACATACCTAATTGCTCCTGCTACCATGTAGTGGGTAGAAGCTTATAATCAGTATGGTTTAAGGTCCAAGGGACCATATAAATTTGGTTGGAGTCACACGCCTGCTCTCACAGCCTCGTAACTCACAACTGACATTGCCTCAACACCAATGTCTCCTCTTCCTAGAGGGAGTACTCTGGCGCATCGCCTGTGCGCGGGAGACTCTCATGATTGCCACTTTTCCACAGGTCCCACCATTAGACTCAATGCAATAGTTGTATTTTCCTTTGGAAAATACCTACACTAAAATGACGCGCCCAAGGGGATGTATAAAGTAAAGACCGATGTATAAAGTATCAGTCCTAAATGGCTCTAAAACTACTTTATACATCAAGGAGCGTATAAAAATGAAGTTTATATAAGGGTGTTACAAAAATATTTTTTCAACTACTAACTTATTAAGTAGGCACTGGTTAGCAATGAAATTTTATAGTTGAAATTTGTAAACAAACTGGAGGGCGTAATTCTTCGCGGATTGGACAAAATTTGGAGCGAGTAGGTATACTTTGGATTCATATGTCAATCAATTTCAAAGATGGACCAAATTTGCTCATTATTATCATTTTTTGAAGTTTCCTTTACAATACAAAATTCTGTAAGTTTATAAAGAACGCAACCAGAAATACACATAATTTGAACACCTGTCTAATCAAGGCAAAATCTACCTCTCTGTCACGCAAGTGCGCTTTCCTCGAGTTATTGTACGCCATTCTGTTGTATTTCTGCGCATTTTCCTTATACGTTTACGGGTGCACGTCTTCTTTACATCGAATTCGTGGTTTACCGCATGTTTAGCGACGACTAAATGTATAATTTTCATTTATTTACATTCACTGTTTTTGTTCTCAGATACCAATTATTTTCCCAGTTATATTTGTGATAATCAGCGCATTTTTAGTAGTGCTGCCATGTTATGTTAAACCATACGAAGTTGGAGCTGGAATTTTAATTACTTTACTCGGTGTACCAGTTTACTACATTTGTATTAGATACCAAAATAAACCAAGATGGTTTCAGTCAGCAGTGTGTAAGTCGAAACAAAAATATAGATATAAATTTTTATAAAACTTACAACTCTTAAGAAGAGAAGACTGAATAAATTACAGACTTTTTCACTTTTCATGGCAGGTCAAGTAAATGAAATCATTCAGCTATTACTTTTGTCGGCAAAAGAAGAAGACGAAGATGACGAGTAATTTATTTTTTCATTTCATATATATATATATATGTATATATATTTTTAAATTATTTATGTAGGTACGTTTCTACATGCTCAAACTTTAACAAAATTTTCATACAAATTTTTAATATTGTTTGTACTGTATGTTTGATTTTTATTAACTTCTATAGAAGTTGTGCAGAGCCTATTGTACATAACCGTGTACAGAAAATTATATTCTCTACAGCCAACAAAGTAACCACGCTTATGCAAATCAAAATTTTCATGAATTTTCTTAAAATTTCAGTTATGAAATAAAAAAAACATGAATTTTACACGAAGGGAAAAGGTCACAGATGGAACTATGGGTAGGAGCTTAGCCTTTCACTGGTTACTCAATCCTCCACCAGGAATTTTACTAAAAGAAAAAATAGGCTACTGTATTGTATACAGGCCCCGAAGCGCCGTCCCATAGCACTTTGGCTTGTGCCAGCCCTGAATTTATCGTAACACTGTAGAATTTTTTTTTGTGCGTCTGCGTGTGACTGTTTCGGTGGTGGAACATGTTCATCGATGAAATAATTAACGTTTTGTACTTTTACTATAGTGATGTAAAAAATATTGACAACTTTTCCAGGAGTTGAATAGAAGCTTTAGCCTCAATCATAATCTAAGTTTACCTTAAAACAAGCAAAAAATGACACATCATCTTTTGAAAAACAATCGCAGAACTTTTCTTCAAATTTTATTTCAAATTACTCGCTTAATTTAACCTTTCACAAGTTCGGAAAAAAAAAAAAAACAAAAAAAAACAGGAAAGTAAAAAATAATTACAAGTGTATCTGTCAACGTCGAAAACGCAAAACAACTATCATTTTTGGTGGTTAAAATCAAGAAAAAAAACAAAAAAGTGAAACAATTAGGAATACATATATTTTTTTTTACATCAAATGAAAAATTATTTAAAATACGCAGTACACGAGTATAAGTTGTCTATGCGCGCGTAGCTTTTTTTTTTTTTTACTTTTTTTCATTATCGAATGATTCGAATTCTTTTTTAGCGGGAAATTAATATTTCTTAATAAATACAAAACAATGCCATGATAGCGAAATAATTTCACCATTATTCAAAGTGAAAATTCGGACAGTTTCCACGCAACCAAATTACACCGCAACGGAACAAATTCAGTTCAAACACAGAAAAGAAATTACATAAAAACTGCTGATCAAGTTACAAACGCCCGAGGTCATTTTTCCTTTTGCCACTATAAGCAAGTACGTAATTTTTGGTTTGCCAAAAAATTTATTTTTTTGACATCATAATCATACCTTTAATAATAATGCATTTATACACCAATTTAAAGAATGAAAAATAACAGTCGTCCTCATGAAAAGAAAAGAAAAAAAATATAATAAAAAGTATTTAAAATTAACTACATTTTAACGTCGTACAAATGTTTATCACACTACCTTTAAACGTAACTGAAGGCACCACGTTGTAAGAGATGAGAAAATTTTTTCAGAGTAGTTCTCCCTCGCTTACTACCCTCGTGCAAAAAACAAAAAACAAAAACAAAAAACATAATTAAGCACTGTAACCGCCGAAATGTTAGATCTTTTTTAAATTTTCGGTAGAATGTAACCCGGCGGTAACAGTCCGAGCGTGGCAACGGTAGGGGGATACAATTCCGGTGGAGGAGGGCCAGGAGGCGGAGGTGGTGGCGTATCGTCGTCGTCGTCGCTGTCTTCGGGTCGGATGATTTTCACGCGTACTTTATGCTTCTTCCGGGGCGGAGGAGAAGGTTTACGTATTTTGGCCGGAGGAGAATCGGTTACGGCTGAGGCACCCGGTCTAACTCCGTCCACGAATGAAACCATTTTACGAGAACTACCGATAATGCTACGACCTAATGCAGTCACTGGGGTGGATTTGTCCCTGCGCGAATAAAACGAAAGAGAGAGAAGACTAAATTAAGTACTGGTTTGAATGAATATATTTAATCTTGGACAGTAAAAAAATAACGATCAGATAAGGGTTAACTCACTTAAATCCGGGTGAAATGAGAATTCCTTGCTCCGGCGATGGCTTTATAGCAATAGGAGCCAATGGTTCATCGTTTGTTTCCTAAAAAAAAAAAAAAAATTAATAATTAGATTTTCTACGAAAAATGAGAAATTGATGCGGCTAGAACACTCAACTCCTTTCAATTTCTCACTTCACACAAAAATTCAACTCTTCCTTGCGAGACGAATTAAAATGTTTCAGACATATGGTCCTATTTATTACGATTATGAAAGGATGAAATTGTTAAGCACTGAATTGAAAATAAATTAAAAATGAATTTATGAAAGATATGCTCTCTTATAAGCGTGAAGAAATATTTTTCAGAAAAATTACGGAAAAAAAACTTATTTAATTTCAAATTTTACGTATATCAACTTTATTCATCAAATACTTCTATTGTTTGTCGCTCAGCTATCCGAGGAAAATAATTTAAAAAATTAAAAACTGTCCCACGTTGCAGCCCTCATCTCCATTACGCAAGCACAGCGTCCGAAGGTGGAGCATTTTCATCACTTATTGAGGAGCCCAACACAAACATATTTCGGCCGTAAAACCTTTTGTAACTATTAATTCCATTTCAAACCTTCATTTTACTGGGCTATTCAAGTCTAAGCAGCTGGCATTTCATTACTCAGAGATCCTTTATCATCCCATTTTGCTCCAACAGAATATACTGCATTTATTTTACTTCTCATTGTTTTTACTACTCAGACGATAGTGAACAGATGTATTAATGAAACCAAAACTAAAGCTTTCGCATCGAGTTTTTGCTTTGACCGGGCATCACTATTCACACCATTTGACTTCATCAGTCGAGTCAACTTACTTGATCTTCAACAAGGCTGCTATCGTCGCTGGTGGGAGTCTGCAACAGAATATCGTTTAATTAATACAATGAAGTTGTAAATACAGAGAAGTACGGAAGAAAAACGACTTTTACCGCAGGCGAATCGTTTACGCTTCGACGTTTCAGCAACCGTTTCTCTCGGGCCAAACGGATCAGTTTTTTCATTTCCGCATCCGAGGTTCCTGCACAAAAACAGAAAGATAAACATTATCCCCCACCAAAAAAGATTTTTACAAGGAAGACATAAACCATAATTCCAATGCAATAATTTAAAGTGAGAGTACTTTTTCTTTATAAAAGATGCACATCTAAAGCAGGGTTTAAACTCAGTTTCTCTATTCTCTTATTCCTAATGTTAAGTAGGAAAATTCTAACCTTAAGAGAACAAATCAAAAGAAAAAGTATAATTATAAACCAGAGCACAGTAACACAGTGTTCACCTTTAGTTAACTTTTTAGCTATTAGATCAAAGAGAATATATCAATGAGTACAAACCGTCCTTAAGATCACAAGTTTTTGATTTCTTATTTTCAACACTTTTATCACATTGTAAAAAAGATTAACGAATCGTAAGAAGAGATAACTAAGTATACCACTTTTACACTGAAACGAGTAAATGGCTCGGAAAAGAGTTACCGAAGATAATCAAGGCCGGAGAGAGGGATGAAATGGATTGATTCCCCCCAGACCCGGTCAAAACACCGGGTAAAACAAAATTTAATTAATTTTATGAAATACTCTTAAGTACATGCAGGAATGTTCCAAACCGAAGCGTATGCAGTGTACTCTCAAAAAATTTTTAAAACAAAAACACGAATGTTTTCGAATACAAAAAACACCTGAAAAACTTTTTTCGATCGTTTCGCTCACGAAATTGTTTCATTAGTACTTTTAAACAAAGTAAAGTTCTTACTCAAAAATTTTTTCACATCACTGCTAACATGAGCCCATAGCCCGGATTTTCGCTCTCCGCCCCTGAAGATAATAGGTTAATTTGGGCATGCGAAAAGTTAAAAAATTCAACACAACCAAAGGATAGCTCTTGCTGACCGCAAATTGTGGTTCAAGCGACTTTTTCAAATGAAACATTCGTACATTACGCTGAAAATGTTTGCATTCGATGAAGACAGAACATTGCACTGATTTCGTTCTGGTTACTGGCTAACTCAACAATCATTCTCCCTAAAATTAATTCGAGGTTGCAGCTTATCTCCTCGAGTTGTCAGCAGAAAGTATTGGAGAGATTCAACCGATTTTCGTAAAATATTCGGCCTAAAATGAAGGAATACATGGACTGGAAATAATTAAATTAAGTAATTCGGACACTATGCGTTGCTGTGTGACCATAAAACATTTACAATGGAATCTAAAAATCTTTCTATTCGTTTTCGCAAAAAATGAGCAAAAATCTAAAACAGCATCATTCACAAGAAATTGGGGGAGGGGGATGATAAATTTGGAGGAGTGGCGAAAATGCAGGAGAGACGCAGCTACAGTGAAAACTGGTTCTTTCATAAAGCTGAAATACTTTATACACCGAACGAATTTATTCAATTCAAGAATTGTAAAAACAAAAGAAAGTACCTCAAGAACATTCTTCACAATTGTTCCTCATACAGTTTTTCTTGGCAGAAGTTATTCTTATGATGCCGAGCACCAGTTCAAAAATTTTCCTTTAGAATTTACTTTATTGGTTCGACTGAAGAATAAAATTTCTTTTTATGGTTTTAAATAGGCATTGAGCTGGCAAATTCAAGAGTCAAAAATGACAAAAATATGTTCCCAAGAAATGCGAATGTTTTTGGAAATTCTGAAAGTAAAGTGCTCTCACTTTAGATACGTAGGCAAAAAAAATTTTCAAAAAAGAATTAAGGGAAAATTATGGTAATATACCACGAATAAAGTAACAGCAACGATGAATTTTTTACGGGAAATTTTCTTAAATAAAATTTACACTCGATAACTGATTAATTACTTTTTAAAGTGACAAATTTTTCAATGAATTGAAGGAAGAAAAAAAAAATTTGCTTCTGGATATAACTACAGTTTATTATAGGTACGTGGAGAGGAAAGAGATACTAAAAACCTGAAAATTCATTGAACAGGCTTGTTTGTTCAAAATGAGTAAGAGAAACAAATGAGAATTTTTTACATACACTCAGAGAATAAAAACAATCTTTGGAAAAACATGCTTAAAGGGAATAGGCATGAGGCAACCATTCGACACAATTCGATCGATTTTATTCGATAAAAAATCTCTCATTTTCATTTTGATTATGACTCAATGTGAACGAGCCAGCTATGAAATCGAGAACAGGCGAAACAATCTCAGTGTTTGCTGAAGTGGAAAAACATTCGATCTTCCATCCCTTCGAGCAAATCGCACAGCCGACTTAAAATTAAACATGTAAAAGCTCATTAGGTTAGTGCTCAATACCATGCACCATATTTACATTTTAAACGCACAAATGCGTAAATTCTCAATTAATGCAAAATGTGGAATGTTGATAAATGTGTCACGAGCTAGCTGCACAAAATACGGTTGAATTGTAGGCAAGGTCAAGAATCCGTTTAAGACGTAGGTACATTAAAAACCTCATAGTTCACAACGTAACGAACAAAAGTTTCCTCACGTAATCAAAATATGTCAAATTGACTGTTATTTAAAATTTTTCAATAAAACAGAATCAGCGCAATGAAACCTCCAGTATCTTCGTTAATTTATTCTAATAAGTATACGCGAACTAATCACAACTGGAAAAATAAACACCAGGTTTCTCAAGAAAGTCCCAAATTTAATATCTTGTAAGTTCCTAAACATTTTAATATACCTCCCAACTGCAGCGAAGCTGTTTATTTCTGATTAGTTGAAAAAAAAAAAAAAAAAAAAAAAAGGAGCAAGATCTGTGTAAACTCAAAACTTGATTTAAAAAAAAAAAAATTGAACGAAAATATTGATTTTTATTTTACTGTGAATTTCATTACAGCCAATTATCAATCATTTAGTCGGATCAAACCATTACCGTTGAATACACAATTTCTCTTCCCACCTCCCAATTATTTGGTGATGAGTTTGAGTAAACCGCTTATTTCTCAGCAGATGTAAGAACGATATATTCTGTAATTTAACCAATGAATGTCGCGCTTAAATCGAAACTTTTTAGTCCCGTAAATGTCGATAAACATAAACCAAATATGCACATTTTCTTTCTACATACTTTACCTCTGATGATTAACGAAGTAATTCAAACTTTTTCGCAAGTAAAGAAAAAGGTATTTCAAAGAAAATTAAGACATGACATTTTTTGAAAATTCCCTTTTTTATACCTGCAAAATATTTAGGAAAATAAAAGTTTGGTTTAATTATTTACTTCCATTTATTGAACAAAAAAACTGAACGAAACAAGTCTACCGTATCCAGAGATTAAAAAATTAGAAACTCAGATAGATTTCTTTCGATACAAATTTTACTTTGAAAAAAATTCTTCAGTCATCTAAATACATCTGATAACATTTGAGAAAATATCATTGGAGGTTTTGAAAACTAATTTTTTTTTAAAATATAATTTACATCCAACTCTCACAAAATAGTTTTTTTTTTTTTTTTCCCAAACATACTTAGCCCACATACATTACTACATGACACAATTAAAAAAAGTATGGTGACAAACACAGACCAAGACTTCATAAAATAACAAAGAAACCACATTCTATGCAACTAGCCCAGCGTCAATACAAAGAGCGCCCATCAAAAAAGGAACCACAAACATGTGTTGCTGATTCCACTTGAACGATTTACGAACGAAGTAACGAGTATATAGGACACATAACGAAAAAAACAAAAACAAAATGGCTTACCAGGCGGTAACGGTAAATTTGAAATTTTGCTCCCACTACAACCTGTTGGCGGCGGTGTAACTGAAATAATTATGCCGGATTAAATAGGAAATTTTGAAGAAAAATTTGTTTAGGAAGAAACAAATGAAAAGAAAGGAGGCAAAATATTCGGAGAATAAACTTCGAAAGCCCAGCAAAACAAACTTGAATGTCAGTTAGTTCAGAAGAGACAGTCAACGACTAATATATGTACGAAATCAATACAGTAGAGAAAAATAATCAAATAGAGAAAGAAAAATTACCAGATACTGTGGCCGCAGCCGGTGCATCTTTAGCCTTCACTTTGGAATCATTCAATTTTTTTTGTTCGTTGGATGGTACATCGCTGGGTCGCAAATGAGACGATGGTTTGGATTTAGATCCGGAGACAGCAGGAGCTGCTGCAAACGAAACTGGTAGATGGGCAGACAGGAGTGATGAAAACGACGCAGTTCCAGGCACCACGGAGTTGGCTGATTGCGAAAAAGTGGTGACGGGCGCACCGACTGTTGACGCAGGCAAAGCTTGAGGAGGTAAGGGCGGCGGAGGCTGTAAAAATTTAAATACACGAAACAGTAGTCCCAAACGAAGCAAAAATGGGAGCGAGGCGAATACAATAAAATATACTCACCTTGACTTGACTAGAAACCGGCGGGGTTTGTAATTCTGTTGGAACAATTTGTAACACGTTACCAACTTGAATAGAGTGAACCTTACTACTGGCTGGGTCCGGTACGCGGTAAGGAACTTTAGATTCGCTGGGTAGTTGCTGCTGAAACGAGAGAATAAATTTAAAACTAAATTTTCAACAATAAACGGTAGTGTGAGCAAATTCAGCCTTAAAATGAATGAAAATAACTGTCAGCAGGAGTGGGCAGGATCCGAACTATTCAGATCACGGATCTTTTTTAAGACCCGTGATTGCGACTCAAATCATTTGTATTAGAAGGATCCATGATCTGTGATTCGATTCATTTTCTAGGGAAGGATCCGGAGTATCTGTTCGAATCTTTTTCTCAGTATTCGTTCTTTCGGATCTATTATTTCGGATCTGTTTTTTCAAGTTTTTCAAAAAAAAAAATGGAAAAACAGGAAAAATATAAGAATATACTTGAAAATTATTCATTTATTTTTTTCAAATTAATGAAAAAACTTAAGTTGTCAAATCATACATAGGATCCGTGAAAATGATTTTGACGGATCCTTTTTTTCTCAAATCATCCGCGATCCGGATTCGAATCATTATTTGGGAAGTGATTCATGATCCGGACTCGAATCACTTACTTAAAAATTGAAAAGGATCTGTGATTCGAGTCATTTTTTTGGTGATCTTGCCCACTCCTGCCGACAGCGAAAATTACCTACTTTCTCACTAGTAAAAGATGGTGTTCGTGTTCACTTTTTGTTAAGGAGTATCAAATTTTTCCCAAAATAAAGTATCTAATGGGATAATCACCAAAAGCATATGTCTATTTATAATAACTAAATGATATAACAGAACACACAGTGATGAAGAAAACTAAGGGAATTTCTGTACATTGAGACGCTATTTTTTTGCTAAGTATTTACGGAGCACCTTCTCTTACATGTCGGAGAGTACTTGGACGCGAAACAATCTATTTAGGCTTTACAGATGATGAGGGACCACATCTTTTCAAAAGAGCAAAATCAATTTTTGGAATTTATTGACCATAATCGCATAAAGGAAGTCAAGGTTAAAATGTATAAAACAAAAATTATTGGTCAACATTAAAATGCTTTCTCAAGAATAAGATTAATTTTATCGCTTATTTTTCGAGACCAAGTAATGTAGGATTTATTGCCATTAAAATAAGTCGGTTGAGATTTTCCTGTCTTCCTGAAAACAGAAATACTAAAGAGCTGAACTCAACTATGCATATATTAGATCTGCACAAAGAATTCAAAAATATTTTTTACTCTGACTGATACTAATTATTTTATAAAAATTTGAACATTCACGAAAACTATCCGGGTAACTTCCAAATGACTTTTTTTTATTATATGCATTCTGGCTAAATGAATCGTAATCAGTTAAAGGTACTTTCAAGCAGGGACCTTTTATGCGTGGAAAAAAAAGTATAATCAATTCGATAGTGTTCTACTAAATAATGCCGAAATGTTGCACTCACTGAAAATATACCATAATGAACTTTGTCGCGAGTTTTTCAGTACCATTTTTTTCGTACTTGACATTATTTTCACTTTTTCAAAGAATTCAATTTTTACACTTCCATTTAACTTTCATATGCACCATGACACCAGAGAAACTTTTTTATTGAAATTTTGTAATTGTAATTCAAAAAATTGATTCATGTAGGCAAAAAAATCCAAATTTTCTATGTAAAAATGTAACGAAAATTTCTCTTTCATTTTTACAAAAAATTTCGAACGTCCAAAAGATTTATTTCATATGAAATTGTAAACTAAAAACACAAACTTTCACAACAAGAGGTCTTCCAATTAGGAAGAAAACGTGCATCCAAGTTCCCAAAAAAAGTATTTTTTAGTAAAATCAATATCCCAAAACTATTTTCTGTAAATTTAAAGACGCTGAACCGTGCATTTTTGATAGATGTAAAAATCATCCGCTGAAAGTTTAAAACTTACTAAAATGCGACGTTAGAAAATAATTCAAACTAATGAATTTCAAATTATGTCATCAAAAATGGTCCGAATAACGGATAATCATTAATTATGTAAATGTTACATCCAAAAAAGCAAAACTTACAGGCATCATACGAGACGGCATTCCTGGAGGTAACGTAACGGGTGGCGGCATTTTCGTCACATTCTGACCCATGAGGGTGGCATGCTGAGGATTATTCCAATTCACAGCTTGTGGAGGATGCGGAGAAGCGTAGTAATTACGGTCAGCAGCAGCAGCAACAGCGGCGACTGAAGGTACCGCATTCATCATTGGCGGGAAGCGGTGCAGAGGTGGCGGCGGCGTCGAAAAATTCGGCATTCCGTTCTCGTACAGTGGCACCGGCGGGTAGAATGGGCCCCCCGCCGCTATATTCATCGGCAACGATTGATGAGGTGCTCGCGGCGGTACCGTCGGCGTCGTTGTTCGTTTTACGCCCAACTCCAGCTCCAGCCGCTCGTCCAGCGACAACGGTTTAGGCGAAATTTCGCGCGATCGTTCTTCGAATCGGTTCTTGGTAACGGCGGCGGGGGAGGAGACGGTTACATAGCCACCATTTGTCGAATCGGCGACACTCTTTTTCGGCTTCAATTTGATGTAAGGATCGGGTGGTGAACGAGGTCCACCACCTCCGCCAAACGCGGGGGCGTTGCTTCGGCAATCCTGCAACGAAGGTGGCGCTGCTGGCAGAGTACTCTCTATCGCATGGCATAGGGTTATCAACTTTTGGAGGTCTACTTGCGGCTTTGTTTTGTTATTGCAACTGCGTGGATCTCCAGCGGCAAGACCACGACCCGGTACTTTATGCTGCTCCAGCGACGATATCATCGAATTCAACGGGTCCATGTGTACTTCTTTTTTGTTCAAACTTAACAGAATCTCTTTCACTTGATACACATTCGCCTGCAAGGCGCTTATGTCAGCGACTTTCAACTCGGCGTTATTCTGGCTCTCGTACAAACGCCTCGACAGTTCATTGACTGAATCACGAGCCCGTATTTCGCTATAGCGACGTTCATAATCGGCGTCGTATTTCGGATCCATTATCAATCGATCATCGTTACCGGCCATCATTGCAGGAGGATCTTCGTATGGCACATTCCTAGGTGGATCAATTTCCGGAGGTGTGCGTTCTCTTCTCGACTTTTTTTTACTTGGCTCTCTGGAGTAAGAACGACGTTTATGTCGGTATCGATGGTCTTTGAAGTCGCGATCTCTGGAACGTCTACGACTCCTTGATCTCGATCGATCTCTAGCTCTGCCTCGTTTATAGCGGTCCTTAAAATATCGTTTCCTGTACCGATCATACGAATGTGAATGAGATCTTGATCTGGACCGAGATCGAGATCGTGACCTTGAACGAGATCTCGATCGTCGACGATAGCTGTCACGCGGAGGACTATCTCGATCCGCTCGATTTCTAGCACTTCGATCACGCGACCAACTACGCTTTTCACTGGATGGTCGATGGCTGGTTTCCGCAACTGGAGTTACTTCAGTTTTGATTGTCGTCAATTCCAAGTGAGTCGACGTGTCTTCTACAACTGAAGGCGGCGTTGCTTCGGGGGCTTCGCCATCTTGAGGAAATGGTAGTTCTGGCAACTCGATACAAGGACGAGCTCGGAATTCTTCTTTTTCAATATCGTACTCTGGAATGTCGACTTTGGCTGGAGTTAAATCCATTTCTGGCTCCTCGCTAGGAATTTCCAACGATTTATGCAGAGCCAATTGCTCATTATTAAACTGCTCTTCGGCGTCGAATGAATCAAAAATATTCGAATGCACGAACTTCTTAGCTGCTTTCGTTTTCACTTCTAGCTTACCGACCGAAAACGATTTATAAACCGACTTGTCCAATTCAGTGACCACTACCTTACTGAAAGGTTTTGGTCCCTCTTCGGTGTCAGAAGTACTGGTATTAGCGATGGAGGTGGTCATAGTGGTAGTGATATTATCAACTGACGACTCTGTGATGGAAATCATGGAACTCGCAACCGGCGACTCTTGTGAAGCGGCCACACAAGGCTCTTTCACAGGGGTAGCGGCGAACGAATGTGTTGATTGAAAGCTTGGTGGTGGAACAGGCAATGGAGCTGGAACTGGTTTAGGCACAGCGGTCGGTAATGATATGTTTTGCAAGTCAGCTGAAGGAAAACATGAGTAAATACTGTTACTGGGAAAATGGTAAGCGCTGCTCGCTGCTGCCGAAAACGGGGTACCTTTTTCCAATTCTTCAATCTGGTTAGTCGGAGACACTCCAGCATCTTCATCCACATCGCAAGCAGTTGGCGAATAACGATCGGCATCAGGGGACCGAAGTCGTACCTCTGAATGTTGGAAACTAGCGTTAAGCTTTGACGAATCATTCTCGTCGAAATGGCACTCGAGTGAATAATCGCGAGATTTCGGGCTACCATTGAAATCGGAATCTTGATCTTTGGTCAGCTGAAGAGACGAAACTTCGAAATTAAGCTCAAGCGACAGTGGAGACGAATCATCTTCATTCACAAAAGACGGTTGCTTGCCATCTTTGCCTAACGAAGTTTCTTCGTCTTTGCTCTTCGACTTTTTAGGCAATTTTTTCTTTTTCTTGTGGGAGTTTTTGGTTTTAGGTTTTTCCTCACGCTTATCGAAATTATGTTTGTTACTTTTCTGCTTATAACTCTTTTTCTTTTTTTTCTTAGAATCTTTATCATTATCAAACTCGTTTTTTGAGTCATCCCTCATAGAATGTTCGGCAGCCGACGTGGCTGCTAATCTATCCCAATCATTGAGATTATCATCAAAAAACGGATTCATTTGAGCTTTGGCGACGCTTTCCTCGATTTCTCTGGGATCGACGATTTTCTTCTTTTTCCAGCTAGGAGCTTCATCTTCAGAAATGCTAGAAGCTCGTTTCTTTCTCGATTTCTTTTTTTTTTTCTTTGTTTCAACGGGGGACTTCTCAAGAGCTCTCATCTCCGCCAGTATTTCATCTTCGTTAAATTGGCGGTTGTAATCAGCCGGAATTGTATCCAATAATGTATTTGTAACTTTCACATCTTTCTCCTTCTCAGACTTTCTTTTTCGTTTCTTACGCTTCTCTTTGATCATTTTCTTCGAAACGTCATTTTCTTCAGATTCGTTTTTTTTTAACGACACCGCTATAAGTTCTAATATATTTTCAGGAGGAAGCTTTCTACTTTTTTTCTTTTTGTCTTCACTTTTCGACTTCTTTTTCTTCTTTCTGGTATCCATGTCGGATTCTTTCAATTTTGGCTTCTTCTTCTTCTTTTTCGACTTGTCGGATAACTTACGTTCGAGTTTTTTATTTTTCTTCTTAATTTTTTTACTTCGTTTACGTTTTTTACGTGATGCACTATCGGAACTAATGTTAGAGCTGCTGCTATTCGACGAACTACTCGAACTACTATCACTGGATCCTGAATCGTTGGAACTATTACTGTCCTCAGAATCACTATTATCGCTGGAATCACTAAGCGAGTCCGAACTACTATCGTATTTTCTTTTTTTATCTTTTTGTTTCTTTTTATTTTTTGCACTCAACTTTTTAACTTTAACCGCGAGCTTCTTTTTCTTGGTCTTCTCTTTTTTCTCACGTTTTTTCTTACGCTTAGCATCAATTTCAGACTCAATTTCTCCATCGGATTCCGGAGAATCATCTTTCTTCTTGCTTATCTCAGTCTCTGCCAATTTTTTTAGTTTTTTCTCTTTCTCCTTCAAAAAGAATTTATCGACATCGAATTCCTCTTCATCATTCAAGTCCATTTTAGCAACACTGCCAGGAGACGGGTTGGAATCCCTAGTCGACAATTTACTCATCAAAGAATCTTCGACGTCATTCAATTTCTCAGGCTGCTTAGGGGGCGGTTTGGGTCCTTCGTGTCCTGGTGGAGGCTTAGGTCCTTCGTACAGTGGCAGGTTGTCACTTTTAGGCGCATCAAAACTCACCATTTTCATAAATTCTTCGTATTCGGAAGCCAATTTACGATCACCAGATTTATCATTATCCGATGCAACATCAGAATAGTCAGGTTCATCGCACTTTTTCAACTCTTTCATTCGGACTTCAACAGGTTCATAATCCATATCATCTGGGTACAAATCGGGAACTGGAGAAGATTGAAACTTTTTATTCTTTTTCGATTCACTGGCATCTTTCGAACCACGTTTCAACTTATCTTTATTTTTTTTCGGTGGTTTTTCAATCAAAACATGTTTCTTGTTGACGAATGTGCTGACGAACGTTTCATCCGTAGTTACAGGCTTAGGCTGGTATGATTCTTCCAAGGGCGGCAAAGCTGGCCCTTCAGAATTCAAATTGGAAATTCGATTGTCAGTTTTTGGCGATTCATGATAAACGTTTTCTCCGATTAGTTGGACATCATTTGAATTTTTGGGACTATCTTCATAATCGCTATCCCATCTGGAACGTACGACAACGCTGACTCCTTGTTTTTCTTCAGCTGCATCCTCAAAACGCGATTTACGAACGCCCCCTGAGGTCGATTTTTCAACCTGTTTTGGGGCTAATTTCTCAACAGAAGAGGTTGGAACTTCTGCTTCGACCTCAGGATAAGGTAGAAATTGTATGATTTCTTCATCTTCCTCAACTTCGTCAATTTCTACGTGATTTTCACCATCTTCGAGAAGAGGATCACAGCTCCACCATTTAACAGGGCACATGGGGCGAGATTCGTGTTCTGCTAAATGACCTTCATCGTTGTCCGGCTGGTCAGCGGATTTTAATTTTAGTCTGAAAATCGAAGAGAAAGCTGGTTGAAAAATTGAATTGGTAGAAAATGATCACAAACATTGGAAAATTAGCAGTCATTTTCATAGTGCTCGCTTTTCTTACAAGCAAGATATCTAACAAAAAAATACCAGCCTATAAAACAAAATAACGACTTCAGACGAAAATTCTTTCGATTATTTCGCAAAAAATCTCATTCATATGAAACTACTCAAAACTGATGAAATAAATCACTAGGAATCTACTTCGAATGGCAAAAAACAATTTCTGAGGGACAATGAAACAATCATTTTCCATGTTTAAGCTATTTGAATTTAAGTTGTACGAATAAAAATAAATTAACATTTCATATTTTAAGGAATCGAAAAAAATATTTAGGAAACCTTAAACCAAATGCAAGGAGCACGAACTATAAAAAATTATTTTAAAGTATTTTGAAATTGAAAGTGCCAGCACAAATTTGTGAAATTAAATCAATAGAATACATCAAAACTAATGGGAAAGCTGATGATCTACGGAAGTTTGCCTTATGCAATTCAGAGGGTATCATCATTGATGTAAGGTCACTGGTAAAATTTCAATTTGATCTCTGAATAAATTCGGCGAAATTTTAATTACATTTTCTTCGAATTCTGTAGCCTTATTAATACAGAAGATGGATGATGGAGAAAGCTACTTCAGGCTTTATTCCTCCGTCGTAACACCAAAAAAAATACCAAAAATTTACTTTCATTTGGGAATCTGACTAAAAATACCACAATATCGTTTTTTCCC
The DNA here is from genome assembly GCA_011428145.1 of Ericerus pela. Lineage (NCBI taxonomy): Eukaryota > Metazoa > Arthropoda > Insecta > Hemiptera > Coccidae > Ericerus > Ericerus pela. Next base: position 285,425 of record WOFM01002179.1, read on the forward strand.
CTTAAAAGTTTCAAATTTCCTCCCGATTAAAGTATTAAAATGAGTTTATAATTTTCCATACAACCGGGAATTTGATAAAATCAATACAAAAAAAGATTCATTTGAAAAATTGTAACAACTTGACAAAACAAATAATAAGGTCCTTCCTCAATAAAATAATGAAACCTATAATGAAGAATATTTTCGTATTATAAAAATAAAAATAAAAATAACCTATAATTGTAAATTCTTTGAAGCTCCATCAATTCCAAACTTACAAACACAAGTAAGAGAATTTTTGTGATCCAAATTAGCAATGAAAAAAAAAATAAAAGAGAACATTGATACGGTGATCAAATTATTTGCGAAAATTGCAACAGTACAAAATCGAAGCAAAAAAAAGCTGTTGCTCGTGTTCGTTCGCTTAATATTAATTCATCTTAACGAGAGGAAATTCTGCGCTTGATTTTCTCAAAAAAATTATAGAAGGTATTATCATCACAAAATTCAAGACAGTACAATTATTTTTGTTAAAAAGAGCATGTTTAAAGTATTTAAAATATTTGGATTTCTTTTAGGCGATCGACACTGATAACAAACGAATAGTATTTGCGATAGTCAACAAAAAATCTCTTGCAACACCCAATGCATCAAACGTTGTTCGAAAGAAGTTCAACTCTAAACGTTTGCACTCTCTTTCAAACCGAGGATGAACACAGAAAAAATACGTTTAGACACAAATTATATTATTACATTGCTTAAAAAATACGGGAACTCGCACCTCATTGGGTACATTTTCGTGACTTCTGTGATCTACCGCTAAAATCCATGAATTTTTGACACTTCCGAAACTTTCATGACCGGTAGATACCCTGTCAAAAGATAATTCACACCGAATGCATTAAAACTGAAAGTAAACAAATCAATTTTGACTAACTTATTCGAGAAGCAGAATTAATGACTCATACATGATACTTGACTTCAAGAATATCACAAAGAGGTTCACTCGGTCACGAATCAACTCAATACCCTTGTAGATTACAGATACACAAATGATTTTCTTTTTGGGGACTTTTAACTCCATTATAGCTACAAAAATAATATAATTTCTTAAATTTCTCTTTCGACATTTTAATTTTTTTTTTTTCGAGGAAAGAAAAACACGAACAAAAAATAAAATAAAATAACTATTAAAACAAATTAAATTTACCTTTTGGGTCGAATGCTGCTCCAAAATCGTTTGATCATTACAGCAATATCATCGGGCACTGACTCCAACAACTGAACCCTGTTGATGAAATGCAGTGAAGCCAATTTCAAATTCTCACAGTACTTCAGGGTTGGTTTGGTAATCGTGTATTGAATAAAATGACTAGGATATTCGGTGATTTCTTCGGGGTTGCCTTTTTCCTTCATACAAACGAGTGGCTGTCTGAGTTGTACGGGCATATCAAACAAATTTATCTTCTTTTTACGAAATTCCTCAACAACTTCTTTCTCAATGGAACTGAAAATAACACATCACAATTAATTCAAACGACAGTAATAAACCGAAAAACCAGAACACATTTTCGAAGGCAATTTAACGCAACAATAAAATTAAATAATTACAAACAGATGATCACAAAAATGAAATAGATAAATAAAAGAACTATACACAATAACTGGTAAGAATTCGATATAGCTTTTTGTAACTGAAGTTTCGAAAAAGGGCGTCAACTTCTGCGAAGAAATTTATCAGATCTATCTATTAGATATAAAAATACGAACATAATTTTTTTCGATTTTGATGAAAATAATAAAATCTTTGAATCTTTTTCGACTAATAAAAACTTTAAATTTCGTGAAAGTCCGGGCGAGTTTCGTTCAAAAATAATGTTGAAAAGGAATTAATATCTACCAAAGATTTCATGCTCAGAATATAGTACTAGTAATGTCTTGAATAAATTATGAAATTGTTCCACTTCATTTCCCATGCTTCCACCAAGACAGATCCTCAAGCATAAAACTAATTTTAGTTTATTCAATTTTTTTGAATGATAAACCAATCTATATAATAAAATTCAATACCAATTTTTTTGTATTTATCCGCGTTTTTCGCAACATTCACATTTCAATTTTGAAAAAAACTGCTTTTCTCTCACTTCACGATTTCTCGGCTACTATTTAAGCCACAAAGCAGAGGTTTGTATTACGGAAGAGAGGAAAAAATTTTCTAAATTTCTTACCAAAATAAATTTTTTTATCGCCATTAGTTTTTCACAAATTAGGCATAAAAAAAACTGAAAATTAACGAGAAATTTGCCGTTTTTTAATTTGCTATTTATTTCAAAAACTAATGACGGGAGAAAAAAATTTTCACCAATGATCCCTCCTATTTTTTAACAACAAACTCATTTCCATCAGATTTCACCTAAAACAAATTAATCACGAGATAATGGCGAGAGAAAATACAAGAACAAAACTGGGCACTCTGCATATTACTATACTATATAAGTATGTATGCGTATATATATTATACACACACACAAGTCACGAAGCGCCGATTCGCAGCACTTCGGCTTGTACTGATCTGACAACACTGATAAATTCTTCGTTAGGATGGAAACAACAAAACATTTGTAGTTAGCCCATGGGCCTTGAATTCGGTCTTAAAAAATCAGGTTGTACATTTATTGTAATGACCACAAAGTATTAAATATAAGATGCATGTCAAAAAAAAAAAACACCACCACTTTTATGATGAAAATATACTCTATTGCTAAGCTACCGACAATTTTCAACCTCATTTTTATCTAAGAAATTCATTTTGATTGTAATTTCCAAGTTTATAATTACATTTATTCATTCATTTGATTAAATTATTTGAAAAAAAAATTTCTGATTATTATCCATGAGCCCAAATAAAGGGCGACAAAATTTGAATTTGGTCCCGAAGGAGTGGGGACAAATAGCTTCAAAAGCAGTGCCATTTTTCATTGCAGCATTTAGATGTACGTGCATCCTCTATTATATTTAATACTCCGTGATAATGATAAGTCCTGAAGCACCGCTTCGCAGTGCTTTAGCTTGTACTGGCCTAGCAACACTGATCAATTTGTTTTTAGGATGGAAACAACGAAACATTTGTCACTGGCACATGCTTCTTGAATTTTGTCTCAAAAAATCAGGTTGTACGTTTATTATAATCATATATACTATACAAAGCTTTCTGCATAATATTTCGACACTTATCAGAAATTGAATGTACACACACGTGTATAATTATGATTTTGGTTATCTAGGATTTGTAATTGGAGAGGGTGGAGAGGGGGCACGGACCTTTCTTCTAAAGCTAGTATTTGATAAAAATTCTTCATAGTTAAAATAATGTACATGTTGCAGTCAATTACACAAATAAGGTTTTCATGAAAATTCATAGGCAAAAGGGAAAAAGCTGGCAAAAAGATTTGATGTCCTTTATTGATACGAATTTCATGTGAAAATGCTTTGGAAAAATTAGTAATAAATGTAAATTTTTATTGAGAGTTAGCGAATTATAATATTTTCGACTGATTTCATTTTAATTATTCACATAAATTTAAAAAAAAAGTGAATTAGCAAAAATGAAAATATCTGCAAATGCTTCTTTTTTTTAGAATCTTTTTCTTTTTAACTGAAAACATTTAAGGTATTATCAATAATAACTGAAAAATTTCAATTAATTTTGTAAATATCTATGGAAAAAAAAAAATACCTGGGAAATGAACTTTAGGCAATTTTATAAATACTTTGCCAAGAGTGTAAATTATGGAAAATTTAATTATTTGTAAAATTTCGAACTTCCCACCATACCTTTATCTATCTTACCTCTCTTCCTGAATTATTTATGTAATTGACCAGATAATTTTAGTCAAATAAAATAATTTGATGAATTAAAATCATTTGTCGGATTTCACAAATTTTCCAGGGAGTTAATGTAAATTTTAGACATTACTGAAATTCACTGTATGTTAATTTCAGGGAAAAACATTAATTCCATAAAAAATGTCTGAAAATCAAAGAAATTAAAATTTCTGACCAAACATCAACTCTTTTTGCATGTGTTTTCTCTTCTGATTGAAAATTCACAGATTTTCCTAATTTTTGATTTAGACTGCAACATACCTATATAAAATTTGGAACAAAAGAGGTTCCATAAATTTGTTTTTAAACGAAATAATGAAAAAAATCACTTAAATTATTTTCATTCAGTCTCCACATGATTTCTCCAATGGTTCATTTCCATTATTGGTGACATCATGTGAATACTGTATATGGGTCATTCTATGAAAATGACGAAAATTACCGAATTAACTAGCCAATACCTCCACAGCTAAGAATGCTAGGAACTATATATTTTTTTTTATTTGATAAAAAATAATCTTCCCTATCATACTCTTTTCAACAACTATCTCTAAATTTGATATGCTGATAAATTATATGAAATATTCCATCATTACGAATGTAAACATCACATTTTCATGTTATTTTTGATTTTATAAACGTTGTTTCAGTGCTGAATAACATCTTTTATAGAATATGTAAAAAGGATAGAGGAAGGATAAGTCAGAAGCAATAAAACAATTTTAAAGGACAAGTAACAGATTGTAGGCTTCTTATAAATTGAAATACCGGTTTCTATTCCTTAAATCTATCCATTTTTCAACCAATCAGAAAAGTTCTTATTTCCATTATCTTAATGGGGCAGATAATTAGACTGATTTCTGTTTATGCTAAAAACACCATCCAGTCTGAAAAGGTCTTTATTTCAAGTCATTTCCTGCATTTTCAACAAAAATAATGGTTTCTACTTTTTTTTTTTCATTCATAATCGATAGCCATAGAAAGGCATATATTAGTCAAAAAATTTTAAGGACCATGCAATATGTACCAGTAAGTACTTCTATTGACATTGCTACTCTAAGTTTCTGTTCAATGCCTGTTTATTGGTTGGCAGGTTCAATTTTGTACAAATTTTTCCATCGTCGGGGACCTTTTATTTTTTCCATAGTCGTGTCAAAGGTAATTTACAGAGATATGATGAAGCAAACTGAATATAAATAAAGAATATACGGTGTGGGAGGAAGTGATTTATTTCATTTAAAAGAAGTGATATACGGACAACACCGAATTTACATTACAATAATTTCATTAATGCCCAACCAACTACAATCATTACTCATGCAATTTGGAATAAATTTAATATTTATCCCCCTCCCTAGGGGGTATGATGAGCCCCTAATATTTTATTTGAATTTCGTATAATGACTACAAAAACTTCCCCCAAAAAATAGTTGAAATACAATATTTGATATTTCAGAAATAAAAATTATCAATTTTCGTCATTTTCATGGAATGACCCATATAACCATGAAATATGGTATGTAGACTACATCTATTGATAGGAAATCTCAATATGCTAATTTTTTCGACCATTTTTATGTCCGTGTTCACTCTCAGTTTCGCAGTAATCAGAAAAATAATATAGATTATAATGAATTCGGCCCAAAAAATACCCTTATTCATTATCACGAATCTCAGCTTATACGACAGTTACGAAAAAAATATATAAAACTTTTTCGTTCCAAATTTTATGAACATTATTTTTACACAAAAGTATCTATCGTACATCGCTCGGTTATCCAGAAAAATTGAAAGAAAGTCAAATTAGGCCCAAGCTTGAGGGCCTCCTGGTGGAAGCACGAAGAATCGGGTAGAAAATTTTAATAATTCATTCAGGAGACCATCAATACTATATTCCAGGAGTCAAACTTTTCGTAGATATTAATTCCTTTTCAAACCTCTCATTTGACGCAATTCAAGTCATTATCAACAGATCAGAATCATCTGAATATGTATTAACTTCGGAAGAATATACATGTAGACAGTCTTCACTAAGTACAAATGCGAATTTTTGGAAGAATTAATGAGGCAGAAACATGCGATAACTTAATAACGGACAACTCTCCTCATGGGCAAAACGTATTTGGTCCCGGCAAAACATAATACTCTAAATAAGCCATTAAATACCACTTAATAGCGGATCCTCCCTTAACGCACAACCGACAGGGTGAAATGATTGGGTGAACCAGATTTCACTCCTAAATAACGGACAGGCAGGCATCGTCCTTCTCCATCACTCACCAGGAAACTCTGAAGTACGCGAACCTTCTACTGACCTATTATAAGATTAATTCTCTCGAAAGTGATAACTTAATGTCAAAAGTTCAATACAATACCAAAAAAAATATTGTTAAATCCCAAAAGCAACTTTTAATCATCCCATTTTTAAATAAAAAATAACTACTAGTCTATATCTGCATTTGACTACTGTACCCCGAAGGGACACCTCCCAACAGCGAATAAAATGCTTGGTTCTTTCAAAGTTCTTAATAGCGAGGATTCACCGTGTTATTATTAGAAAAATAATCATTACATTTTCATACTCCAGAAATTGCCTGTTACAGAAGGGTGGGTGTATTCTAGAATTTTCTTCAAAGTGGTGTTTTCTTCCCCCATTGATTTCATTGCATTCGAAGGGTAAATAGAAAACTCAATCAAGCAGCAGAAATGAACAGTGAACAAGAAGACAGCAACGGAGTATATAATGAATCCCACAGATGACAGTCTTATCTTTGACTATATGTTACTACGTATGGACTGCTCAAACAGCCAGGAGGTAGAGCAACAAAAGTGAAGATATCATCTGCTGCGATGGGGAAGAGAAAATTAAGGCACAACGGGCGCATGTAAAAAAAATTCTCAGTTCTTACTGGTTTTTATCACTTATCCTTGGCGAAGAACCAATCATAATATTGCAAGCGCCCTTTGCGTCCTAGTTCCCTTCTCCAAACTTAAGATATTGTCTTCAATTTCTTACCACTTTAAGCAGTCCTTACGTAGTAATATATAGTTAGTCTTATTTAAATTTGCGTTTTTTTTTATATTACATTTATACCCCAAAACAATATTAGGTACGAAGAAGAAAAAACTTTCCATTTTTTTATTTACTTTTTCTCATACTCATTAATAGGGTTTTAATTTGTTTTTTTAAATTTGAAAGAACACTTATTTGGACAGTCAATCTCATTTTATACAAGCAGGTATTATATCAAGGTGTAGATGTCATACTGTCCAAAAAATTTAGCATTTTCAAAATTTGATGGTAAGCCCAAAATCAGGATCATCGAACCGTATTCTTCAGTTATGATATTATATTATAGGTACAAGTCGGCCTTGAAAAGAAAAAAAAAAGCAAATTTCACGGACGAGTAAATTCTATTACGCCACCTTGTTTTTTCATTGTTTTTTGCTTAAAAGATAACGACAAGACAATGAAAGAGTTGAAACAATGCAGTGCTCAAAACTGCCTATAGGTCCTACTGCGCTAAATTTTCTCTCATTTCAATATTGGATAACCCAAAAAGTAATTGAAAATGTGCTGACCACGCTCTAATATTTAGGAAAAAAAGTTTAAATGATTTCTCGGAGACACTTCTCGCTGAAAATTTCTATTCCCACCCTTCCTAAATGAAAACAGTTCCTACACCAAGAGACAAATCATATCATAAATAATGAAAAAGAAGTTCCCATTTAAAAGTGTAACAAAAATTTTGCGAAATTCCACAATATTTCATTTAAATAACTTCTCCAGTTTACAGAGAAAATGTACATCGGATCAGAAAAACGTAATTTTCAGGAAAGTTAGAATGAAGATCAACAATTCGTTCCAAGAAAAATATAAATAAATAAATAAATCTCCAACAATAATTGACTACTTTTCCGTCATACTCCCTTTTTAACAGAATTTTCAAATCATTTAGCAAGACGTAGGCTAGCTGAAGAACTGAAAAATTAGATTATATATCGTGTCAAAACTATCTTTTTCCTTAAGACATGGTATAAATTATTGATATTCCGATTACAAGATTACTCTATAAGGACTAATAAATGGTATGAATATTCACTCACGTGCTTCTCCTTTCGCGATATCTACCAAGTTTTGATTCTTCTTTTTTACGACGTTCTGTTTCCGATATCGACACGTTCTTATTCTCATTGAATTTAACGCGACGATACCGATCTAACTGAAAACCGGCTTCGACGAAATCAGCCCAGCTTTTAATATCCGCGGTTTTCACAGGCGGTTTTCTATCAACTTGTGAACCCGAACGAGAACGAGATCCAGATTTAGAACGAGATCGCGACCGAGAACGACGACGGAATTTCTTATCGACTCGTCTAGATTTACGATCACGGGAACGACTCTTACTACGACGAGTGCTTTTGCTACGACTGTAACTCCTACTTCTTCGACGATTTCTGTCTCTACGCCTGTCATCTCGTTTATAATCTGCAACAAAATTAAATAAAATTTCAGCACTCAAGTCAAGAAACACAGCAGTTCAGCGTTTAGCTCATAATTAGCTGTAAATGCGTAAAATTACAGTCATTCATACAGAGATCCGAAATATTTTGACGACAGATAATCATGATCATAAATTTCTTTCAAAAAACACACAACAACGATGTAGATTTTAATGGAATTTCTTATATATGCATAATATCATTCCAAACTGCTAGGGAAAAACAATTTGAATTCATTATCTAAGAAACGAATTCATTCTGAAAGTTGAATTTTTTTCAACTATTTCTGTATTTGGCATTTTCACTAAGAGTAACAAGCATTTTAATTTTCAAATAAGCTTGTCGAGTTGCCGTCAAAATATCTTGAATTCTTAACTGAAAAATCTTATAAAAATAAAAACTTTTTGTAAAACGTTTTTCATTTAGAGCGTAAATACAAAAATACATACCCGATACATGATCATTAGCGGAATCACCGAGTAAACTCTGACGATACATCATCGTACTCAACTCGGCTCTTTTGATTTCTTCTATCTCTTCAATAGTTTCTCGGGCCTTCTCCATCTTACTACCTGATGAAACAACAATGCGACACAAACAAAACACAAATTAAATATGATTTTATAGTATTGTCCACATCACATTATATCCACAAAACACAATATTGGTCATTTATATCAGTTTTTCTAACATTACATTAGATTCAATACAATCGTCCACCATTTATTTTCATCATCATTCGGCTAGGTCAGTCCCGTTTCACATTTGACAGAAAACAAAAGCTCGAAATAGTCAATAATATTCTCAGATAATACACGTATCAGTGTAACTATGCGCCTTCCGATTTCCTTGATAATTAATATTTGCAGCATGTATAATATGCCTGAATAAGTTAAATTTGAAGAATGAAAAAAAAAAAATTCAAGGAACAACACAAAAATCTCAAAACAAAAGCTTACTTTTCTTTTGCTTCTTTTTCGAGTGCTTGTCTTCGAAAACGTTTTCGCTTTGCAAATTCGATTCATCGGAGCCTGTTTTTCCTGATGGATCGCCATTCTCTTTCTTATCTCGACCGGATGTTTGCGCTTGTTTTTTTGCCGCAATTTGAGCCGCCGCTGCTTGTTTCGAAATCGAGAAAGCCATTAACCGTTTTTTCGCTTGAGCTTTGCCCAGCACCGAAGATACTTTCGATGACGGAGGATTGGGAGTGTTTTCATCTACGCTTCCAGACTGGTGATTCGCTTCGTCTTCATCCATAGGCAAACTAGGCGAATATCTTTGGTAAACATTTAAAACGGATAAAAATATAATAAATATAAATACGTATAAATTTGTATTTTCTAACATAGCGTAATAGACTCGTCTAATCATTGTTACTGTTACTCTCGCTTTTCAATCGGCGAAATGTTCACCAATTTTTAAAATCGCAAAAAGATAACCGAAAGATTTTTTTTCAGGTAATACAAATCTTCACTGTAAATTCTAAAGGTTAAAACTCGAATAAGACAAAACTAAAATCAAACGTAACAGAACCAAATACGAAGGCTCCATAACCGAGATTTTCACCAGGATACTTGAAAGAAAAAAAAAACATTTCTAACCTAGCTAAATTCCCAATTAACACAACACAATATATCAAAATGCAATGGGATTAACAGTTAATAAAAAACAATGATTACAGTGAAAATATACATCAAAGAACACAAACTAATCATGCACTTTTTAACAGGAAAACAGTTTATTAAAACCCCAGAACTAAACTAAACTTGCAAATGTACTTGTTTATGCATAAAATGTACGAATGCAATGTTTCATTTTTGGTGTTTATAGACATTACGAATCATAAAAAACAAAAGATAATCACAGTACTCGGCAAGAAAAAAATAAATAAAGTGGCATCCTGGAAAGTTTAAGAGTAGATCAGGCTGTTCGATTTGGAAAAATTTGACATTAATTCTCTGAAAAAGGTGTTTCCGAAGCAAAACAAAGAGGGAAAAAAAACTTTTCCTCAAGAAGTGCCGAATTTCCTTACCGGCTCGGCGAGTATTTTTGATAAAAAATTATCTTCAAAAGATATTAACACGTTTGTATGACATGCCCTTCTGAACAGAAATATTTTTCTAGGGATCAATTTTTTGACTTTTTCCACTTTACAGAACTGACAGAAATATAACCGTAGAATAGAACTAAGAACTAACTTTTATAACACAACTACAACTTCTAGTAAAACATTTTATGCCACACAGAATACACTTATTACAAAATACAGATAGAAAGCTCAATATTTTAAAAAAGCCAACTAGTTACTATCAAAAATTTTCAAATTCTTCAAAAGAGGGTGAAAATCCCATAATAACAACAACGGAAAGACATTGTCAAGTTTTTCCATTATAATTATTTACTACAATCCGTTCAGAATTAAAATATACAACTTTAAAAGAATAAATTATACAAGTAACTAGCTTTAACCTGCAGCTTCGCTCGCAATTATTCAGAAAATAGGTACAAATGTTATCATTTAACCAATAATCTTCTCACATTTGGCAATTTTTACATTCTCAACATTCAAATTTAGAAAAAAACCTCTCTTTTCACTACAAGATTCCTCGGCAGCTATTGAAGGCAGAAAGCTGAAATTGATACTGTTCGAAAGAGAAGAAAATTTTCACACATCCAGTACAAAATTAATTTTTTTATCGTCATTAGTTTAAAAAAAAAAATTGACTATAAAATATTGTAAAATAATGAAGAGTTGAGCGTTTTGTTTTTGTTTTTTTTTCCGCCATTACCTCGAATTAACTTCCATTTAAATAAAAGCTGATGATTAAAATAAATTTGTCGTTGAAAAATAAGGGCGATCACCGCTGGAAATTTTTTTCTAACATCATTAGTTCTTGAAATAAAATAACAATAAATTTATAAATCTACTAATTAATAAGAAAAGGCAAATTTCTTGTTAATTTGCAGTTTTTTTATGGCCTATTTCGAAAGAACTAATAACGATAAAAATATTTGTAGTAGAGAAACCAAGAAAATGTTCTCCTCTTTCCAACAGTACTAACCCCAGCTATGTAGCTTAAATAGTCGCTGAGAAATGCTGAAGTGAGATTAATAGTTTTTTTTCAAAATTAAAATGTTGTGAATGTTGCAAAGACCGCGGGTAAATATACCAAAATTAAAATTGAATTTTAATAAATAGAGTATGCATAAATCACTTCTGAGAACACCTTCTACATGAGAGGAGACCATTAGTGAAAGATAAAATCAAGATAAAATTTTCGAACATCGAAGAATTTCCATGATTATAAGTCGACTTAAAGAACCACTGCGGAATTCGAAGTTTAGGACTCGAAGGAAATATGTGTTTAAAAAATTTATTTATGTAACAAATATTTTTTATTTCTATTTTTTTCAATTTTGACAACTAAATTACAGAATCAAGTTCGAAATTTGATTTTCATATCCCCTCGGAAAACAAAATTACACTAACAAGAGAAGAACCAAAACTTGAGGTAGGTAAAATTATTCCTTCATTCTGTATTATACACAAAATATCAGAAGCACCTATACTATGGTAAAATGACTAAATCTATTAATCTCTTCACCAAATTTAAAATTAAAAAAATAGAAACCATTCGTTTAATTAACCGTATACGAGGAAATACAGCATAATTTTAACGAACTTTTTGGAAGATAAACTACCCACTGACCGAAGAATTACAAATTATCATGAGACATCGAACTCATTAGCAGCAGAAGTCTTTTCAAATGTCAAACATAGAAAATACAATTGAAGATTAATTACCTGTTCACGTCTTCCGAAAAATTATCCGATGGTTCGTCTTGATCGGTTATCATTCGATCGGATCCATCATCAGGCGTTTCAGGCGGTGGTTGATTAGATTGCATATTTTCTGTTTTCAATACATCTTCGATTTCTTTTGGTTGTTCTGGCATAGCTCCTTGCGGTAGCGGAGGTAAATCACTTTCTGCTAACACGGTAGCGCTTGACTTATTATTGGCAGGTTTTTTAGCCTGAGGAGGTTCAGAAGAAAAAGATGGAGCTTTGTAATCATTGGGAAGTGGCGGTGTGAAATTACTCATCATAGTCGGAGTCGCAGGTAACATTTGCTGAGAATAGGAACCAGCCGCATAAGCAGCCATATTACGCCCATCGTACATTTGCTGCATATGAGGATATGAATAATTATATCCCTGATACGACGCGTACGTACTTGGGTAACGAGACATTCTACCAGCATGGTACATGGACATGTAGTCCGAATAACTATTTGCTGTCATATACGAATAATTATGCATCATTGACGGATCACTCATCTGAGGATAACCCATATAACTGGCCGAATATTGTACTTGACCACTTTGCATATTAGGATCAGCGATAACTTGTTGATCTGCTCGCATTTCTTGCTGCTCTGGGGGCAAAGAAGGATACATTTCGGGACCATTGGGAGGAGGTGCCAACGGAATCGCCTCAGGGTTCGTTGAATCAACCACAGGTTGAACACACTCTAGCGACAGAGCAGTTTGCTTTCCTTCAAGAGACGAAGAGTAATCATTCGCTTGACCTACACCTATAATTATTGGACATAATTCAATTATAAATAATTTAATAGAGTGAATATCAATATATACATTAAATATTAGTACCCGTCTCAGGAACATCTACTACATTATTCTGAAACACGTGATTTTCAGCAGACACACTGGCACCACTCACATTAGTTCCAAGCTCCGTAGGCTGATCTGATAAATTTGAAGTAGGGTCTGATGCAGTAGTATTATTTGGATCGGGTAGTGGACCATGAACCATGGAATCACCATTGATGTGGTCCACAACCGGTGAAGCAGAAGCTTGTAAGAAGGAAACCAGGCAATCAGGCGGTACTGGAGCTTCTTCAAGGGGAATAGGAGGAATAGGTGGAGGATCCTCAGGCGGAGCCGGAATATTATGAGGAAGAGCTGGCGGCTCATCAGGAAACGCAGGTGGTTCATCATAGATGGTTTGTTGAGTCGATAATGAAGGACCTACGTTTAGCAACTGTGGGTGTTCTAAAGATGCTTCATTAGAGTCGGAGACCGTTGTGTCTCCCGGTAACGGGATGTCGTCCATTATTATCTGTAAAAGAAAATATTTATAATGATGAAGGGCAGAGCCTTATCACCCCGTCAGGACATAGACTGAATTGAGACATTGAAAATGAAAATGTCAAAGTCAAACCCGAACAAAAAATATAATTCTTAAATCCCCGCCGCAAATAAATAGAAAGAAATATTAGAATAAATAAACAACCAATTCAAAACAAACAACACTAGGTATTGCAGAAACTTATAAGTTTAAGCTAGATATAAATAGTTCAATTAACAGTAAACAAAATGAGTTGACCCAAAATAAACAGAAAAAGTTTCAGGTGCAACCGATTATACAAGGGCAATTTTACGCAACACCATAGTCCATACAAACTTCATCATGGTGATAAATTACATGACATGATATTCCTAAATTAGAAAAGATTTGTAATTGGCAACCGTCTTATTATCAGCGAATCTCATACTAATGTTTCATAGACTGCTATAAATAAAAAGAATTCTAAATTAGGAAAAAGAGAATTAAATAATAAAATCAAAACCACGAACTGATAACTGTAATAAGAGGAAACTGTTCAGAAAATTCCATACAGATACCCTCAATGAATGTTATTGAAAACCCCTTAAGGACGAAAAGGAGCCTTCAAAAATTAACATCGGTACAAATGAGACAAAACGGCAATTATAATACATTTAAAGAGTTAAATGGTTAATGAAGAAATGAAATACACAGAAACATTCTCGCTAAACTTGTATTATTGTATCGACTAAGAATTATGATAACTTATGCTATAAGAACGTACTTGCACAACTACTGAACACAATTTTTCAAGAATGAGGAAAAAGTAGCAAAATAATAATGCAAATGGGAGATATTAAATCAATGAGGCTAGAATATTAGCAAATATATTCATGATTTTTACTCACGGACGGTCTGACGTGTTTGCCCCGACGCGCAATGCGTGATTATCGAGCAATGAGGTGCAATCACATAATAGCGAAACAAAGCAAATATAATGTGAACTCGCTATGCAGTATAACCACAATTTCAACGAACAGTTTACCGAACAACACAATTATATTTCTTGAGAAACTAATTCAATTCAATAGATTCAACAAACAACTCCTTAACAACCATCTTGTTTCAAAATACACGATCGGCATGGAGTATACGAGCAAAGCCGTAGGTACAAAACAATTTAAAATAAAAATGTTCTTGTTGACTTGTTCTTTGGATTGGTTCTTCACTTCCAGGCAGGGAGACCAATATTCCACAAAAAAATATCATAATGACTCATACTTGGCTAATTTTCATGCTACTAGCCTGCTGGGAATTTTCATTCCTAGTGATGGGCAAAATTTTTGTTCATTTGCGAAACTGGTTCTCATGCTCCCATAGACAAAATATTGTTGAAATAATTGTTGATACGAAATCCCACCTCACTCATTCTTCATCATCATCATCATCACGATCTCCATATATATATATGTCATAATGTACAGTCTGGTCACGAAGTGTTTCCCCTTCTACTTTTCTACTTTCGATCGCATATCGCTGTTGCTTCACCATTTGCTTTTTCGTTTGTAAAATATATTTTAGTTGCGGAATAAACGTCTTTAAAGTCAAAAGTCTCAAGTTCTTTCGATCCTCGTTCTCCATACCTCACATCATGGTAGCCATCGCTACGGTAGAACTTTAAAGAGAGACTTAGAAATTTAAACTGATGAATTAATTATTTTTTTGAAATTTGATTTACTGCTGTGCGTAAAATTTTTTATGTTTTTCTGTTAAATAACACACGAAAAGTCATCGTGTTTTTCGAGAAAGTATCTCGAATTTAAATTTATTTTGAAAAAATCAAAATTTAAAGTTGAAGAATAGCTGAAGTTCCGGACTCAAATAACGGCCATTACTGGAAGTCAACGAACGCTAAAACCAGAGGGACCGCCAACGAGATCAAGAGGACAACCAACGGAAACCTGCTCCCGTCATCGAGGACTCAACCGAGAACCCATCGAAGACCCAACTTTTTCGGAACAACCCACATCTAAAATTAAAGCAGGAAGTACCAAGGTCAACAGCGAAGGAAACATAAATCATCGGTAAACCACAGCAGAAATCAAGAAGAGAAAAATATTGTAAAGGTAATATTTGTTGAAATTATTTATTTCTTCATACGTTGTAAATTGTATTTGAAGTGAGGCCCCAAAAAATTAAATAACAAAGAAGGAGTACATGTCCCAAATAATAAATTTATCTGAATCCAAAATCGGTGAATATAATATTAAAAAAGAAGATTTGGAGGAACTAATTAAAAAATTTGAAGGAGAGAGAGTAGTTGATCTGAAGACAGAAATTTATAATCTACCCCACGTCAAATATTTCACGGGTGAAATTATATTAGAGTCCTTTGTAATAGATATATCCGGGAGAATAGAAGACATTAGTAGTCTTAAATATATTGTAATTTCAGAATCTTCAGTAAATTATTTTTCGAACAGAATTTATAGTTCTGCTAAATCGAAAGAAAAATTTATGAATAGATTCTTTAATTAGGTAAATTTAGGAAAACTGGATATAATAGAAAATTGTGAAAAAGAAAATTTAATTAAAAAATTAGAAAAAGAATCCAACGAAAATAAAAAATACACAGCCGTTTGTAATAGGGAAGAAAATTTATTAGGTTTTAAGAAAATAGAAGGAAAAATGGCGTCCTCAAATGAAATTAAACCAATTCAAGCCCCACTCGGAAAAGTTTTCAATGGCAAATATTATTTGGATTGGCGAAGAATGATCATATCAGCCATCCGAGGTGCGGGATATTACGACATCTTTGGGGAAAGCGAATTCTTACAATCCTATATTGAAAACATTGATGATTTAAATTTTCGGCCAAATAAAGAAATGCTAAATTACTGCAAAATGCAGGACAATGCCAAAGCGTTTGTCTTAGAAAGAGTGTCCAATGAAATAACGAAACAAATACGAGATTGTAACACCGCAATTTTAATGCTAAAAAAGTTAGACAATATTTATGGGACTAAAACCTCAGTTACGGCTAATATGGCTAAGGCAAAATGGTTAGAATTCCGATTTCAACCAGGAGGAAACATGAAGGGATTCTTGAAAAAATGGGACGAATTAGTAACTGATGTAAGAGATAGTGGCAAAGAAGTCACAGAGAATGAAGAACTAGAGAATTTGCAATTGGCACTGTGTTATGAGCAACAAATAGCCAAAATACAATACGAAAGTTTACCTCCTAATGAAAAAAATTTAGATAATTTTAAGAGAATACTGAGAGAAGATTCAGATCAAAAATATAGGGACCAAATTTTAAAAAAGAATATTAATGGAAATAATGGTAATAATAATAATATGAATAGAAACAGTAGTAATATGAATGGAAATAATAATAGATATGGTTATAGAGGAAGATTTAATAATAACTATAGGGGAAGAAATAATTATAGAACCCATAATAATTATAATAATTTTAGAAATGGCAACAGAAACGGTTTCAATAATAATGGTCAAAATGGTAATGGGAATAATAATAATACACCAGAACAAACCCATAATAATAATACGAATAATAATAGTAATGGTAATAACGGTGGCAATTATAGAGGAAATAATTACAGGGGAAACTCTAATTATAGAGGAAACAACTATAGAGGGAATAATGGAAACAACAATCGTAATAATCCCAAATGCTACAAATGCAACCAATTCGGACACATAGCCCAGAATTGTATGAATAATAATAATCAAAGTAATGATATTAAAGGAAATACTAATAGTAATAGCCAGGGAAATTACCCACCAAAAACAAACGTAAATACATCCAATAATAATAAAAAAGATAGTTCTGAGCAACAAGTAAAAATGTCTTGCATGATAAAAAAATATAATAATAATGAATGGCTGTTAAACGAATTAATTAATAATAATAAAAGTAATAATGAGGAAAAATACGAAACATTGAATAATAGAGCGATTCTTGATGGAGCTGCAGAAGTCCACTTAACTTCCGATCTAAGTAAATTAATAGATGTAAAAAAATTTATAACCCCCATTAAATTACAATGTGCGGGTAAAAACACGTTTTTATATGCTACACATACAGGAAGGATGATCATAAAAGTAGAAAATTCAAACAAAAATCAGTCATTGATAGAACTAAATGACGTTCATTATGTGCCAGACCTAAATTTGGATATTATCTCAGCCATAAAAATAACTAATACAGGGATAACAAACATCGACCAACAAAAAGAAATAGCAAATATTTATTTTATCGAAACAGAGGAAATAATAATTACGGCAAAAAAAGAAGAGGGTATATTCTATATATACTATAACATCGAGACAAATGATATAAAAAATAATGAAGATTATATGGATATAAAGAAAAATGTAATATGTGCCCCAGTCACCCAGAATAATAACGATGAATGGGACAATTTCACAGTAGAAATGGAAATCATTGAGGAAGATGAAAATACCCAACAATCTCAGGGGGGTGACGAAACTGAAATAAATGAACCCTGTCAAAATAATGAAATAAATGAACCTAAGAATAATAATAACACAAATAAAAAATTAATAATACATAGAAGATTAGGACATTTAAATGCCAGATACTTACAAAAATTAAAAAATTTAGCAATAGGAATACCCGAAAATATTAATTTCAAAGATGAAGACTTTATAAATTGTCAAATTTGTTGTATAGCCAATAATTCAAGGCTAGGTCATACTGGGATGAGGACTAAACCTACTAGGAAACTCGAAATAACTTCATCTGACATCATGGGACCGTTTACACCTTCCGTAGCCAATCAAAAATACATATTAACATTCATAGACCATTTTTCGAAATACACATTTGTCATGCCCATAGCCAACAAAAATCAGGTGACAATAGAATTCAAAAATACCATAATGTCTATGAAAAATAAATTTCCGGAATATCCTATAGGAACAATAAGATGCGACAATGCAAAAGAATATACAGATACGAAAATTCTAAATTATTGTAGAGAAATGGGCATAACAATGGATTATGTGGTCCCATATTCTCCCGAATTGAATGGTGTTGCCGAAAGGCAAAACCAAACATTAATGAGGAGAGTAAGGGCCATGTTAATTGATGCTAACCTCGACATAAAATATTGGTCTTATGCTGTTGTAACTGCAGCCTACTTAATCAATAGATCCCCGACAAAGGCGAATGAAGGATACAAAACCCCATACCAATTGTTTTACGGTAAAAAACCCAATCTTAAAAATTTAAAAATTTTTGGTGCATTAGCCTATAGACACATACCCATTGAAGTTCGAAAACAAAATGCCACGAAGGCAAAATCTAAATTGAAAAACAAAATTGACCCAAAATTGGCACATAGGGCGGAAAAAAGCATATTAATGGGATACACGAATACGGGATATTGTTTGGGAGATCCATATAATTCTAAATCATACATATCATGCGATGTTAAGGTAGATGAAACCCAAAATATAAAATCACTTTTAATCAATAAAAAACCTCTGACAATAAAATCGGCAGATTATGAATACGATTTAGGAATAATAAATCCTGTAGTTATGAATGTTAAAATGAAATATAATATGGCTTACATTGAAGATAATATACCGAAATCATTCTCTGAAATTGAAACAAATCCTTTCAGAGAAGAATGGACAAGGGCTATTAATGATGAATTTAGTTCCCTCGATGATCTGAAAGTATGGGAAGTGATAGACTATGATCGTCAAAAGTTAATTGATACGAGGTGGATATTTACAATAAAATTCGACGAATTTGGCAACCCAAAACCCAAAGCCAGATTAGTAGCACGTGGTTTTAAAGATCGGACAGAATATAACATAGCAGAAACACATGGACCTGTAGCATCCATAGGTACAATCAGATTATTATTATCAATTGTTAATAAAGAAAAACTTATAATGGTACAATATGATGTAAAAACAGCCTACCTAAATTCGCCTATTATAAAACCAATTTTCGTGAAAAGACCAGAAGGCATAAACATCAATAGAAATCAAGTACTCGAATTAAAAAAATCAATCTATGGTCTAAAAACCTCAAGCAAATCGTGGTACGACTTGTTGGACACGAAGGTAAAGGAAATGGGATTTAAAAAAACAAAGAGTGATAGATGCTTATATATTATGAAAAACGAAAATGAAAAAACATATTTTTTGAGTTACGTAGACGATATATTAATAGCATCAAACTCACAATCCTCTATTACGAAAATAAACGAAGAACTTCAAAAAGATTTTACAATCACAATCACAAACGATCCAAAATTTTTCGTAGGTTTAGAAATTGTAAGAGATATAGAAAATAATACCATAACAATTTCACAGTATAAACATATAGAAAAAATGATAAAAAAATTCGGAATATCTGAAATCAAAAATACGAATACACCCATGGAAACAGGATTGAAAATTGATAAAATACAAAATGGAAGAGATGACACCGAATATAGATCCATGATAGGGGGATTACTTTATTTAGCGAGATTGACAAGACCGGACATATTGTTTCCTGTAAATTTCTTTTCCCACTTTCAGAATAATTCAAACGACACCTTAAAAAATTATGTTAAAAGGATATTTAGATACGTCAACACAACAAAAAATTACAATTTAAAATTCACATCAAAGGGGGATGGAATTCAAGCATATATTGATGCATCTTATGCACCCCAGGTTGACGATAATAATATAGAGATAAATAACCTAAATAAGGGAAAATCAATAACTGGCTTTATGATATTCGCCTACGGAGACTTGGTGGAGTGGAATTGTTCCAAACAAACTATTCACGCTTCATCGAGTACCGCAGCCGAGATAATTGCAGTTTTTGATACTCTAGATACGATTAAAGTAATGCAGTACATAAATTTCGAAATTTTTGGGGAAAAATTAATGGTAGATATTATGGAAGACAACATTTCGACGCAAAAAATATGTTCCGGAGGAAGTCAGAGGAAATCGCGGGCCCTAATGATTAAGTGTCATTCAATTTTGGAAGCGTATGAGGACAAAATTATATTTTTTAGAACGGTTACTTCGGAAAATCAGTTAGCTGATATTCTAACAAAATCTTTGGACAGATCAAAATTTGAAAACATTATTGTAAAAGTATTAAATGAAACAAACATATATACATAAATAAGAAATTCAAGTCAAAATACGAAAAATTCACAAATTCATTTTTCTCCCATTTCAATTACGAGTCGTAAATTGTCCAAAAATAAGTCGTAACACGAAAATATTTGCTGAAATATTAACCTTCATTTATTGTCAAAAAAGAATAGCCAACATTACGATTTACTTGAAAATACGTGCCTAAAATAAATCGAAGGTTTCTCAAATATTACAACAAAGAAAAAATGATGAAAATCGAGCAAGTAAAAACCCTACAATTCATACAATAGAAACCCTATACACTTTCCAACAAGCGTGGGAGAAACGCATGGAATATTCCCACACGCACGTATGAAAGGAAACTCTATAACAATACACACAAAGATAAAAACCCATTACATGACCGCAAATTATGATAAACCGAAAAACGTTGCCTTATCCAAAACATGTCAAACGCCACCTCGAATACAATACAACGTACGGAAAGATAATATACGATGCAACGAATATTATTCTACAATTTTATTCATGTTACTTTTAAGATAAATACGTAACGTACGCTCGAATTCATTGAACCTGTAAATGGAAAAACCTTTTATCGTATTTATTCCATCACCTTCTTTTACCATTTTTATTTCATTCATATATATGTTCGTGAATATTTTTTTTCTCTTTTTCATTTTTTGAATTTTTTTCTCATCAACTCGAATTATACGAGCGGAAATATAATATTACTCGATACAATATAATAAATACGCATGTTACCATTTTTAATTTTGTAATTTTTTTTATTATTTTTATTTTTTTTTACATATACCATATAATATTCATATACACGATAGTGTTCATTTATTGCATGCATGTTACCATATTTTATATATTTTTTATTAATTCATTTTTAATTTTTTTTTGGGAAGCACAGCGCAGTAAATTTTTTCTCAGAAACCAAAGTTACCAGAAATAATAAACAAACAATATTAATATTTTTCGAAATTTTTTATTCGACATATATTTTTTGTGCTTGTATTTTTTTTATATTTAATATTTCTTTTAGATAATAATTATTGATTCGATTTCAGAAAACACGATGAAGAAATTATTCGGTAAAATTTCAGGGGGGTGTTGATACGAAATCCCACCTCACTCATTCTTCATCATCATCATCATCACGATCTCCATATATATATATGTCATAATGTACAGTCTGGTCACGAAGTGTTTCCCCTTCTACTTTTCTACTTTCGATCGCATATCGCTGTTGCTTCACCATTTGCTTTTTCGTTTGTAAAATATATTTTAGTTGCGGAATAAACGTCTTTAAAGTCAAAAGTCTCAAGTTCTTTCGATCCTCGTTCTCCATACCTCACATCAATAATAATGTTCAAATCATAATATTCGGAAATTATATTTTGTATACGCGTTAGGTTGGTAACATTGACCATGATATTAACATTTTTGTATCTGTCTGTGATGACGTTTTTATAACTGTCATCTTCAGCTTTCTTGCTGTTAACATTGTGCAAAATATATATGATCTTTTTTATATTAGTGAACAATAATAATATGTTATTATTTCGTGAATAGTGAATTATTTCATCGTCAAATGCTTTAATTCGTTTCCTGTGTTGATAATAACATCAAATTCAAGTATTTTGTGATGTGAGGCGTACAGAACGAGGATCGAAAGAACTAGAGACTTGTGGTAATTTAGAGGTTTATTGCACGAATGAAAAATACATTATTAACAGAATGCGAAATGGCGAAGCAACAGCAATGTACGATCGAAAGTAGTAGGGGAAAGCACTTCGTGTTGAGAGTGTACGCATGACATATATATATAGTGATCGTGATGATGATGATGAAGAATGAGTGAAGGTGGGATTTCCGTTACAACACCCCCCTGAAATTTTATCGAATGAGTTCTTCATCATGTTCGACGCTGAAAGTAAAATTATTATTGTTTATATAAAAAATGTTAATATAAAAAATGACATATACGTAATAAAATATTTTCAAAAAAAAATGTTGACATCGTATTAATTTAAATATTATGGTAACTCTATGTTTCTAAAAAAAATTTTGTTTTGCTGTGCTTCGAGAATAATAATTCAAAATAAATAAATAAATAAATAAATAAATGGTAAAATACATGCAATAGTAGGTTAATATGTGATGCTGAATAATATATGGCATCGAATAAAAAATATTAATAATTATAAAAATATATATAAAAAAATAAAAATGGTAACATGCAAAAAAATTTTTCGTATACATTGATGACTAATATAAAATATATTCGGAAGTGTGCTCTGAAAATATTCTCGAACATTTACGTCTATAAAAGAATTGAAGAAAGGGAAAAAAAATAATCACGATTAAATAAATTGACAAAGGTTTATGAGGCACACGATCGGTTATCAGAAACGTTACGTTTAACAGGTATTATCTGTTATACATGACATGAAAAGATTATAGAATAATATTCATCGCATCGCTTCTTTATCTTTCGAGTACATCATTGTGTTTGGACTGGCGCTTACAATATAGAGGAACGTTTTCGACTTATCTTAATTTGTGGTCATGTAATGGATTTAATTTCTATTGTGTTGATTGTTGGAGGAATTACCTTTCATTTCTTCGTGTGGGAATATTACGTGTATTTCTCTCACGGTTGTTGAAAAATGTACAGAATTTTTATTATTCGAAATGTAGGGTTTCTACTTGCTTGATTTTCTTGCTTTTTTCTTTGTTAATATTTTCGAGATTTGAAGCATTTATCTATTGCAAGTATTTTCTGGTAAATGGTATTGTTGAGTACTAATTTTGCATTAAATTGAAGGTTAGATTTTAAGCATTTATTTTCATGTTACGACTTATATTTGGACTTGGGACGACTTGTACTTTATGATGATGAATTTTGAAATATATTATGACTTTGGAATAAACGAATTATTTTTATATCAATTATGTGTAAATATTCGTTTCGTTTAATATTTTAACAACAATATTTTCGAATTTTGTTCGATCTAGTGATTTTGTCAGAATGTCTGCTAACTGATTTTCGGAGCTTACAGTCCTAAAGAATATTATTTTTTCTTCAAATGCCTCCAAAATTGAGTAGCATTTGATCATTAGGGCTCTCGACTTTTTCTGACTACCCCCTGAACATATTTTTTGCGTTGAAATGTTATCTTCCATTATATCTACGCTTAATTTTTCACCTAAAATTTCATAATTTATATTTTGTGTGACTTTTATGGTATCAAGTGCATCATAAACTGCAATTATTTCAGCTGCCGTGCTAGATGATGCATGAATAGTTTGCTTACCGCAATTCCATTCTACTAAATCCCCATAAGAAAATATCATAAATCCAGTTATGGATTTTCCTTTACCTAAATTATTTATATCTATATTATTTTCATCTACTTGGGGTGCATATGAGGCATCAATATAGGCCTGTATACCATCCCCTTCTGATCTATATATTATATTGTAATTTTTCGTAGTATTAACATATTTGAAAATTCTTTTTGCATAATTTTTTAATGTATGATTAGAATTATTTTGGAATCGGGATAGAAAATTTACCGGGAATAAAATGTCCGGTCTTGTAAGTCTCGCTAAGTATAGCAATCCACCTATCATTGACCTATATTCGGTGTCATCTATGCCACCTTCAATTTTATCCAATTTTAATCCCGTTTCCATCGGAGTATTCGTATTTTTCAACTCTGAAATTCCAAATTTTTTTAACATTTTTTCTATGTGTTTGTATTGGGAAAGTATTATTGTATTTTGTTCTATATTTCTATTTATTTCTAGTCCCACAAAAAATTTTGGGTTATTTATTATGGTAATCGTAAAGTCTTTCTGTAGCTCCTCATTTATTTTTGTAATTGATGACTGTAAGTTTGATGCGATCAATATGTCATCCACATAGGTTAAAAAATATATTTTTTCATTATTATTAATTATTGTGTATAAGCATCTATCGCTCTTAGTTTTAGTAAAGCCCATTTCCCTTATTTTTGCGTCCAACAGGTCATACCATGATTTGCTAGATGTTTTTAATCCATATATAGATTTTTTTAATTCTAAAACCTGATTTGTGTTGATATTCACACCTTCAGGTTTTCGTACAAATATAGGTTTAATAATTGGTGAGTTTAGGTACGCAGTTTTTACATCATACTGTACCATAATCAATTTTTCCTTATTTATTATAGATAGCAATGATCTTATTGTCCCTACTGATGCTACGGGGCCATGGGTTTCCGCAATATTATATTCGGTTCTATCCTTAAAACCTCTTGCTACAAGCCTTGCTTTGGGTTTTGGATTCCCAAATTCATCAAATTTAATTGTGAAGATCCATCTTGTATCTATTAGTTTTTGGCGATCATAGTCGATTATTTCCCACACGTTCATATCATCGAGAGAATTAAATTCGTCATTTATTGCTCTGATCCAATCATCTCTAAAAGGGTTTGATTCTATATCAGAATAATTTCTAGGTATGTTATCTTCTATATATATTTTATTATATCTTATATTTATATTCATGACTACAGGATTAATTATCCCCAAATCATATTCGTAATCTGATGACTTTATTACTAATGGTTTATTATTTATCAGTAACGATTTTATATTCTGGGCTTCATCCACTTTAACATCACATGAGATGTATGATTTTGTGTTATAGGGGTCTTTAAGACAATATCCCGTATTCGTATAACCCATCATTATATTTTTTTCGGCTCTATGAGCTAGCTTTGGGTCAATTTTATTTTTAGATTTTGCTTTGGCTTTGGTAGCATTTTGCTTTCTGACTTCTACAGTAATATGTCTGTAGGTCAATGCTCCAAAAACTTTTAAATTTTTAAGGTTTGGTTTTATCCCATAGAATAGTTCGTAGGGTGTTTTATATCCCTTCGTTTGCCTTTGTAGGGGATCTATTAATTAAATAGGCCGCTGTTACTACAGCATAAGACCAATACTTTATGTCAAGGTTGGCATCAATTAACATGGCCCGTACTCTCCTCATTAAGGTTTGATTTTGCCTTTCGGCAACACCATTTAATTCCGGAGAATATGGCACCACATAATCCATCGTTATGCCAACTTCTTGCAATAATTTAGTATTTTTATATCAGTATATTCTTTGGCGTTATCACACCTAATAGTCCCTATGGGGTACTCTGGGAATTTATTTTTCATGGATAATATAATATTCTTAAATTCATTTGTTACCTGACTTTTGCTAACTATGGGCATCACGAACGTATATTTCGAGAAATGATCTATAAATGTTAGGATATATTTTTGATTTGCTACTGAAGGAGTAAATGGACCCATAATATCTGAGGATGTTACTTCTAATTTTCGAGTAGGTTTATTTCTAACACTATTATGACCCAATCTCGAATTATTAGCAATGCAACATATTTGGCAATTCAAGAAATCCTCATCCCTAAAATTTATATTATTTGGAATGCCTACTGCCAAATCTTTAAGTTTTTGTAAATATCTGGCATTCAAATGTCCTAATCTCCTATGTATAATTAATTTTTTATTAATATTATTATTTATTTGTGTATTTTGAGGTATTTCCTCAATTTCATTATTATCTTCTTTTATTTTATCTTTCTCACCCCCCTCAGATGATTCCTCATTATCGTCATCTTCCTGAATTTCTAATTCCACAGTAAAATCATCCCATTCATCATCTATATTCTGGGTGACAGGTGCACATATTATATTATTATCATTATTATTTATATTATTATTATAGTTTTTATTTTTATTCTCGATATTATAATATATATAAAATATTCCCTCTTCTTTTTTTGCTGTTATTATTATTTCA
Source organism: Ericerus pela (assembly GCA_011428145.1). NCBI lineage: Eukaryota > Metazoa > Arthropoda > Insecta > Hemiptera > Coccidae > Ericerus > Ericerus pela. The sequence continues at coordinate 311,962 of WOFM01002179.1, forward strand.
GCACTTTCAATAAAATATATGTTAGCTATATCCTTTTGTTGATCTATATTGATCATACCAGTGTTCGTAATTTTTATGGCTGAGATGATATCTAAATTTAGATCCGGCACATAATGAACGTCCTTTAACTCTATCAATGATTGAATCTTACTGGAATTCTCGACTTTGATCACCATTCTTCCCGTATGGGTAGCATATAAAAAAGTATTTTTTCCTGCACATTGCAATTTTATTGGAGTCACGAATTTTTTAACATCGACTAATTTATCCAAGTCAGATGTTAAATGCACTTCTGCAGCTCCATCCAAAATTGCTTTATGATTTAATATATCATAATTTTCATTTTTAATATTATTATTATTTATTAGCTCGTTCATTAACCATTCATTATTATTTCCATTAAATTTTTTTACCATACAGGACATTTTTACCTGTTGATCCGAATTCTCTTTTTTATTAGAGTTCGGTTGGCTTGTATTAGTTTTAGGGGGATATGTTCCCTGACTATTATTAAAATTATTATTGTTATTATTTTCTTGTGAACCATTACCATTACAATTTTGCGCTATATGGCCAAATTGCCCACATTTGTAACATTTTGGATTATTATTCTGATAATTATTCCTATTATTACCTCTATAATTGTTACCTCTATAATTATTGCCTCTATAGTTCGAGTTACCTCTGTAACTATTTCCTCTATAATTTCCATTACCGATTGTTCCCATTGTTATTCAAGTTATTATTTTGGTTCTGGTTGGTTCATTATTATTACCATTTCCATTATTATTAGAATTATTTCGATTATTATTATATAACCATTACGACCATTGCCGTTTCCTCTATAATTATTTCTACCTCTATAATTATTATATCTACCCTGTAATTATTCCTATTAAATTATTATTATTGTTCTATAATTATTATTAATTGGTTATTATTACCATTCTGTTTTTTCAAAGTTTGATCTCTGAATTTTTGATCAGAGTCTTCCCTTAATATCCTTTTAAAATTATCTAAATTTTTTTCGTTTGAAGGTAAATTTTCATATTGAATTTTCGCAATTGCCTGTTCGTAACATAAGGCCAATTGTAGATTTTCTAATTCCTCTGATTCCGTAACCTCCTTACCGCTATCTCTTACGTCAGTCACTAATTCGTCCCATTTTTTAAGGAAACCCTTCATATTTCCACCAGGTTGAAATCTGAATTCCAACCATTTTGCCTTAGCCATATTAGCCGTAACTGAGGTCTTAGTTCCATAAATATTATCTAACTTTTTGAGCATTAAAATTGCGGTGTTACAATCTCGTATTTGTTTCGTTATATCATTGGACACTCTTTCTAGGACAAATGCTTTGGCATTGTCCTGCATTTTGCAGTAATTAATCATATTTCTATCAGGTCGAAAATTTAAATCATCAATATTGTTTATATATGGCTGTAAAAACTCGTGTTCCCCAAAGATGTCATAGTATCCCGCACCTCGGATGGCAGATATGATCATTCTACGCCAATCTAAATAGTATTTTCCATTAAAAACTTTTCCAAGTGGGGCTTGGATGGGTTTGATTTCGTTTGGGGATGCCATTTCTTCTTCTATTTTTTCAAAACCTAATAAATTATTTTCCTTATTACAAATAGGTGTGTATTTTTTATTTTCGATTGATTCTTTTTCTAATTTTTTTATTAAATTTTTTTCTTCACGATTTTCTATTTTATCCAGTTTTTTTTAATTTATTCAATTAGAAAAATCTATTCATGAATTTTTCTTTTGATTTTTCTGAACTATAAATTCTATTTGAGAAATAGTTTACTGAGGATTCTGCAATTTTTATATATTTTAGGCTACTAATATTTTCTATTCTTCCTGAAATATCTACTACAAAGGACTCTAATATTATTTCCCCTGTGAAATATGTGACGTAGGGTAAATCATAAGTTTCAATTTTTATATCTACAACTCTTTCACCTTCAAATTTATTAATTAATTCTTTCAATTCTTCTTCTTTAATATTATATTCACCCAATTTTCCTTCGCATAGACTAATTATTGGGGACATAAAAATTTAATTATTATTCAACCTAGTTCAAGAACACAATTATGTACCACGAAAAATAATCAACTTCAATAAATATTACCTTTACAAAATTTGAAAATTGTACGTTACTTTTTTTCTGTTGCGCCGACGAATAATTTCAGTTTTCTGCACTCTGCTGTCCACCGTTGTACTGCCTGCTTAATTTTGGTTTGGAGTTGGCCGAAAAATTGGGTCCTCGATGTGTGGATCTGCGATGAGTCCTCGACGACGGGAGCAGGTTTCCTTGGGCTGTTCACTCGATCTTTTTGGCGGTCCTTCCTGAATTTAGCGTTCGATGACTTCAGGATCGGCCGTTATTAAGTCGGGAACTTCAGCTTCAAATTTTTATTTAATTTTGAATTTTTCAAAAATTAAAAATATATTATGTTTCGAGTTAAACTTCTCGAAAACAAACCGGTAACTATTTTGTATAATTCAACAGAAAACATGAAAAGATTTTCGCGCAACAGTAAATGAATTCAAAAAAAAATTATTTCATTTGTTTAATTTTCTAAGTCTCTCCTCATAGTTCTACCACAGCGATGGCTACCATGATGTGAGGCGTACAGAACGAGGATCGAAAGAACTAGAGACTTGTGGTAATTTAGAGGTTTATTGCACGAATGAAAAATACATTATTAACAGAATGCGAAATGGCGAAGCAACAGCAATGTACGATCGAAAGTAGTAGGGGAAAGCACTTCGTGTTGAGAGTGTACGCATGACATATATATATAGTGATCGTGATGATGATGATGAAGAATGAGTGAAGGTGGGATTTCCGTTACAACATTTTGTTCATTTAGGTGTTACTAAACTCACAGGTTATGGGCCCAGTTCTCACGTCAATGTGATCGCCATTGTTTCAATCCAGCAAAGTTCTACAGTCAAAACTTGTTAAGTAAAGTACCATGCCACTTCAGTAATTCATTTTTTCATTCGATGTTTATTAGCCGTGATTCCTGGTTTGCTCATATCATTTCTGTTAGCCTGTGAGCCTGTTTATCGCTGATACAGCTGGTTGCTGTGCGTCTGTTAGTTCTACAAAATGGATAGTGAAAGGAAGTGGAATGTGGAGCCATTTAATGGCAAAAATAGTCGTACGTGGAAATTCAGAATGGAACTGCTGTTTTGTAAGGAATTATTGTTCGATGTTGTGCATAAAAATGTTCCCTCAAGTCGTAGTGGAAATAATGATTGGAAGAACCGCAATGCTAAAGCAATGTTCCATATTGCAAATAATGTTTCTGACAGCTATATCGAAGTGATTCAAACGTACGATATGGCGAATGCTATGTTTCAAGCTCTAACAAATATGAGTGGTCGTGGTAATGATCAGACGCTGGTTGATTTGCGATTGCGTGTATATGCTAAACATTTTGAACTTGGTGGTGACTTACAACGGTACTTGTTGGATTTTCATGCAGAATGTCAATGACTAACGGAGTTGGGAGATACTTCAATGGTAAAACAATTTATTCTGGCGCTATTGAGGTCATTGCCTGTTGATTTTCAGCCGGTGAAAGTTGTGTTGGAAGACGTGGAGCATCTGAGCTGGGATGCTGTGTTTACAAAGCTGACAAACTTTCATCGTGAGTTAATCATGGATAATAAGGTATCTATTAAGAATACTGTTTCGTCATCTCAAAAACCTTCTTCAGAAATTTATTCTGCTGAAGAGAATGCTTTTTTTGGTAACTCACGCAACTTTAATCGTAGCAATAATTTTAGTAATTCTAATTTGAATAATTTTTGTGGTAATGGACGAGGTAGATCTCGTGGCCGTAATAACAACCTTAATTTTCGTGGAAGAGGTAGTAATAGTAGTAATCATGGCAGTAACAGCTATAATGACCATAGAAATTCTAGTCAATCGAGTGATAATCAGTCTAGTCAGAGTAATTACAATGTAGGTGCATCTAATTCTAATAATAATCAAAATTCCAATCGTAATTACAGCAATGTACGTTACCATTTTTGTAATAAGACTGGTCATATAGCACAAAATTGTTATGCCAAGAATAATGCTGGAAACAATACGGATCGATCTGCAAGCTCTGGTAATAGTGATCGATCTAGTAGTAATAATAGAAATCAACAATCTTATACTGCTTCTTATGATGATTTGTTGGTTATGTTGAGTTAAAACGCAATGGAAACTGGGTAAAACACAAGAAATACAAGAAGTTTACTCAGACCAAACTTTATTAGGTCTGTCCATGATGGACACAAAATTCGAAGTAAAGAACAAACTATCATCAATGATTATCAAATTAAAAAGAGCTGAAAATAACAAGGTTCCAAGAACCAAGAACCGAATACAAAACAAACAGGTTCTACACTTAGAGATGGGCAAGTTTGATCAAATTAACACTTCCCCCAAACTTGCAATTAATAAATTATTTCAAAAAATATAAAAACATATCACAGAATAAAACAAATTGACATATACATGAAAATCGTATCACCTAGTAAGAACATTAAAATTTCAAAACGACTACAAGAAGTTACATAAACGGTAACTGTAAAAAAGGTAAAACGCATAAAAGGATAATCATTGTGAACAAAACAAAAACAATAAAGAAAATAAACACAGTGGTAATTTCAATCTGGATCCAACAAAACAGATGACATACATAAACATGAATAACATAGATATGCTGACAGGACAAACACGACCGACAACAACACTAAAAGACTTGGAGCTGAGGGTTGTTCCCAAAAAGATCAAACTAACGATCTCCAATAAGCAAAGTTCTAAAACTGCTAAATTTTGCGCGTCCAAGTCCCTTGGTGAAAACATCAGCAATCTGATTGCCTGTAGCTATACTTTTTAAACAAATTACATTATCGGATACATGTTCTCGCACAAAATGGTATTTGACATCGAGATGCTTCTTCAACATGGAACCATTGGCAAACTTAACACAATTTTCATTGTTCTTGAAAATTGGACACTGAGACATAACATTAACATTTAAATCACATAATAAATTTTGCAACGATAAAGTATCTAAAGTACAATCACACAGAGCGACTATTTCCACATCTGTGGTGGACAATGTCACCAACGACTGTTTCTTACTTCTCCAGAGTACCAGAGCATTGTGAATAAATATACAATAACCACTAATTGATCGGCGAGAAATTGGACAGTTAGCCCAATCGGCATCTACATAAGACTTAATGACATCAGAATCAGGTGAAAAATGGTAGACGAGTTCATAATCTCAAGTAGTAACTAAATATTTCAACACTCATAGCAAATGAGAATACACAACAGTATCAGCATTAGATTGAAACTGACAAAAATAACTTACATTGTAACATATGTCGGGTCTAGTACCCAACATCACATACATTAAGCATCCGAGTAACTCTTTATATTTTGTTATTAAACTTTCTGACTTTACTTTATTTTCGTCTATTTTCAAATATAATTTTTCTTCTATGGGGGTACAAACTGGGTTACAATCCTTTACTTTAAATTTTTCTATTATTTTATCTATTAATTGTTTTTGATGTAATTTTAATACTTTTTCTTCTTTATTATAATCTATTTGCAACCCTAGATAAGATTTTACAGTGCCCAAATCGTGGGTCTTAAAGGTGGAGTTTAACTGACTTTTCAACTCATTAATTAGCTCAATATTTTCTCCACATATTAACATGTCATCGAGATAAACCAAAATGTACACCAATCCTTTTTCATTTTTCTTATAATAGAGGCATTCATCATGCTTACTATTCTTGTATCCTAAGGAGAAGATGAAATTTCTTCATTTCTCATACCAAGCCTTAGGGGCTTGCTTGAGACCATATAACAATTTATTTAATTTCAAAACTTTATTTCTACAATTTACTTTATTATAAATACCATCTGGGATCTCCAGATATACATCATCATGGAGTATCCTGTTCAAAAACGCATTCTTTATATCAATTTGTGAAATATTATACCCTCTATGATTACACATTACTAAAAGAGTTCTCAACGTACTCATTTTTGCCACTGGAGCATACAACTCCTTAAAATCAAAACTTTTGTCGACTTCGAAACCTCGAGCGACCAATCTGGCTTTATATAACTTATTACCTTGTCCATCTTCTTTAATTTTAAATAGCCATCGAGATGAAATTGGCTTTGCATTAACGGGAGGATCAACTAAGTCCCAAGTATTGTTTGCATGAAGTGCATCCAACTCTTTGGAAATAGCTATCTCCTACTTACATTTATCTAACGATGACTTGGCCTCTTCAAAATTAGAAGGAAACTCATTAAACACATTATAAGAGTAGTGACATGTGTCATCTACATCAGGTTCATCAATTACTATATTTTCTATATCATCTAAATTAACGTTATTGGGTACCTTTACATTAACATCCGATTTTCTATTTACATAACTGGAGGCACTTGGCGAAGAGACGTTTTCCTTATTATCAACATTACTTTTAACAAACCTACTTTCATCAAACGTCTCTCGCAATTATAAATTCATCATTGTTGGTATTCAACAAACGATAGCCTTCTGGGTTGTAACCAACAAACACCAGAGGTACACTTTTACTTAGAAATTTGTCCTTCCTTTTCTCTTTTGGGATCAAGGCATAACCACAACAACCAAAAACTTTTACGTTACTTAAATTTACATTATTACCATACCATGTTTTCGCTGGTTGCTTATTTTGACAGTTAACTGTTCTATTGTACAAGCGAACTTCGTAATCCAAAAACTTCTCATAAACTTGATCTTTCGACTCAAGTACGTAAACAATAGCGAATGAAGTAAAATCATCTAAAAAAGTTAACATATATCTCTTATTATTATATGAAGTAGTTTGCATTGGCCCACAAACATCAGTGTGTACTAATTCCAACGGATGAGTGGATTTTATATCGACAGATCTGTGAGGAAGGTTCGATTGCTTACCTTCAACACAACGTTTACAAAATTTAACATTATTATAATCAAAATTACTAATTAACTGGGAGCGAGACATGCGTTTCATGGTTTCAAAATTGGGATGCCCCAACCTGGCATGCCACAAATTTACATTTTCATCGGACACAGTAGCCAAACTCTTAAAATTTTGATTTGGGTTAAGATAAAAGTTAACATTATATAATTCATTGTCCGGTGATTTTCCATAATTTATCAGCTGGCCATCATGCTCACAAATTAAATAAACATTACTATTCCAATCAAAATTAACCTTTATACCTGACTGGCACAGCTTTTTAATTGAAAGGAGGTTGGTTGGGAATTCCTCTGAATGAAATACATTATTTATCACGCATCTAATACCGGTACTTGACCAACAAATGATTGTTCCAACTTTAGTGGCATACACATAGCTGTCTCGGTTGAAAACTTTTATTCTAATAGGGCTTTTTAGTGGAATATATTTTGCAAATAATTTATCGTCATTTACATTGTGATTCGTCGCACTTGAATCAAGCTTAAATTCGACGTTTCCACTCGTTTCCTCGACGTAAATATTGCCGATATTACTGATGAACAAAATTGATTCATCGTTTTTTGATTTATTATTATTATTACCGCGATCGATGTTTGTATTTTGCGAGAAATTCGCTTTCGAATTTCTACAAAATTATGCAACATGTCCAAACTTTTGACAATTAAAGCATTTTATTTTATTTTGCATATTATTGTACGTATTATTTTGCGTGTTATTCGATGTATTACTAGACTTAACAGAGCTACTAGCATTTTTAGCGCGATAATTTTTACAAATATGGCCAATTTTTCCGCATCCAAAGCACTTAATTATTTTAGACGAATTCCTATTATCGATATTTCCACAATCGAATCAACCGGCAACCAAAGCGGATTCGGATTCTAATTTAACGGCGGTAGACGAAATACCTTTTTGTTTCGCGAACTCATTTAATAATTTTAATTTTACTTGTTCTAAATCCTGGTTGAATTCGTTTTCAAGGATCGATACAACAACATTATAGGTTTGTGGTAATGACATCAGAAGTTGTTCTACGATGTCTTGTTGCGTTAACGATACATCAGCAGCCTTCAACTTAACAACCAATTTCTCAAAATGGCGAAGATGCTCCTCCATATTCCCATTCTCTTTCAAACGCAAATCCATCCATTGTCTTTTCAGTATGATTCTGCTTGCCATTCCTGACTTCAAATACACACGATCAAGCTTTTCAATAATTTCAAACGGTTCAACAGCATCCTGTGCATATGATAAATGTGAATCTGCTAAAAAACAAACTATCATTGTGCTACACTTATCTGCTTTTCTTCTGTAATCCTTTCCAATTTCATGAGCTGTTTCACGTCTCAGCAATTGAGCAAAGCCATCGCCACAAATTGTCATGAACAAACAAAAACGCCAACCATCATAATTGTGTCCATTAAATCTGCCAACACCACCGCTACGTTCTAGTGCATCCAGCTTCTGAAAGAAAGGCTGGGACTCTTCCATAATTTAAAAGAGCTCCACAACGGAACACCAAATCATAAAACAGACATGAACAACGAAGGCGTGCTCAAACAAAAGGTCACTGACTTTGTACAAACATGAAAGGTTCTCTTTGAAGCATTTGCCAAGAGGAGAACATAACTTAGTAAAAAAAAATGAATAAATATTAAAACAAATACATTTTACCTGAATATAGCACTGAGCCCATAACCTGTTGGTTATGTTGAGTTAAAACGCAATGGAAACTGGGTAAAACACAAGAAATACGAGAAGTTTACTCAAACCAAACTTTATTAGGTCCGTCCATGATGGACACGAAATTCGAAGTACAGAACAAACTATCATCAATGATTATCACATTAAAAAGGACTGTAAATAACAAGGTTCTAAGAACCGAGAACCGAATACAAAACGAACAGGTTCTACACTTAGAGATGGGCAAGTTTGATCAAATCAACATGATTGTTCAGAAACAGGATATAGTTTCTCGGTGGTTGATACCGGTTTGAATACTCAGGTCAGTAATCGCCCTTCATGAATTACATTTGTTGTTGACTCTGGTTGCACTATACAGGCAATTAACGATTTAAATTTATGTTCTGAGTATATTGAACTGACAAAAACTCAAGAAATTTGTATTGCGAAAAAGGATGCATCCTTGTCTGTCACAGCATTGGGTACTGTCCAATTAAAGACTTTGGAAGGGACTAATGTAACTCTTAAAAATGTTAGATACTCTAAAGACCTTCCACAGAACCTGCTCTCTGTAAAACGCATGAGTAGAGCTGGATGTGACACTCTGTTTCGTGAAGAGTCTGTGGAAATTATTAATCGTAGCAATGGTAAAGTAATTATAACGGGTAAAGCATCACATCGGATCTGTACACAGTAGAATTTTTAAGTAACGTAACTTAATCGTGTAATTTAACAGTGTGTTTGGATAAAAGTCCGATTGATGTGTGGCACAAACGTTTGGTGCATCTTAACGTAAATGATGTTATACTTTTATGTACTCGAGGGTTAATTCCTAAAGTTGAGACCAACAAACAGTTGTTATGTGAGCCATGTATAATGGGCAAGCAACATAGGAAATCTTTTGACTGCCACGAACAAAAAACGACTAGACCATTGGAGTTAGTGCATACGGATGTATGTGGTCCAATAAATCCTGTTTCATACAATGATAAAAAATACTTTCTGACGTTTGTTGATGATTTTTCAAATTTTTGTTATGTCTATCTATTGAATAATAAAACTGAGGTTTTGGGCAAGTTCAAAGAATATAACGAACTAGTGTCTAATAAATTCAATTATAACGTTAAGAGGTTAAGGTGTGATCGTGGTACCAAATACCTCAATGCCCATTTTAAATCGTATTGTGCTGAAAAAGGTATCAATCTTGAGCCTACCATTGGTAACTGTCCGCAACAAAATGGCAAGACAGAGCGAATGAATAGAACATTGTGTGAAAGGGCTAGAACTTTATTATTTGAAAGCAGCCTTGATAGAATTGAAGTAATATTGTGTTCCGCATATATAGTAAACCAGTGCCCAACAAACAAAGACTTTATACCTTTCGAAAGATGGTACCGTGAGAAATTTAAATATAATAAACTTAGAGCATTTGGCTGTGATGCTTATATGTTTAATTTCACACATGATTCCGATAAATTCAAGATTAAAAGTAATAAAATTGTAATGGTAGGATATGCGCCTGCAGGATATAAGTTGTTGGATGTGACCAAATGTAAGGTACACTTATCTAGGGATGTAGAATTCTTTGAGAATAGTTTGAGCAAACGTAAGTATAATAAATCTGATGAAATTTTTAAAGAGGTAGATAGTTCGAACATTGACAGTGTCGAAGTCGACAGTGATATTAATTTACAGGATAATGATGCTTCTGATGATGATAATATTGTAAATTCGTGTTATTATTTTGTTAATCTTGTGGAGAATGATTGTCCAATGGCTTTTGAGGAGGTGTTGGGCTCTCCGGAGGCTGATTGTTGGAAGGAGGCGATTGAGAATGAGATTGGTGCTCATGGACTGTTGTGAAGCATCCAACTGGCCTGACAATCACGTGTCGATGGCTATTTACGTAAAAGTCTGATTCAAGTGGTAATGTATTGTACAAAGATAGACTCGTTGCCCGTGCCTGTCAACAGAAAAACGGCTTCAACTTTAATGATGTTTACGCACCAGTTGCAAAACTGTCAACTGTCCAAACACTACTTGCTCTCAGTAATCATTTTAAATTCTACATTCAACAAATTAATATCTGTAATGCCTTTTTAAATGGTAAATTAAATGAAAACGTATATCTCAAAATTCCAGAAGGCATTTAAGTTGGTGTTAATTTAATTAATAATGTGTTAAAGTTAAATTGATCGATCTATGGGTTGAAACAGGCACCCAAAGTGTGGAATACTTTATTCCACAAATTTTTATTATCATTAGGATTTGCACCAGGCTCTGCTGATGATTGTCTTTACATTTTTAAAGATAAAAAGTCTGTTGTATATTTACTCACTTACGGAGATGACATCATCATCAGCTCAAATAATAATTATTTAATTGAATATGTTAAAAATAAAATTAGTCAAAAATTTAAATGCAAAGACCTGGGCAATATTAACAAGTATCTTGGCCTAAATATTAATTACGATTGAGAGAGTGGTCTATTAAAAATCAACCAGAAGTCATTAATTGAGTCTGTCTCTAAACGTTTTGGTGTGGACAGTTGTGCACCCACATACTCCCAATTGAGCCAAAATTACAGTTAGAGAGGGACTTAAATAGTAAAGATCGATCATTAAATAATGACTATCAACAATTACTTGGTTGTCTCATGTATCTTATGCTGGGGTCACAACCTGACATCTGCTACACTATCTCGTATTACAGTCAATTTACAAATGCAGCTACACAGGAACATTTTAAGTATTTGTTAAGAGTTTTTAAGTACCTGGTCACAACTAAATCTTTTGAATTAACATATGACAGGAATTTTTCGAATAATAATAAATATATCTTGGAGTTATACTCAGATGCCGATTGGGCAAATTGTGTGACCAGTTGTAAATCCATATCTGGACATTGTGTTCTAGTTTATGGAGCCTTGGTAGCATGGTCTAGTAGGAAGCAACCAACTGTTGTTTTGTCTAGTACCAAAAATGAGCTCATATCTATTTGTGATGCCACTACCGAGGGACTATGGTTCAAAAATTTATTAACTGACTTTTGACTCAACCATACTGATAGGTCTGCAATCTATGAAGATAACCAAAGTTGCCTGGCTCTGATTAGAACTGGCAAATGGAATTCACAATGATCTAAACATATAGATACTAAATATAGATTTATTTGTTATCATGTTAATAACACATTTAAATATTTGTATATCCCCTCCAGTTGACAGTTGGGTGATATGTTCACCAAGGGTTTACCAAAACCAGCTTTCACCAAATTTTGTGAGACTTTGAATTTAATGTGATATTTGTAACGTATATTTTCGTCTATTTTTGAGAAATGACGAACATATTCGTTCACTCATTTCCAAATACCAAAAACATTGATATTTGTCAACAATTACCTTCCTATTACTCTTCATAAACAACCACCAAATTATTTATATTGAATTTTACATATACATATATACCTCCTGTATATTTATGACCTGGTTGTACCTGTCCCTCGAGTACTCGACGAGTCAGCACAGCCCTATAATAACAACACCCTACTTCACTTTACCTATCCGGCACGTACGTTTTCATACCCTGAACGAGTATATAATCTCTCGAGTCAGTTGTATAATTGTTCAGTTCTGTTCAGTCTAGTTCAGTTCTACAACAGCTACTTCTAAGTACCTGGAACCTTCTTGTAGAAGTCTCTAGTGAACGGATAGTCTTGCTTGTTGAATTGTAATTGACTATGTATTACTATTAACGTAGAATTATGTACAATATGTACAAAATATTAAAA
>WOFM01002180.1:0-12305 GCA_011428145.1 Ericerus pela
GTGTTGCCAAAACTTGAAGTGTGCCAAATAAATCCAGATTCCTGGAGGCACCTTAAGTGATTATACAGCTTTCCTCTCATGTTGTTGCTGTGTGTGTGTAGGTTTTTATGTATGTATGTATTGAGGCGTCCGAAATCGATTCCTGCCACAGTTGCCATATTTTATGAGGCTGTAATGATATTTTCATACATATTATTTCAAATATTCTCGTACTTTATTAATTCATATATTTTCCCACGTTATTCTTCATATTTCCGTCTAATTACACTTCCTTTCATTCACGTCATATAAGACTAGTTCAAACTTGTCTTTCAAGTCTTGACTTGTCTGATGACATCACCTCTTGTACACCATAAACTGTTTTCGTCTATATTCCATGATGTCATCTTTTCTACGAATATATTTCGATACCTTGCAATAATTCCAATTCTTATTAATTTCTTAAACACTCCTACTTTGTCACTTCCTTTTAATTTCATTGGTTTACCTAAAACACGTTTTCCTCAAACAACCAATCATATTAATATCTCCCACAATACCCAATTCAAATCACTCGAACTTCACCCTTATAAATAGTCTAATGTTCTGTATATTATTAACTTTAAAAACTTAGAATCTTACCTCAATTATTAATTCATTTTACTTTGTAATAACCTGTTCACCTTTTTATAATAATATACTCTTAAACTACTATTGTGTTTATTTGTAACAACTATACCGTTACAGAGGCATACAAAATCGATTCCTGTCACGTGTCATAAAGTCAACCTTTAATGTATAGTGGTGTTTAAATGCTAATGACGTCACAATGTCCTAAAGTTAGGGCATCATGCAGCCAAAACACTGAATCGAGGGGTCTTGAATTGTGTTTTCAAGACATTTTATTTTTTTGACTTTGATTATGTCTTACGGCTGAATTCTTCTTGACTTGAATTAAACTTCTTCAGACACGGCAAAACGCAGCTTGCATTTGTCTTCATACTTCAGCAAATTAATATGATGAATCAGCAATAAGCTAAGTTGTGCGGATAGAAGAGCCTAACAAAGTTTCAATCCATACAAGGTTCGAAACCTACAAAAACAAACAGCAGAATTATTTTGTTAAAGACTATAATTACAAAAGAACCATAGTGTCAACAAAGCGGAACAAAGCAAAGTGTGTAGCGGAAAAATAAAAAGTTAAAAAAAAGCTATTGCAGACAACAAGTAGGTGAAACCATCAGAAAGTTGTTGTGTCTTCACCTAATTGTGTGTCTTCATGAGTGATGGTTTTGTTGTTTAAAAGACTCCTAATATGAAACTTTATGTCTCGGAGCTTTTGGTTGAAAGTGAGGATGAGGTGAGAAAATTACTAACATAGATGGAGTCAAGTCCACTATGTGCAAAGAGAAGGCTCGACGCGGCCTTTAAATGACAGAGCAAGGCAGTCATCTTGAACCAAGCTTGTCTTAAAGTTGTCTTCAACACACCAAATTTCTCTCCTAACAGATGCCAGGAACTCCATCTGATCGTGTTGTTGACTGATACTTCACCTCGCAGGTGTTTTTGAAAGATCGCCTTGAAGTGCGATGTACAACTGGCAAAACTAGAAATGACTTGTGTGTTGTCACTACTGATCCTTCATGACAAAAGAACATCTCTAGTTTGCCTTTATCTTCAACTGAACCTATCTGGAGTACCAACTACCATCCTAGTTGTCTTCAAGGTAGATCAGATTGAATCATATTCTGCATCACGAAGATGTTACACATATTAAATTGCCTAACGTGAGGACTTAAACGTACGACTTGTGACTTGGATCTGCTACTATCCGCCTACACAAGAAGGACTCATTTGCAAAGACCAACCCAGTACCGGGTGTCGCCAGTGTAAAGAAGAGAGTGAGTGATTTAAAAATTAGAATTTGTCTTTGCAAATCAGCTCTTCTTGTTAAGGAAATTTCCCCACTTATTGTCAGCTTAATTGCCTTCAAACATGCGATGTCGATAATAAAAAGTGAGAGGAATTACCAAATGTCTACAGCCAATAAAATTACAGATAGTAAAATATATATATACGTCGACATATAATAGGCAAAAAGCGCACGTGGATGACTGATAAAACAAAATATAATAAAATATATTAAATGACTGCAAACCACAAGCAAAGCGTGGAAAGACCGGAGATAAAGCAAAAAGGTTGGCTGCATTCATGTCCGTCGATGGGTTTTTACTTCTATTCAATTCGTCTTCATCTAATATATATTTCATGGCGCCAGTCTGTCGGATCAAACCAAATTATTGTCTGAAATTGTCTGAATTTGGAAGAGTCGTTACTGAAATAAAATGCATTATAATTGCATGAAAGAGAATCAGATTTTATTTCTGTCTTTACGTCTTCATCTGAATACGAGTTCGAATTCGGATAATATAATGTCCGAATTCAAATTTTGTCTCTCGAAAAATTGTCTTAAATTGTGACGTCATTATTTTGTCTTATTTTTGTTGAAAATAATTTTTATTTTAAGGTCCAGATCTCGGACTTCTCAGTATGTATGGGTGTGTGCACGTTTCCGTTTCATATATGAAACAATTTTGTTTCACGTCGATGGAGTTTACCTCCCCGTAGAAGTTTTACTTAAAAAAAAACAAAGTGTTGATAGTTTTTAATGAAAATTTGGGTACCTACTTACCAATGATATGCGAAAAACAAAGAAAAGAGTACCTACCTACTAAGTGCCCATTTTGGATCAAAAGAAAGAGTTCTTTTTTCCATCCAAAAAGAGAGTGAAGTGTCTGAAATAGAAAGGTTGAGTTCTGTTGGAGCTATAAGGCTATACTCACAAAGGATTGACGTTTAACAGTAATAATAGTGTGATTGTGTGCATGTGCAACACTTTGCGCACGCACAAAACCACACACCTACATTTCATGTAATCAACACAAATGAGAGTACCGATAGGATTGTAAGAGGAACAGCTACGCGAATCTGACAATTTGTAATTCTTATTTAACCATACCGTAGACTGAGCGCTAAGATGTTTACATATCAAGAGGGTATATCTGCGCACCCTGCTTTAAGGTATCTAGCGAACTGCCATAAAATTATTTCTTAAAATAATAAAATTTATTTATTTTGGATGTTGTATATTAGATTATGTACATTGTCACAACAAACCTGAATGTCAGCATTATGGTAGGTGTAACTATTTTTACATATAGTGAATGACAGGGATTTCACAGTTGACGAGTTTATGACCTCAGTGAGTTGAACCATTTCTTCTCAACTCCGCCATAACCGTTTACCAAACACCATGATTATTATTTTCATTTTGAATCTAAGAGAAAAAAAATGAACCAAATTTCGTAAATAAATATTTGGTCACTTTTCGTTTTAGATTTTGAAAGAAAAGAATTTTTCAAATCTGTCACTGTTAGGCCAAAATGCAGGAATGATACTAAAATATCAACAATGACTTAAGAATTACTTGTCTTAACGAAGTTATATCTATATAATTACGTTTATATATGAAAAAAATTTGAGAATAATACTTAAGTATCGTTCTCGGATTTGGGCCTTAGTATTACTTTTTTTCCTCGTAGATATTAATAGTGTCTGAAAGAGAAGCTTGGCCTTCATCAAAAAAAAAAAAAAAAATCAATAGATTTTTTGTTTTTAATTGTCAATTTTGCGTCTGTAAACCTTGTCACATAACCAATGTTTGGACTTTTTGTTTGGGGGTCATAACAGCCGTTTCCCCTGTATTTAGGTCCACGTTGTTGCATGACGAACGCCATTTTCGATCGTAAATTACGTATCTGCCTATGGAAAATAGACTGTAGCCATTTTTTACGTTCAAAAACAGAATGCAACCTTCGTATTGTTTTTACCCCACCTTCTGTTTGATTTTAATTTAATTCAAATATTGTAACAGCTCGAATTTTAGTTTTAATAATTTTAAATTTTTAACCAATTTCGGGAAAAAAAAGGAGGAGGTTATCAATTCGATCTGTGTATACATTTTTTAATTTTATTTCTATGTTTTTTCCAGCATAATTTCTCAACCTAGGCACCGATTTTGATGAACTTTTTTTTAATTGATAGTGGATGATGTCAATTAATTTTTTTTAAAAATCGATGTGGTAGTTTTGGAGTTGACTTTAAATAAAAAAAATGTTAGTTTTAAAATAATATTCCCGCTAACGCTAGAAAAAAAAATTATTGAAAAAAAAAAAAAAACTTAAAAAAACAATAAAAAATGCCCTAAAAAGTGAAAAATACTTCTTTTAAAATTTCTCCTGCAGGATATGAGTATATAGGGACTGGAATTATCAAACGCTTTTTTCCTTAACCATGTAGACTCTATATCTACGTCAATTTCTTCCAATTTTATGACGAAACTTTTTAATTAGCGTCCACTTCAATAATTCCAGTTCCTAGACGTACATCTTGCTGGAGAAATTTTAAAAGAATTATTTTTCACTTTTTAGCGCTTTATATTTATTTATTAATTCATTTATTATTTATATTTTGCGATAATTTCATTTCTTCTCATTCGTTTACCTCACTTATTCAGGTTATAAATTCGTTTAAATATTGAATATTCCTCAAGTAAATTTACGAAAAATCTGTCGTAGCCGTTGTAGGTTTATTGGTGGGATTGTGACGACAATATCGATAATATAAATGTCGATATTGCTTCGATATATCGATGGGTAAGCTGATTGGTGCGCGAGAGAAGGGAAGAGAAAAGTATAGAATATCACATAATCACGTGGTAAAAGTGTAAAACAGAACTACAGTACGCACACAGACACACAGCATCACTACACTAGGCTATTGTAAACCTGTAGCAAAGACTGAAGAGCGAACTACTTCGACATTCGGCGATTTAGTTGAAGGTGAATTAATGAATTTTTGTGCTCGCTTTACGTTTCCTCGTGCGCAGGAGCCCGGGTCCAGCGCGGAAGTATAGCATCTGGAGGCACTATTTTCATTTTCATTTTTTTTTTTTTTTTTTTTTTTTTGCGTAATTAATTAGCGAACACACCAATTGGGAATGAATAACATGCGTCAGCTGTCATCCTGAAGTTATTAGTTCCAGACACTTTCATCCATTCGTATCGGGCAGGTAAATAGTGTTCATATTTTATAGAATATTGCGCTTTGATATCGTTATTATTTTTGGCTCGGAGGCATTCGTTCTGTATTTCTTTTATTCTTTAATAATTATTTTCGCACCTGCCTACATAACGAAAAACTTTAATTAATGTCGAAATGGTCGCAAGAACTGCAGCGTCGAATTGGTCCGGCCGGGTGTTCGGCGATAGCGGCGAAGGGGGAGGACTGAGCAGTCAGGCAGCCCAGACAGCCTAAAACCTTGCTTATAGTAGTTTCACTTTCTTTTGTTTTTTTGTTTTCGAAAATGGAATCGGACAGATACGACAAGTGAGAGAAACGGGTATATAGATTTCGGACAACTTCGATAAATTGTAAGATAGGTATTTACGGATTTTTTCAGCAATATTTCAGTCGCGATAGCAGAGTGGAAAACAAAAACGAAAATATAGGTACGGATCAAACTGACGACCACGTCCTTTTTATGTTCTCTACGAAGTTCGTTTAAAAGCGTACGAGCTGTTCGACTGCCACATGGAGCGCGAGTAAACTGTTAGGGGAAGGTATTAAATAGCAGGGTTTGTTTCCAAATAGAACATTAGCGATATATTGTCACATTTTACGTTTCGTCGTATCTGCAGTCAAGTCCGATTACAGCGAATCAATAAAATGAGAGCTCGTGTGAATTTGCACGTTGTGCCAAACGTTTTAACCTAAGTCCACTAATGTTTTATTGTAAAGCTCGATAATTAGTTCTAACGCATATTTCAGTATAAATGAGTGGTGAACAGAGTTGGCCATATGGCCAAAAAAAAAAAGAAAAAAAGGCTACATTTAAAATTTTATCTACGGACAGGTTCTGTTGGTTCATTCCTCGTTCTCAGTTGCGGTTTTAGAACTGCGTCGGTTCTATGAATGGTATAATAAGCAAAAAATTTGTTAAAATGCCCTCGGCAACGTAGGTACTTACACAATTGCCTTTTTCGCTTTTATTTTTTTTCTTTTTATCCAGTTTGCTTGCAAGCGGGATATTAAAATTGACCTCATGGAAGGGTTAAGGGTGGGGTTGATGAAAATTATCCGTTTCATAAGAGAAGAAAACGATTGGTACCATTTTTTCATTTTGACTTAACTTTTTTATGTATATATATATATATATATATATAAAATTACCTATATATGTTTATATTGTCCAAAATTTTGTGTTCACGATTTTGAGAAAACTACCTAGTGGATAGGGCTGAAATTTCTACGAGAGATAGTTCTTATATTGGAACAGATCTGAGAGAAGTTTTTTGCCTATCGGTCAATTAGTTACTGACAAAACTGGAAAACAAAAAATTCCTGGAAAAGTGGTTTTTCTGGAATTCTGAGAAAATTACAAAACAGATCAGACTGAAATTTTTACAATAGACTCTCTTTATATTGGTGCTGGTTTCTTAAAAATTTGGTGCTTGTTAATTCAGTAGTTTCCGAACAAAGTGGAGAAGAAAAATTTATGGAAGAAATTTTGTGTTCACAGTTTTGAGAAAAATACCAAACTGATAGGACTGAAATTTTCACGAAAGATAGTTATTGTATGGGAGCAGGTCTGAAAGAAATATGGTGTCCATTAGTTGCGTAGTTCTTGAGAAAACTGGAAATAAAATCTCTGGAAAAGTGATTTTTAACGATAAAATATCTATAGGTCGATATTTTTGTTAAAGATATATGGATAATTGTCGATAGTTTTTTGTAATTTCTTAACCTAAAACTAGCAATGAAATATCGATGACTATCGATGTAAATATCAATGACTATCGGTATAAATATCAAGCAAACTGGGTTTTTTAGCGAAGCATTGCTGCGCTAGAGTTTTTTTTCTCTCCCTCTTCTTCTCTTTCTTCTTTCTTCATGAAGGAATTGATAGAGACATACATAGGTACATCATCGAAGTATAGAGATAAAGGAACGAGCATTACAGTAAAGCCAAATGTAAACAAAGTGGCAGAAACCTGTTAAAAAGACAAAGAGCTATGAAGAAGGTAGTGCTGTCTCTCTTCCAATCACTGAGGCAAATGTAATCAGATGTAAACATAGTGATTTATTACACGTAGTAATTTTTGAAATGTTACAGATTATTCTTGATTCGTTCATAATTATGCTGGTCAAACTTATTAAAATCATAAAAAAGGAAGTTTCAAAAATTACAGAAAATTTATAATTAAGTATTAATAGTTATAAGAAGTTTTATGGCTGAAATATGTAGGGAGCTGGCTCCTTAATAAGCTATGAAAATGCTCCATCCTATACCTTGTGCTTCCACCAAAAGGGAGGCTGCAGGTGCGACTAGTTTTTAGCTGTTTTCTTTGATAGCGAGAGTGGATTGCATTGGGAAATTTTATCGAGCCGGTGTATTTCTTCAATTGGCCTTTTTAACTGGTTTTCTTTGAAAAAAGTGCTATTTAAAATCGACCTTACGGTGGAAATTTGGGCTCGGAACTAAATAGTTTTTCGTTTCATGCCAAAAGAAGAGACCCAGTCGCAGTAAATACGGGCTTGTAACCAGAGGAGGGTCAGCGGGCAACGTCTTCTTCGAGACAGCTCTCACCCCTTCTAGAGAAAAAAATTAAAAACTATACATATTTCGCTCCCAAGGATCCAGAATATCCGTTTTTTCAAAATTATCACTTTTGTAACAATTCAAAATCTACTGTAAAACCACAAAAAATTTTTCGCTCACTCTGCTCGCAAACTTACCTTCTCCAATATTATTAATCTTCTCCGATCGATAAATTCTAGGCGCTACAAATTGAACACAGATGTGATTTTCAGTGTTTTCGAAAACTCATAAATTCTCCTCGGGCCTCGATTTCCTCTCTGCGGCCACATCGTAAGATGGATATATCCGAGAAAGAAAAACTCGCTCTCCTCAATGTGGTGTTTGCCCGTCCTGGAATTTCATTCTGGTTACGGGCCTGAGAAAATATTCTCGAATTCGATCCAAATTAAATCATTTGTTATCTAGTTATATTTGATTTTCCTTTTGTATACATTCTTTATCCATCTCCCACTGAGCTCCCCAAACGAATAACTTGAAATTTTTGAGCACATTATTTTGCACTGGCCCATTAACCGTTACAATATTCAACCATTTTTTAGCCAAAATAATATCTAAAATAGCTGCACCGTGAGCACCATCCAGCCGATTCGCTCCAAAATTAGTAACATGTTAGAATACGATATAATAAATGTGTATTTGTTTCAAATTACGTTCCTATTGGTCTAAAATTAGACATTTCATAGCCAAAATAAAAACAAAATTTGTATTACTGGATGTACCATCCTGCCGATCTGCACCGAAATTGATTGGTCAGGTCCTTGGCTTAATACTAATATTCGTTTCAAATTTCGTGACGGACAAAAATTGTGATCTGTATCGTTGTGACAAATATGTGGTATGCGACCCTGGGTGGCAGAATCCAGCCCAATAAAAACCTACATAATTTCCCCATAAATAAAAAACATACTCAATTGCATGAACCGAGAGCATCTCTACCAACAGAATTCAGTGAAGATGCGAGTTAAGAGCCCAAGACCTGCTCAGCTAGCCAGATGATCGTTTGAACCGCTTTATACCATGCAACAGGAAAAAAAGTGAATTGAAAAAAATTACCTCATAGCTGATTTCCGAGAAGACGTCTTTTAGAAAAGATCAGTTAATTTCCTCGAGTAGGCCCGATGCCCGCAAATATAAATTAAACCATATTAAAAAAGAAAAATATTATGTATTAAAAAAAATCAAAGTTTTATAAAAATGTGGACGAAAATATTTCAACCTGTAATGGTCAATGACACAACGAAGGATGATTTTGAACAGAAAAAATCATAGTAATACAGTATGCCAAATATAACATAATAATTTAAAAGAAAATGGTAAGGGAAATTCCGACAACCCAGGTTGTATTGTAATTTACCACCTCTAAAAATAAGATGGTGGAAGAGAGGGAAAAAACATTAGGCTACGTAGTTAGGCTAAGAGTTTAGCCTAGCCGAAGACACTCACGGCGTTTTAAAGTGCGTGTGTTTATTTTATTTTTATTATATTTTATTTTATTATTAGGGAAAAAAAAACGAGAAATTCTAATTTTGTTATTTAGAGGATGGTCGCATCCTACAAATAATTAGCTTATATACAATATATACACACATATTATAGTAGGTATATATTACTTATACATATATATGTATATGAATTTGAGTTTTCGGTGCTCAAATTTTCCTTGACTAATGAAACAAAAAACGTACCCACCCCCACCTCGAGAACGTTTTATGATACCATGGTTAATAAGTAGATTTTCATAGAAGACCTACTTAAAAACACTTGCGCAGTGTCCTCTTCTGGAAAAGTAAATTTTCAAAAACTAACAGTAATATGAGAATATTGTCATAAAATCATATAATGCAGTATGTTCTACCAAGAAAATGGGTTTTCAAATTTTTTTTCAAATTTCCAAATTTGAGCGTTGCAGGTTTTGCCAGAAAAACAAGTTTCTGAAATTTATGAAAATCTTAAAATTCTAGTGCAAAAGGTAAGAGCCTACTGCTGAAAGAGAAAGTTCTAAAATTGTGAGCATTTTAAAATTTTAGGGCAGCAAAGTCTGCCAGAAAAGAGTTTATAGTTTAAACATTTTGAAACGAAAAATATGATCCGATTAAAATTTTCTTTTTTTGAAAAAATGTTGATAAAGAAAATATTAAGTTTTAGCCGATTTTCGCAAAAAGAAAGTTCCGTTTTAACAGACTCATTGCCGCCTTGACTTGAAAACTGGTTTTTCCTGAAGATTTTACACCGTTAGAACAGGCCCGTAGCAACGTACGGGCTAGACCGGGCTCCACCCACTCTAGACAAGTTCCAGCCCACCCTGGCATTTTTTGGGCATATTTGCATGCATAAAGGTAAAGGCGCCATATGGATTTTTTTTTCACCTTTGAAGAAAACGAAAGGAGTGAGAAAATTTTTCGTTTTTTTTAGCACCTATTTGTCAATAGGGGTACCTAGTGAAAGTATGCCCCCCAATAATTTCAATATCTCCTGCTGATAAAACTGTCTGGCTATGGGCCTGCCTTAGAAGTTTAGGGGTTTTCATAAGTTTCAAAATCATGTGCGTCTGAATTTTGAAATCCTAGAATATAGATTTGTGACAGGAATTTTTTTTTTTGGTGGGTTTTTACCGCCGGGCCACTCCAACCCCCGTCCCCGTTTAAAATTGTTCTTTATTTTGTTATTATCAGATTTAATCGATATTTTCTCGAATAAATTTCGCAATTATGAATTGTTTTAGGTACCTATGTCCGGTCAAACGGTAACAGTTACGAAGAAAATTGTCGGCGTTGATGAAACCAAGTTAATCCATATGAAGCATAAACTGATAATTGGTGGAACCCAATTTGAGAGTGTTTTCACTGAACCCGTTCATTCCAACGGACGGTTACCGGAAAGATTTT
This sequence comes from Ericerus pela, assembly GCA_011428145.1. Lineage (NCBI taxonomy): Eukaryota > Metazoa > Arthropoda > Insecta > Hemiptera > Coccidae > Ericerus > Ericerus pela. Next base: position 10,585 of record WOFM01002180.1, read on the forward strand.
ACTCGAAGAGAGTGAACCCGTGTTCTCCAGACATCCATTCGAACCAAGTTTCCGATATTAGGAATAGTGTGAAAAGTATGTAGTCGCAAAGACGTTTTCACCTATTAAGTGGCCAAACTAATAATTTATTTCATCCAATAGTGGATCCGGGATTTTGTCAAAGGGGAAAATATTTTTTTTAAGATTGCGTAACAATAATGCAGTATTATATTATATTATCTAAAGCTGAGATTAGTTTTTCCCTCTGAGTAGTGAGTGTGTGCAGTGGTGTATTTTTCTCTTATTATACTCGCTGATAACTTTCTACATTTTATTATACGCCTTTATTCTACTGACTCAATTTGTTCAAGTACACCAGATGACCAACTTCAGCGCTGCTTTCACGTGTTGCGACACACGCAAACATGGGCTACACACATATCCGTTTTTATCAGTTGTTTTTCTCTTTCGCCTACTTTTCTGTCTTGTTATATCTTCTCTTCTATCTTCTATCTTCTATCTTCTATCTTCTTCTTCTATTATATAAAGACAAGTTGCCATTCTCTGTCCTGAATGTTCTCTCAATATACTGAAAAAAATTTTTCAAAACTCATATCACATATGAAGAATATCCTACAGGTGGTTTATAGACCTCAAAAAGTAAAATCCGTTCAGTCAAACTGCTGAAATTAAGGTTTAAAGTTGTCTTGCATAAGTGTCTATGTGTGAGTGGGTATGTGACACTAATCTATTTATTAGGGTTTGTGTGTGCTACAGAAAATCATCTACCAAATTAATAACCCAACAAGAGGCAAAGCTATATATCTGGCTGACTGGTGACTTTGTTTATGTTAATGTCAGCAGATTCGTTTCAGAAATTCATTTTTCCCCCTATTGAAAGGAATAAAATAAAAAAACTTTAGCACTGTAAGCCTTGCTAGAAAAAATAGGTTTTCAAGAGAAAGAATTATGAATTTTGATGGTCACATCAATTTTTTGTAAATTTATACGCGTTAATGGTATGTTATGATTGTATGAAATGTGTTAACAGCTGAAAAAATATTAGACAATGTGAAATATAACAGCATTTTTTCTTGAAAAAATGAAAAATAAATTAAGATGATAAAGTGTGGTAAATAATCATATAATTTAAAGTAAAACCAGTGAAATATAATGAAGTTATGAAGTAAAAAAATAGAAAATATGAGCATATGGTTAGTTTTTGTAAAAAAGAAAAGTTTGTGCAAATTAAAAAGAAGGAAGAAAAAAAGTTTTACCAGATGTACCATCTGGTCGATCCTTACCAAAAATGGTAGCATGCTACAATAGATTTTTATGAATGTTTATTTCAAATTTTGTACATATAATTCCAAAATTCGGCATTTTCTAATATAAAAACAAAAATACCAGTACTGGAAGTACCGCCTGGCCAATCCGCTCTAAAATTAGAAGTATACTGAAACAAATTAAAATAAATATTTACAGCAAATTTCGTGGCTATTGGTGCAAAAGTTAGCATTTTATAGCCAACATAAAAACAAAAATGGTGGTAATGGAAGTACTGTCCGGCCAATCCAAACTAAAATCAATAGGTTTGATTCTTGGCTCTGTAAAAATGTTCGTACCAAATTTTGTGATTATCAAACAAAAATTGCGACTTATACCGTGAGAAAAAGAAATTGATTTATACTATAAATTTGAGTTATTGGTGTCAAAATTTTCCTGAAGTCATAAAACAAAAA
>WOFM01002181.1:0-10021 GCA_011428145.1 Ericerus pela
TTGGGGTTATTTTATTCGTTTTTAGAGCCTTTATTTTTAAGCAGATTTTCGAAGAGAATTTAATTAATAAAATTGATCTGGGATAATAATAATAATAATAATAAATTAATAATTAATAATTAATAATAATAATAATAATAATATAATTTAATAATAATAATAATAATAAATAATAATAATAATAATAATAATAAATAATAATAATAATAATAATAATAATATATAATATAATAATAATAATAATAATAAATAATAATAATACTAATTTACCTTACCTCACCTCCTCAATACTTAAGGACATAAGATACATTTTTCTTTAAAAAACCTCCACCTAACCTCCCATTATACCTAAAAGCTAAACAGTCAGTTTATTTACGTAATTGACTAAAAAATGTCATTCAAATACGATAATTTGATGAATCATTTGCATTTGCGGGCGTTAATGTATTTTTCTATGAATTAATTTAATTTTAGATATATAGATCAACTGTTTGTGTCACACTGATTGCTTGAGCACTTGTTGGCTACACTGATATGTTTTACTATTGTTGGTTATTCTCTTAATACGTTTTCATTTGTCACTTCTCTTTCTAGTGTTCTTAGATTTAACATATCTTTTGTTATTCTCTACATAATAAACAACTGTTTGGTGTGGTAATGGAGTGTTTTCTATTAATTACTTATTTAACTTGTTTCTTTATTTCATCTACTCAACTATTTAATGAACATATTGCCCTCAATGTCCAATATAAACTGACCATCGATTTTGACTGTGGAAATCGAAACATCAAGTCTTTTTGCTGGCACTCTCCTTTCTGACAGAAAGTTAAAAAATTTTCTGCATATTTTATTTTGACTGCTAATTTTATTGACAATTAATTCAAAACGTAATTTTTATACAACATTCTAACAAATTTTTTTTTTTTGTTTGTTGAGAAAACCTACATTTTTGTGTGTGGCTTGCTGCGCTAGAGTTTTTTATTTTATGAGGAGTTGTTATTTGTTATTTGGCGCTTTTGTCGTTTAGAATTTCGGCCGTTTTGAATAAATTAGTACCTATGCCAAAAGTTTAATTCGTTTAGATTCCACTTCGACATCGTGTCGATGAATTTTAAAGCGCCCAAATTTGATTTTGAGGTTACCTAAAGACTCCTTTATTGGTGCTGAAAGCAATTTTTAGTTTTGATTTGTTTTCGTTCAGTATGTATAAGTAATACGTTTCGTTAGGATCGACATTTCTCGTCTTCTCGTGGCCTCGTTTGTTTGTGTTTGTATTTTTTGTGTTTACTTATTTGTATCAGACAGGGTGGATCAGATATTCTGCCTCGTTTGTTATTAATTTGAATAATAAATGATTGAAATGTACAGCTGAATGTTAATTTTGGATTTACCAATCCGAATTGAGTTAACCGATAAAGGCACGCTTGATTTGTACCAGACACGCTTTTCTTACTGCGTAGATTTGGCATAGCATGAGAAAATTTTCTTTTTTTTTTTTTTTCTGTGGTCCAAATCTGTGCCCTGATGGTGTATGTTTGTAGAACTAAAATTTCAGGAGTATCACTTTTTTGCCATATCAAAGAACAGTTATAGTTATCCTTATTTTTAGAAAATTTCAAAATTTAAGGATAAGGTTGACCACCTGGCGAAGTGAAACAGAGTTAAATCCATACCTCTTCCCAGTCAGGCGGTAATGACGAATGTCGATTCACTATTTCGTATTAAAAAGTTGCGTAAAATAATTATAGTGAATTCTTAGTCATTTAAAGTTGGAGGGACTTAATGAAAAATTTGTACAGTAGAAATATTCAAATAACTGAGAGTTCAGATTAAAAAAGGGTGGCGGGAAGAAAATGTCTAAATAGTAATTGTATCTGCTCAATAATTTTTTTTTCTCAACAAGTAAAAAGTCTCGGTTCTACTAGTAGGTGCTGTAAATATATAGATAAATAGGTACAATTTTCAGGCGTCAATTAAAAAGAGAAAATTTTTTTTACAGTTTCAGTCAAGTCTTTCATTCGTGTTGGGGTTAAGCTCTTGTACTTACTTTCTTCAGTTTGACATACCTATCTATTAGTGTAAGGTCAAGCGTTGTTGGTTGACATAGACGGTTTTATAACTCTGTGAGTGATGCTATCCCAATGAAAGTAGGATATACAGGCGTCTCCCGTCAGCTGTCTCGAAATATCATTGTGTCATTTCTCATTTGTCATATACAACTAATTACCTATTATGAAATTATTAGAGTAACGTGATTATAAACTTCAAACTGCATAGTGTCTACAATATTATTGACAAGACCAAAGTAAATGAATTTTTTTCAAGTAGTCAATGTTTTCCAATGAGAAGAGCAAATATATATTTTATATTACAGAGGTTTACAATTATTGAGGTTCAAATCAGAGAGAGTTTACTATACATAAATCTTTCATTGAGGTGTCTTTTAGCAGTCCTTAGTTACGCGGTGAGATTCTGTAACTGGTGGCTTGGATTTCGTTATTTTCTTGACATAAGCTTCTCGTGAAATAAGTAATAAAACGACACCAGCTGTTATTCGCTGGCATTATGTTTTAAGAGTTCCAAATCTGGGGTGGAAGAACTGTGTTATTCAAGAAGTATTTTGTCACATTTGTAGATGATTTTTCAATACGTCTATTTTGCTGAACAACAAGACCGATGTTCTTTCTAAGTTTCAGGAATATAACGAATTAATGTCTAACAACTTTAATACTAAAAATAGGCAGTTAAGGTTCGATTGTGGTACCAAATACCTCAACTCTCAGTTTAGAACTTAATAAGCTTTTATTCTACTCACTACTGCAATTTATACAATAGACCCTTCCACAGCAAAATAATGTTTATTTCATATGAAGCTATAACCAAAAATAAATTAATGAAAGCTTATCTTTTAAAAATTTCTTTTTAACCTAAACTTATTTATATTCCATTGGTTAACAATAAGATTGTCATCTACGTTTATTTCAGTTTTTTAAATTTCATCGTTCTAAACCATAAATGTATTAATGTACTAATGTAAACATTTAATGTTTTACGCTCGTGCGTCGCGATATGATTTTATGTCGTCAATATGTTGTTTCTGGCTATGACGCACAAGTCGAACCAACGGAATATAATTCGAAAAAAACCGCGTCAAGGGATAAATGAACACTTTAACTGGAAAAACACCTACAGGGAAAAGGAAATAATGGTTTGTTGATAGTGTTCAAAACGAACACGTTCCTCTTTTCAAACACTCAAAACCGTATCATTTTGTTTTTCTATTCTCTTCTTGTTGCATGCTAGGTATGTTCTCTGATACAGTAATTCATCAGTTAGACACTCAGTCGAACTGGCAACGCTGCATTTTCGTCGAGTGTTTTATTTTGAATTTGAACCTTCGAAATACGACGTAGTTAGGCCACCACTACACAAAGTGTTGGACTGGACAGAAAGTTTCGTTGCGAGAATTTTTCGAAAAACTTCAATAATTGCAAGATCCTAGCTTGTCGATAGAACTGTGGAGAAGAAGAAAAGGAAAAAAAGAAAAATAAAACAATTTCGTTTACATTGTTGCTCTTCTGGGATAAACGTCGTTTAAAAAGAATTTTCCTCTCTCATTTTCTTGCGTTTCTTTTACCATGCAAGTATATTATGTGGGTAGAAGTGTAGACTATGTATTTGTCTTTTGTTTTCTTCTTTTTCTTCTTCTTGTTTTTTTTTTCTTTTTCACGCTGGCTCTTCTTCGAATAAACGTGGCGTATAAACGATATTCGTGTACGTGTTTTAGTCCATCCAAAATATAAATCATTTACATAATACGGATAAAATATAATGTGGCACACCGATACGATCTAAATCGAACGAGAGACGTTAACATGCGAAACGATTTAGTAATACGAGAGGGCCAGGGATAAGGGTGTCGCTGGCAGTAGACTTTTAGCGCAGGAGCGGGGATGAAAATGGCCGATCAAATTCGAATTCGTCGATTTTGAAAATTATTCATTCGCTTCGAAGTTTGTTTTTATTTTTCAAAACAAGGTCCTTCAAACCCTCTTTCTCTGTCGCTCCTCCCTCAACGCCACAACCCCTTCAAATGAAACCTTATATTAATCTTCCTCGTACGGTAGATATGGCGGTGACGATTGCACGGAGAGCTGTTGCTAACATTCGAACAACGAGTATTGCGGCAAAAGAGGAGGGTGGGGGGGCGAGGAACTACAAGTAATATGGAGTGAAAACTTGAGAACATTGCTATTTAGAAGTTTTGTGAAAAACGACGTGCTCTGCCTGGATTGGAAAAAAAGTTCGTTTGTTGTTCTTGAGCGGAATTGTTGAGTGCGTGATTTTGTTGTCGTTGTTTTTACGAAATATTGTCGAAAAGAAATTTTTCAGAAAGTAATATCAACTTTGAAATTGATTTTCTTTTTTGTTTTTGAAATTTTTAAAATCACAAAGGCCAAAGTTTTTTTGCCCACGTTGGTTTCTTTTATTTCTTTCATTAAAGTGATTGAAACGAGGTTTAACGTGGTGCGCGCGAAAGGTACCTATCACTTATCGTGTGACATAAATAGGCTAAAATATGGTCGTTTTAAATTGGGATATTTAAAAAAATTTTTCGTACGTTATGCCATTTGTTGAAAATTTAAATAAAATGGAACGTTTTGGCTAGTAATCATAATGTTTTATTTAGCCTATAAAATATAGGTACCTGTTGGAGATTATTGACGCATTATGCAAAGTGAAAAAATGAAAATATGGACAAAAAATATTAATGTGATCAAATGGATGTAAAAATGTGAGTACCTACTTAATTTCAAAGAACAATGGAAAAACGAGAGTAAAATAATCGAACGAGGATGAAAAATTCGTTGAAAAGATATATTTCAATTCGTGATTGTAAAAATGACCAAGTCACATTTTTTTTAATGAATTTCATGGAAGATGAAAAACATTTCACATCTTCACTACTAAGTAAGTCTTTTTAGCGAAATATTTATTAAACTGGATCTTTTGAACACATATCTGGTAATACTTGTATTGTTTCTCTCACAGCAGCTACTTTTATGATTTCAGTAGAAAAAATGAAAAAAATCGTCTACATAAGTTGTTTTTTTCAATATTTTAATGTAAAAGAAAAATAAATAATTTTAAATATTGTTTTTTGGTCTTTTTACATAGGTACAAAATCATTCATACTTATTTATAAGTTTAATTCTCTCGAATTATCATTTTCCAAAGATATTTTGAAGCATATAATAAATGATTGATTATTCGAAATTTAAAAACTAAAAATTTTAGATTCTGCTTCAACCTTAAAGTTTAGTTTCTGCCTCAACTTTAAAGTTCAGATTCTGCCTCATCCTTAAATTTAGGCTCTCCTTCAGCTTCTGACCTAACCTCAAATATTTTCTTCTGCTTCAACTTTAATGAATAATTGGAAAAAGATTCTGAGGAAAACTGGAAAATAAAATCAATAAACAGTAGAAGTGATACTAGAACCAAAAAATCTCTCAATAGGTACTTAACATAGAATGAAACTGTAGCGTAGAAGATCAATGATTCAGGTTGTATGCAAATATGTGAATGAAGTCTCTGGATATAATTAGTAAATGAGAGGAATGAATGTACTACGATCTTCATCGATCAGGTGAAACCTATTAATTTTTAGGCTAAAAGAACAGTTTTTTCTACCAAGTTTGAAAAATTAATTTTCCATGATTATTCGAAGGTGATAAGAGAAAAAGTTACTCTAAATAACTAATTATTCGAGAATGAATTGACCAATAGAAACATTTCTATTTTCACTATATGGTGGTGTATTAAGAAAAAGAAAACAGGGTGCTCTAACCAATAGTAATTCAGAAGATGCCTGCGTTGGCCAATGAAAACACAGCTCCTGTTTGGCGTTTCTTTTAAAAACGAATTTGGTGTTATAAAATGTATCGATATAAATGATATATCGATTTGAGTGCGAAGAAGTGAGGAATATTATGGAGGATGAAGATCGATGAAGAAGAAGTTTTCTAACATGAAATAAAGTATTAACCAAAGTGACGTCTTTGAAGCGTGTGTATCTTACTTAAATATATAATATGAGAGTGAGTACAGTTTGAGTGAGATAAACGATGATGTATGAAGATGGACGTATGTGTGGCGGAAAAAGTGTTACAGTGTAGCCGCAAAGAAAGATGTAAAATATTGGTGATCTCAATAATATTTGTTTATGAATAGCGGTTTATTATTTTTTTTAGCTATCGGTATATGATTTCTTTCTCAGAATAACCATTTTCAAATTTCATTCTCTCGAACTTCATTATCCTAAAGGTATAAAATGTGTACCACATTAAATGTTCCAGTCCGCTCAGACTCTGGAGCGCGCTTTTTTCTAATGATCTATCAAACGCATGATAATTTTACGCAATAATATTTTGACTGAAAAAAGAAGAAATCAACGCTGAGAGAAAATGAACCATACATTTTGGATGAGTTGATGTAATCTTCTGATATTTGGTGAGTTTTTCACAAATTTCATCTGTTCAAGTTGAAAAATGGCAAAAATCTGTGTTTTGATTTTACTTTGAAAATTGTGTTATTTAATAAACTACATTTTATAGGCGTAAGCTTACTCTTTAGCATCCTTTGCAAAAAAAAAAAAAAAAAAAAAAAACATGCAAAAGAAATTAATGAAGAAAAAGAACTAAATGTCAGAGGATTCCACGAAATCAAAAATGATAACTATGATTTGTTTCATTTTAGCCAACGTTACTCTGTCGTCCAGAATTTTCAAAGTTTGTAATGCTTGTTGCATTCTAGTTCGCCGTAAATATGTACCTGTACAGTCATAATAATATCATCTTAATTGTAAATTATTTTAAATAAAGTTTAGCGTTGTTGGGGTTACACTGATTGTTTGAGCACTTGTTGGTTACACTGATATACGACACTGCCGTTAATACTACTAAAAATTATTTGTTCTTCTTTACTTCTTCTTCTTGTACTCGTAGAGTTAACATCTACTTGTTATTATTATACAATAAAGTAATTACTTGGTGCGGTACTGGAGTGATTTTATTTCTTTAATAATTATTACTGATATATAAATATTTATTATGGACATCAAGCCCCCAATGTCCAATAAGCGTTTATTTTAAGATGTCAAAGGCGATGATATCTTCGTCAAAGCGGGGTCCACACATTCTCAGTAGTCTCTTTTGACGTACCTCTCCCTCCAAAAAAATAACAAAACCAATATAAACACCCTATTGTTAGAGGAAAAACCTTTTCTTCCGGACCAAGGTTGTTCAGACACCCATGTTCCCCTCATCTACGCCCTTAAATGAAACCAACCAAATTATTTCCAACAGACTCTTTCACCTCTTAGTCCTTTTTAGTTTTATTATCAGTAACGAACCAAAATAAATGTAAAAATCAGTCTTTTTTCTCCTATTTTGAGAATTACATTACTTAATGCGTTTCTTGACTACTCTTCGAAATTACAAATAAAATGATTAGCAAATAATAAAAAATAAAAATAAAATAAATTAAGAAATGAACTTTAGAAGATGACAGGAGTTCAAGTAAACTCGATGATTTGTTTCTTTCAGCCAACCGTACTGATGTCTGGCAACAACTGCAAAGTTTGTTTTGCTTGTTGCATATCTGGTTCGCCGTAAATATGAACTTTACATTCTTTTACTTTATAAACCAATTTGAAAAATTTCAGTTTATCATTTTTCTGACAATATTAAACCGAAGCATATTATTTTTAATAGTCACTTCTACGTTTTTGTCTTCCTATTGTTGACATATAATTAGCAAACCAGTATGAATTTAAAAAAACTGCAATTTTTTTTCGATTACGAAAATTATGTACATGAAATTTAATTGGTTACTTACTCTTGGAAGTACCATATAAAATTTATAAAAAAAAAAAATGAAAAAGAAGAGCTGAACGTCAGAAAACAACAGGAATTCAGATAAAATCATTGATCTGTTCCTTGCAGTTATCTATACCGACGTCGTGTAAGATTTGTAAAGTTTGTTATGCTTGTTGCATAACTAGTTCGCCGTAAATGTACACATAATGATGTAGTCATGATAATATCCCATTGTAAATAATTTTGAATACAGTTTAACGTTCATTTGAAGATATTGAACCTCACCAAATTATTTTGACTAGTCTTTTCTAGGTTATTGTTCTTCTTTACTTGACCTATTTTTTAGCGAACCAGAATAAAGGGGTGAGGTATCGTCTGATTTTGAGAGGACAAATAGCCCATCAACGATAAGAGACGAAAAGAAAAACGTGTTTTGTGTAGGAAAATTTTCATAACAGAATTCGGGCGACAGGGTGACGAAAAAATAAGAAGAAAATATCAAGAAAGTATAAAAAGATAGGGGAATTCATTTATCGTACGAAAATCAGTTTTGAAATTTCACGATACGTTTCCTTTATGACGACGTGGGTCCACGTCAAATTATCGTCGCTTCTGCAAACACGAATGAGAGAGGTGATACGAATTCAACATTTTCGATACCCCCTGTTCTATACAATAATGTACTTTCTTTTTCTCAGTATCAGCTATCGTATATAAATAGACATGTCGTACGTCCCTCAAAATGGCAGACTCATTTACATTTAACCAGGCGAAATGAAATCTTAAGCTTTTCATTCCTCCACTCCTATGTTTTCTTTTCCAGTGCTTGGCTATCTTCTTGATCGAATTCAATGTTAAAAGAGTATCGTTTTAAAGCGACGTAACGATCTTATCATTTTCAAAGAGAAGTGCACGTCAACCCATTTTGTAACGTTTTCTTAAGTGGCTGGCGAAATATTTCAAAACTATTTTCACAATGATACCGTGCATTGTGTTTTCTCCTTCAAAGGATAACGTGAGAATTAAGAAAAGTGGAAGGAATTTTTTAGGGTTTCTAAAAGTTTGAAGGATGATTAAGGTGAATGAAAAAAGCCATGGAAGAGTCACGGGCAAAATCCGCATTTCACAGGTAAAAAATAGAAACTAACCCCAAATTTTGTATTTTCTAGGGGTAGGTCATGTTACAAAGTTTCATCATTTCGAAAAAGTTGAAGAGTCCATTCAACTCCGAACTAAATATGGTTGTAATTTTTTTTTTTTTTTTTTCAACTAACAATCGATCGATTGTCCGAAATTTAGCATAAATATTGTTCGCATGTACAGCAATTAAATCAAAGCTTTAGACCTTTCATGTCTGTTTCAATTAACAAAAATAAATTTATTTATTTACCGCTTCCTTAGGGATGACCCCCCACTTTTTGGTACATTTGCAATATTACTATAATGGCTGCACCTAAGCTACATTGTGATCGAATTTCATATAGTATTTTGATGTCGAAAAAGGGGAAGAAAATAATGATTACTCCCTCATATTCAAGGAAACCTTACATTCTGTGAACAAGTATGTCGAAACAGTGTAATATAAACATTCGCTAGGTGAATGTTTACGTTCAGCTTCGCATATAAAAAACGCAACCAGAATAAGCAAATGTCGGTAATTTTGTAATTGTCATGTTATTCTATTTTCTGTCTAGCACTGTTTGAGGTTTGTATAAATCTCTTGAGATTGTTTGAATAAAAACTTCCCTATACAGCATTATATACATAAATGTAATGGAAGGCTGCCAAAAAAGTTTTGAACCGTCTTTTTATAAATACACAGGGAAAAAACCATACTTATGTCACACCTTATGTCTTATCACTTTTGATACATCCAATTCATATTAAATACGTCTTTTTTAAACTCTGCCGTAAAGAGCATATTTATACTTTTCGCCATAATTTTCGCGGAATTTTCACTCTTCTTATTACGTATTTCTTCTCATCATCTTCTATGGAGACCCCCCCTTCCCATAAAAAACCTAATTTTTCTCGTTTTTGCATGTTTCTGGTTGTGTTTCCTCTCAGATCTCCTCCATGAAACTTTACTGTTTCATATTCTTTCTTTCTTCCCACTGAAAATTCTGTCTGCAGAATAGTGTTTA
>WOFM01002182.1:0-10375 GCA_011428145.1 Ericerus pela
TTTGTGTTATTTGTTTGCAAAATTGGTTGCCTATAACAGAAGGGGCTACGATATTGTCCGCCTTCTTTCTCAGTTTTGCCAAGAAGATTGAGGGTTTGTCATTTCCCATCTTCATACCACCCATCCCATCATAAATGATTTGGTTCTTTGTTTTTCCAAATACGTTCTTGATTTTCTTGACAAACCAGGCATATTTGTCCTCTTCTGTCAAAGGGCATTCCATAATATCCGGAATGTGGCGTATTATCTGCGGGGGCATGCCTCCACAGATGTGTAGATACCGCTGGTTCAGTGTTATTTTTTGGTCTTGAACCTGCCTTTCAAGAGTGCCAACCACAAATCTACCTCATTGGGCAGAAATTCCGGGATCTCTCTCCTCTGTCTATAGAAGTTGGGGCTTTGCCCTGGCTGTAATTGCAGAAGCTGAAAAATTTGCGCCAAGACTTTGGGTGTCAGCTGTGGCTGACTACTATCTCCCTGCGAAGGTTATAGGTTATTATTTCCAGTTGGTGCTGGGACCATTGCTGTGTCTTTCTGATGACAAGCGTATTCCACAGAACTATTTTCTTCCCTGCTGGTCGAAAACTGGCTCCCGTGTTTGTAGGACAGGTGTTTTTGGGTCAGAACTTTGGCTTAAAATTTGACCACTTCACAACATTTTGACTGCTAATTCTTCTTTGTTTACTGCAATTCCCAGTCGTGCTTATTCTTGGTGTTGAGGGCCTTTCTCCATGTCAGATAAATTTTCAGAGTGTCGAGTCAAAGTCGTGGGGTTGGGGTATGAGTTCAAACTTCTTCCTCCAGGTCTACTGTCTGGTTTCTCTTTGTTTGTATATTTTAAATAATGGGGTATAAATTCCCATTTCAGCAGACTCTACTTCGACGACCAAAGGTGTCTTAGTCTGCAAAAAAATTTTTGTATTTGCCAAGCAATCGAGTTTCTCGCCAGCGCACCGTGACAAATTTTAGAAAAAGTGCACTGCACCTCAAGACACATCACAACGTAGACAAAAAATCACGTCGGGGTCATCACTTTAGAATACCTTGTGGTGAGAGATATTCTCATCAGAAGGAAATTCTACAGAATTTAAGCGTGTTCAGCCACTTCACACATAAGTATGTGTAAGCCAAAACCAAGGCAAACACTGGAAATTTTAGAGCTGTTTCGGGTGGTTTATATATGGCTTATTTACACACACAAAGACACGTATGTAAGAATATACGTACATAGGTGAGGGTGGCCAGCTCGCATCATCCCCTACCAAGATGAGAGATGATTGGCTGGTTTGTGTACGGATTGTGACATTGTCTCATTGTGTCACAATTCGGTACTCGTACAATACCTGCATGTATTTACAGGTAATTAAGATCGAACGTACTTCGTGTATTTTAAGTCCATAGACGAATAATTTGCCTGCCCTTTGGGGCATCAACTGTCGTCAAGGGGTCGGAGCCCCTATACCTCATACGGGAGAGTCCCCACAGTTTCCATCACTGAAGAAATGAAAAAATAATAAGAGTGCTTACGTTTGGAAAAATTTAATACAAAAGTATATACATCTTATTGAAAGAAATTTTCCTATTAGTTGACATTTCTATTGTTAAAATCTCGTATTGAGCTACAACATGTATTTATTAAATGTCGTGATGTTAAGGAACTGAGTAATTCTTTTTTATAACTGAGATGAGCAAATCCCTGTAGCCACATCTCTTTTCTTCTCATGTGAACACAGGCTAGCAATACATGAATATATGAATATTAAAAATATCTTCCATTTTATCATTTGTAGCAGCCCTAATGCTGTGGCTGAATGCTCACCTTGAATAAGAAATGGTATAAGGTTAAAATCTTATGTGTTTGTTCTCTGTCTTTTTCACAAATTTCATTTCTTATTTTTTACTATTTGTTTTATAGAATTTTTTCATTTTGTCATGTAGGTACTGCGTTGCATAAACAAAAAAAAAGAAATGAATAAATTAACATTCAACACAATAAAAGCACAAAGGTGCCTGGCAACTAGGAGAAAATCGCTCATCTTAATCACAAAACAACTAATTCGCCACTGAGCTACCAATGGATTGATAATATTATATCAAGGGCTTTGCAGAATGATTTGTATAAAAAATATAAAAAGAAACTCACCCTGAATCTACTGCTCCGGTACTGACCACCTCAGCAAAGAAAGTATTTTCCAATTCGGCTTGACTTACATAAGCTTCCCCAGTTCTGATGAAACTTGACAGGAAAACCAAATAAATCATAAACATAATTTTGTCGTACTTGCTGGTGATTTCCCTTTTTCCTTTTGACAAACAAATGGAAACTTTCATTTATCTCATATATAAAGGTATATTATGTTTTAGAAGGGATAGTACTATACAGTATGAATGACATAAAATTCGTTACAGGGCAATGATACAAGTACAAAACATGACTCATTATTGGATCAATCTGTTTCTATTTTCATTATTTGGTATTCTCTTTTCATAAAACTAAATTCATAACATATTACTTTTTTGTTTCTCAATTCGCAAGCCTGGCTGGTGCAATAGCAGTTGCTTTTTTTCCTACATAACTCCATATCAAATTTAGAATGTGAAAGATGATTGTGTACAGACATGGGCTTCTGTCTTGTATCCATCTTTATAGAATCTGTTATTTTGTCTCAATCTTCTTTAAACAATTTATTTTTAGTACGTAATTTAGCTTATACTAACGTAGTGTCTAGGAGAAATCTTTTCTAAAATAATAAAAAAAAAAAAATCAGTGAGAAACCAAGGGAAAAATAAGGGAGAAGGGAAAATCCGTCCTAAAATGAACACGCTGGATCACCCACTAAATTCTATACAGAGGGATTCAAATCAAACCTCAACATTTTAGCAATAATATAAAAATTCATATATTGAGGTTCAAACTGATTCATCTGTGTTACTATATTAATGTTAAATACCTAGTTGAATTAAATCAAAACGCAACACCAACATAAAATAAATACCTTATTAACAAAATAACAATAAAAATAAATTATAAGAGAAAGTTCTGTTTGGTTAAAAATGAAAAATTTTGCTTAAAAAAAATTGTTATTTTGATTTTATGATGTACTTTTAATAAATAAAATTAAAAAAAATTGAATAAAGATTCTTTTTTGTTCCCACAAGAAGCTGGAAAAACTAAAAAAAATTTTTATTAATTTTCGAAATTTTACCCTTTGTAATTTATAAGTAAATTTCTATTTTTGATTAATGCAGTATTTATTTTGTGTTAGTATTGCATTTTGATTTAACTAAATTATCTAACATGCGTGGGGTAACACAAAATGATTCAGCTCAAGAGGCTATATGCCAAGGTGGGGACAATACTCGTATGAGGTACAGGGACTCAGACCCCCTGATGAAAGTTGCACCCAAAGGCTATCATATTTTTGTCTCTATGACGTTAAACCAATACACGTATGTACTTTTGTATGTTCATACTTGTATGTATGTACAGGTAAGGTACATTATATGGGACGTGACAAATTATCTGATAAGGATCTTGGTGATGTCATAGACCAGCACCAAATGTGCTGCGTCATTTCTTATCAACTTATGGAGGGAAGAAATAATGTAAACTATGACATAAT
This sequence comes from Ericerus pela, assembly GCA_011428145.1. Taxonomy (NCBI): domain Eukaryota; kingdom Metazoa; phylum Arthropoda; class Insecta; order Hemiptera; family Coccidae; genus Ericerus; species Ericerus pela. The sequence goes on from WOFM01002182.1 coordinate 3,624, forward strand.
ACCATATATATATATATGTGTGTGTGTGTGTGTGTGTGCGTGTGTGTGCGTGCGTGCGTGCGTGTGTGTGTGTGTGTGTGTGTGTGTGTGTGTGCCAAATTTATTATATAAGCTCACAGAACTGGCTACAAAATTGCCAGTGTTTGCCTTGGATTTGGCTCTCCCATACTTAAATGTATGAAGTTGCAGAACACGCAAAGCTGTAGATTATCTTCTACCTGTGAATATCTCTCACGACAAAGTGTTCCACAGCCAATTTTTATGTTATGGTTATAATTTTGTGGTTTGATTTTCAGTACAGGCCCCTATATAATGTTTGCGATTAATTTTTCGGACAGATTTTGTCAATTATTTGGGTTGTTCGCATAAATGCGTGTTCGTGTTTGCTCGGTTCCTGAGATTAATTTAGAAAACGCAATTGAGAGAATACAGAGGGAGAGGAAAATGAATTCCATTCAGAATACCTTTAAGAAAATGAGAATAACATCTGAGGATAGAAACACGGGTAGAACAAGTTGTTCCGAGGTTCTGTCCAATTGGGAATCTGATGTAAAAAAGTATGTACAAAGTTGTGGTTTCAGAGGTTGTTTGGATGGTAGAATTTTTCCGTTGGGTGGGATTGCCTTGGCTGACGGAACAATAACATTTGACGAAATTACTCTAGACATGTTTTCTGCATGGATAGGGTGTCGATGTTATCAACGGGCATTATCCGTGATACATCGTCAGATGTGGATGATGGTGTGGTTCATTACTCATCCTAATCAGGTGGGTTGGCAAAATAGTATGCGACAACGATGGGGGTCTTCGGATCACATCAATTTTAAGCCTCGGGGTTGGCTGTACGTATCCGATCTGGTTGTATGTGAGGAATCGGAGAGTTTCGTAAAGGGGTTACTATCCTCTCTAACTCCGTATTTTCCTAATGGTTATACTATCAAAATCGGTTGATCATTCGTGATGACGCGTTCCTATGAAGTTGAACAAGTGGATGCGATATCACTGTCATTTATGACAGCTATCATTGCATCCCTTGTAATGATACAACATTTGACAAATGAAATTGTTGAATGTTGATTTTTGCATTTAAGATACGTTGACATTGGTCAGCTTATCTTACCCAAAAATTTCGGGTGGTTTTCACAATATATCCAAGAGCGTTGGGGATCTCATGTGGAGATAAAAGCACAAGAGAGTCTCATCGTTTTAAAAAGGATATTAAAACCTGAGATGAAGACCACTCTGAAGAATATTCGAGAAAGGGTAATAACCGGACATACAGACGGTCGGTATCCATTTATATTTAATGGAAACTCTAAGTTTTATGAAGAGTTGCGTGCAACAATATTCCGTGATCTTGATTATGTGCCATCTGCAAGAAAACAAACCTCAGAAAAATCCACTCAGGTTGACATGGATGAGGAGATTGCTGGACCTAGTACATCAAAAGACTGTAAAGCAGCAACTCTGACCGTCAATCCTGGGCAGAGGTGTATATGGAATCACCAATTGGAGAAAATCAACTGAGATTCCAATAAATTTTGGACAGATTCGAAGGTTGTTCAATGGAAGGAAACGAATAACAAGTGCCTAAATAGAGCCGTGACTCCTGAGAATCCTCCACCATCGCCACCACAATGCCAGGGGTTTTTGAGAGATGAAGCATCAATCGAGAGAAATAAGGAATTGATGAATCTACAAATTGTCGAAAGGAGGGCTATTTTAGCAGCACCACCGGCTGTAGAAGACAGCAGCGAGGAAAGTGAAGATGACAATTTGCCTCCGTTGTGTCGTGGGTGGAGTATTTTTCATTTTTGGGAAGTTGCTCGATATTGAAATTTCAATATAGGAAGAGGTCCTGCAATCATTCGGGGAATGCGGAGAAGAGTTCCGGCTCTTTTCATTGCCAGGTAACCTGCATTGGCCAGACGAGGTCACGTGACAAGACCAGCTTAGGACTATCCAAGATATTAGAAAACCATGGTGTGGTCAACATAAAATACGCACATAAAGGTAAGACATAAAAATATACTAATTTAAAAATAATTTAAATAAAAGGTGAATATTGGGACAATAAAATAAATAAATATGTAAATTGATCCATATTAGAGAGAAAAGAGAGAGAAAAGAGAGAGAAAATAGAGAGAGTGTATTTTTCCTATTATGAAGAAATGTAGAAAGAAAGGTATGGGAGAAAGTAAGATTTGGGAAATTTGGATAAAATTATAAATACGTAAAAGAAATAAGATAATATATACACATATAATAATAATACTAATAAGTTGATAATATTTACAAAAACAGATAGAGGAATAAGTATATACAATATAGGTATCGAAAGGGAAGTGATATAGAACAATATATACAAATATTATTTACAAGCTTTTTTCTACAGGTTTACTACGCTGAAGACTGACTTTAGTATCATTTTTACTATCTTCTTCATTTTCACTATCTGTAGCATCTTCGATAATTGGTTTGTCATTGGTATAGAAAATTAGGTGTTTGTTTTCCTTTATATGTATTTTGTTCTGTTGAATCGTGTCTTTCGACTGATTTGTAGCTATAATCTCTTTGGTTTTAAGATAAATAATATTTGATTTATCATTAACTTTAGGAGGTATGAAATATTCATTATTGTTTGTAGGACGTTCCGTGTAAGGGATAAGACGTCTCACATGAATATTTTCATCTACACTATTTTCGTCATTTTCATACAAAATTCTAACTGTATAATTCAAATCTGAATTTTTACGCACAATACGATAAGGTCCACAAAATTTGAATTTGCTTTTCGCGACATTCTTACTTTGACGAATCAAAACAAGATCGTTCGTTTTAAATTCTTTCAATAATTTGTTCTTGTTATAGTACTGAGAGTTTTTTTCTGCAGCTTATTGTTTTAGTTCAGGTACTTGATCTTTTATTTTTTGTAATTCTTTAAGAGTTGTATTCTGTTGATCAAGTGATGTTGGTATTTGTATTTTGTATTTGTCATCAAATAGCATTCGAGGTTGATAACCATGAAGAAAGAAAAACGGTGAGGTATTGTTGAGGTAATGAATGGGTGATGTGTTATATGCAAACACAACACTAAAAAGTGTGTCAATCCATTCTTCTTCCATCTTTGGTTTATACTTAGATAGACATTTTTTAATAATTCCATTTGTTCATTCAACTAGTCCTTGAGTTTGCAGACTGTAGGCTGATGAATGAATTATGTCTATGTTTTGATCTTTGCAAAAATTATGTACAAGGTCGTTACGGAAATGTGTACCATTATCACACGTAATGATCTTAGGTTTACTGTACGTAGTCATAATTTTTTTAATAAATTTAACGACGCTTATAGCATTGGGATGTCGTACAGGTTCTATTACACAAAAATTTGTGCATTTGTCAACGCCGACTAGAACATAATTACGTTCGTAGTTATTATCAAATTTGCCAATGAAATCAATTTTGATATGATGAAATGGGTTGAATTCCTTGACAGGAATTGGTTTCATCATTCCAATTTCTTTCGGATTTCTTTGTTGTAGTTGGCATTCATGGCATGAATTAATATACTCGTTAACTTTATTTACAAGTCCTAGTATAAAATATTTTGATTTAATTTTCTCAAGTGTTTTTTTACAACCAAAATATCCTCCTTCAGAAGGATTAACATGCATTTTTTTAAAATAGATGGGATTAATGCATATGTAATAATTGATACAGGTGAAAATGGGTTATAATTAAAACTTTTCTTTTTGTACATGATATCATCATCACCTATAAAATATTTATGGGCATGGTGTTCTATTTGTTTTACTAACGCACGATCATCAATAAAATCTTGGTTTAAAAATTTGTATACTTGTCCCCAATAATGGTCTATTTGTTGGTAATCAGCTAATGTTTCAAGAGGGATATCTTTTCCATAAAGTAGTGTTTTTATTGGTTCTCCAGTGATATAAAATTTAGGGATTTCATTTTCTTTAATTCCATTTTCGTCTTTCTTGGTTATTGGATCAAAATTATGATTTAAAAGAAGAGAAGTGCTTTCTTTTTTTGATGGTGTTTTTTTATCTTGAATTTTTCCTTTATTTTGTTCAGCTAGTTTTGTTGCTGATCTTGTTATAGCATTAATATTTTTGTCTGTTGTCATGAATTGTCCATTTTCAAATCGTATTGAATCTTCATTGTCTTTGAAAGGTCGAGACAGAAAATCTGCCATGACATTTTCTTTTCCTGATATATGTTTAATATCAAACGTAAATTCACTGAGTTTTGAGACAAGTCTTGCTAATCTGGGAGATGGAGTTTCAAAACGATGTTGATATGTCAATGATTGATGATCTGTATAGATTATGAAATCTGTTCCAAGTAGAAAGTCTCTGAAATGTTGACATGATTTAGTTATTGCGAGCATTTCAAGATCAAAGGAACACAGGTGTTGTTGGTTTTTGTTTAGTTTTTCAGAAAAATATCCTATAGTGTATTTTTTATTTGTGTCGGGATCAATTTGACGACATACTGCTCCTATAGCATCTTTGGATGCGTCAACTTCTAGAAATGTTGAAGCTTCGGGGTTATTAATTTGTAAGACAGGTTCTGATAGAAGTATATTTTTCATGTTTTCGAAGCGTTGTTGGTGTTCAGGTAACCAAACTATTTTTTCGTTCGATTTACTGTCTTTTCCTTCAAGAATTTTTAGAAGGGGTAACATTTTTTTCGTAAACCCAGATATCATTTTACGATTGTATCCAGCCACTCTAATAAATCTTCTGACTTCTTTTAGCGTTCTTGGTGGTTTCATATTTTTGATACCTTCGATGTTTTTAGATAATGGTTCCAATTTTCCATGACCAATTTTATGTCCTAGTAGTTCTATGGAGTCTTGCATAAAAAAGCTTTCCTTTGTTTTTACACGAAAGTTGAATTTTTTTAATCTTGATAGAATTTCTACTGTGTTGTTTAAACATTCATCGAAAGTTTCTCCAAGAACACAGATATCGTCAATATATACAATAACTTTTTTCCATAGGATATCGTGAAAAATGTCAACCATATCTTTTTGAAATACTGAAAGGCTAAGACTTAATCCTTGTGGCATGCTGTTAAAAACATAACCAACTCCTTCAATGTTGATTCCAGTGATAGGTTTTGATTCTTCATCGAGTGGTAGTTGAAAATATCCAGAGTTAAGATCTATGATAGAAAAGAATTTTTTTGTTTGTAAATGGGGCCATATAGAGTCTATTCTTGGGACTCTAGTTCTATCTTTTTTTATTTTGTTGTTTACAGCTTTGTAGTCAACTAAAGTTCTAAAAAATCCGTCTTGTTTCTTTTTCAGAAACATAGGTGATTCGTATGTTGATGGTTGTCTTTTGAGAACTCCAACTGTTTCCAATTCATTTATCTTTTTCAACCATTCCATTCTTTCTTTGTAAGCCATTTTATAATTTCTTCTTACCACAGGGGTATTGTCTTTAAGATGAATATGGACTAGTGGTACTTTAGCTAATGAAAGGTTTTTTGTAGAGTGTGTAAAGATATCAACATAGTCTTTGATTTTATCAATTGTTGTTGATCTTTGTTCAGGCGATAGTTTGTTTGATATTGTGATTTCAACACCTTCGGGATCACAAAGTTTGTTTTGTGTGACACAAATCTTTTTTTGATTAGATGGTGTTTTATCATAATAACATAATGTACCTATTATTTGATTTTTACGTATTCTTTTCGTGTTGTTTGTTGGATTGAAAATTGTAACAATTGAATTATTATTTGAAATTATTAAATTAGTTTTATTTTCAAAATTTTCATTTTTCAGCAATTTCACAAAAGGAGGTAAAGTTTGTAAGGCGATTTTTTCATTTGGATTAATTAAATAAGTATCGCTTGTTCGTACATATGTTACTTGTTCTTTTTCTTCTTTGGTGTTTGTTGAACATCTTGGGATTGATATTGAAATGGTTTCTTCTTCACATGGAATTGAAAATTTTCCAGACGAAAAATCTATAATGGTTTTATATTTTTCAAGAAAATCGTAACCTATTATAATATTTTCAATTAGATCCTTGACAACATATGCTTTAATTGGGAAAGAACGTTTCTTAAAAATGATAGGGATTGTAGAAACTCCTATTATTTGTAGTTCTATTTTGTTTGCAGCATATAGTTTATCATTTGTAGGTTCTAATGGTAAATTTGTTGCTAGATTCCAAAGTACAAGTGTTGATTCAGCTCCACAATCAATCAATCCGAATGTATCTGTTCCTAATACATTACATGGAAGGTATAAACGACAGTTGATTTTGTTTTTTCCAGTTGGTGCAATAACAATAATATTTGGTTTATTTATTTTTTTATTATTGTTGATGTCTTTAATAGGTGGTGGTTCTCCTACTTCTTTATTTTCTCCTGCAGTGGTGTTCCGTCCCGTTTCTGCAGACAAATCAGTTTGTCTACAGAAACGTGTCGAACAAAATATAGACAACTATTATTCTTAATTCTTAGAATAATAGCTGTCTATATACCGAATTGCTTCTCACGATCAGACACCACCAGATATGCTGACTATTTCATGTCATCATATTTGGCGGATGTTCTGTATCACGCCACCTTTTTGGTCGGCCATATTTGATAAAACAATGAAAACGAAGGTGATGTCGTGTCCTCATTTGGAAGACATGATCATTCCTAAACCTACAGTCAAGTAGACAAGTTAGGGTTCACACTAGTTGTTGTGAACATTAGGTTTCATT
>WOFM01002183.1:0-17326 GCA_011428145.1 Ericerus pela
GAGAACGATTAAAAAATTTAAAAATGGAACTGCTCAATTGTTTCAAACCATTAAAAGTTTATTCGAATGGCGCTATAAGTATATAGGTATATATATTAGCCCAGACATACGCTTTTCCAAGCTTTCTTCTTTGTATATTGGTATAAATTAGTGAAATGGGCCTCTTCTTTACGGAATTATCAGGCATTTTTGTTACTTTTTGAAGTTATCGTTACTATAATAAGAAAATAATTTAATAATGAATTTTTTCGCCACATATTGATTTTTTAGGAAGATTTCATAGAATAACTATTGCGGAAGGTGCCATGTCACAATTTTGGAAAAATTACACTATATTTTTTCCAATTATGGTCCCTAGACCCCAAAAAACACCATCACATTAAAAGTTTATGTATATATGTATTTCCTCCAGTAACATGAAGACATTCTTAAAATAGCTCAGCAAATAAATAAATGAAAATGTATAATAGGAAAAATACAAACTTTTGTAGATGTATCAGTATCATTCCTTACTCCAACACCAACATTCTTTTTTAAATGCTGAATTATACCTTTTCTGGTACGACATGATTTATTACACTTCGAACAGTTCTGCATAATTGAAAATCAGAGGGTACAAAATTGTGAGTGGAATGAAGTTCTAGTAAAGTATTACATATTTATGTTATTAATTATTCTGTAAACTCCAAATAATGCCATTTTATAATGTGTCAATGGTAAAGTAGAATAATAATAAAATTAATTATCTTCAAATATAATTTTAATTACTAAAATAACAAAATATAAAAATTAATTTTTTGATCTGCAATTGGAAATTTGGAATCACTATCACTTATCACCAAAGTTTGTTTTTCGTCAAAAGAACGCCTGTTAACAGTGTCTTTAGCGGTGTTCTATTTAACCCTATTTATTTCTTATCAGTTCTAGCAGTCAATTAAGCTATATAGTCAAAGCTCCATCTAAACTCATTCGTAAACTATTAGCGCTACCACATTCAATAATATATACTAATACTTTCAGGTTGTATCCACGTCATCTTTTGTTCTATGCGTTCGATGGTGAACATTATAAATTATATGTGAATTACTCTTTGAATATAGTCAAAGGAATAAATTACTAGTATGTGAATTGAACTATGGATTAAAAATGGCGTATTGCTGTAAGTGTATCTATAGAGCTCTAACTGAACGCACCCCTTTCAAAATGTCTTGGCGCGCAATTTTTAAACATCTGGGTATTCCTTTCTGTCTCAGTCACCCGTGACTACTCTATACTCACTTTTAATGTTTGAACATTAAACACAGAATCCGAGAATCGCCTATTAAATTTATTTAATATTCATTATTTCTTAAAATTACGTGTATTGTCATGTTCAGATTGTATTGAAGATGCCTGCTAAAGGAAGTAATGACAAGGTCCGAGTCAAATTTATCGCCGATGAAGACGTTCTCTTTTGTGGAAATCTTGTCGCAAAAAGTTTGGATCTGTTAACATAACCATACGAAATGTTTCTATCCTGTTTGAATAATATTTTTATTTTCAATTTTCATAGGTCCACCTATCAAAAAGAGAAAAAGCCTTTCGAAGACAAAAGTTGGAAATTCCTCTGGGAAGATATCTACTTCATCAGGTATTAAATTTGGTTTTCATCACAGTTGTGTTTTAAATTTCGATTGTCTCACTTTCTTGTACAATGTCGAATCTACTGTGTTTAACTAGATTGTATTGATAATAAAAGCGTTTCCAATTCTCACCATGAGCGGTTTTCCCTGCAGCCAGGCAGTGAATCAAAAACATATTTGAAGTTACAACGAAATTCGTCTTTAAAAACGTCTACTCGAGAGTCATTTCTCTCTGGTTGGTATAATTTTCTCCGTTAGTTGTATCAATTATTTGGTATTTGTTTTTAATTTTATGGCTGCGTTAATATTCCAGATGAATCTATTAAGTCGAGTTGTGTCTCTCGCTCCTCATCTCGTTTCGCTGAGTCGTCATTTTCTATAAGCAGCCGAAAAAGTCGGGCAGTTGCCGAATTTACCGAATGTGATGAGTCTAAAACTGAAATAATTACTCCTAAGAAAAGATCTCGGAGATTACCACTCGATGATGATGTAGGAAAACAAAATGGTCCAACCATACCGCAATCTCAAAAATTTAATGCTGAAACTCCCAGACGTAGTTCTAAAAAAATTGAATCATACAATGAGAATAAGAAAAAGATCATAAGAAATAGTCCGTTATTTGTAGAGTCGCCGAGTTCTAAACGTTATAAACTACGATCAATTTCCAAGCATACTGTTTTGAAGTCTCATGAGATAAGTTCCGATGAATTCTCTTGCGATACCGATGACAGCTCGTCTTCTAGACCAGAAGAAATAAGCAGTAAATTGCCCATAAATACGAATAATACAAAACGAAAATCTATAAAAACGAATTCTAGTTTTTCTTCTATGCCAAGTCGCAAGTCTCCTATGCCCTCAACTCCTAAATCAAATAAATTAATCGAACCAAAACATCTTAAAACTCCAGCTGCTATCAGAAAAAAATTAACGAAAAGTGAGAATTATATTTTTCTTGCATTTCTAACCTAATTTTTTCTCCACATGATTATTTGATTTTCTTTCTCGAAATATGCAGAATTTGCCGCTATACATAGGAAGATAGAATACGATGAAGAATTAAGTAGTCCTAGTAACTTCGAATCGTCATCTGATGAGTACGTTCCAACATCATCTGATGTTGAGTCAACTGAAGATGAAAATGACGAAGACAATTCTGCCGCAGTGAAAAATACTCAGTTGTTGCCTATACAAGAACGTGTTTCTAAATTAAATCATGAAATCGATGGTGGAAAGAAGACTTTCGATATTGATTTTTCTTGCGTAAGTCATAATGGGGTATTTTACTTTTGACGTCAATACAGTGGTGCCTCTGAAAAACAGTTCAATTATGTGGATAAACAATATAACCAACCAATGAAAAGAGCCAAAATCAGTGAAATTGAAACAATTTTTTCTTATTTTTTTATTATCTCGGTTTCTGATGGCTCAAAATTATTGTTCTTGGTCTCATTTTATTCTTTAGAATGTCCTGTTTAATTTGGTATGTCCAATGAAAAGCCAAATGTTCTTCAAAGAGAAGTACCAAGAAGTATTTGAAGACTGCTATGTACTTACCATGCTTTTATCTCGTTTGTGTGTCCCCATAGTTGTATATAACACCGCAAACGGTACAATCGATTTTTAGGGAGAATCCCTCATTACGCTGTTTTCTTTAATTTTAAGAAAGAAAAAAAATTATTAATTGACTGTGATATTGCAGAGAGTCGACGCTGACAACTATTTTCTATCTAAGTGTTCAAAAGACCCCACTTCAAATAACCAACTGTCATCACTGGAAATATCTCATCTTGGAGAAGACGAAATTAAAAATTTACTGAAGAATGAATATACAAAACATGAAACGAATAAAAATTTGTTGATTTGCAAGCACAAAAGTGAATTTTCCAAATGGTTGTTTTACCTGAAGTAAGCTCGAGCATTCTTAATTATTCTTCTGTGTACCTTTTCATTTTTTTAATTGTATTGACAACATCGTTTTTGGATCTTTCATTTTTAGTCAAAATTTCAACCTGCTTATGTATGGTTTGGGTTCCAAAATAGAATTAATTGAATATTTTCAATCTGAAATGTTATCTATGCATGACGTTCTTACTATACATGGATATTTTCCACGTTTGCTAGTGAAAGACGTGAGTTCAAGTTTCGCGCACTCCATCAGTCACAAATATAATTACGAGATTTTTTTCATTCGTTCCACAGATTTTGAATTCATTGATTACTGATGTATTGAAAATTAATGCTCCTAAAAATGTGAGCGAAGCTCTGCCTGTTATAAAATCTGCCTTAAATTCAAGAAAATCACCGGTATTCGTAATAATTCATAACATTGATCGTCTGCTCTCTAGACAGCGAAAACACCAATCGGTCTTGAATAAACTAGCTTCTTTTAATAAATTACACATGATTGTGTCTATTGATCATATAAATGCTCCATTACGTAAGTAAATTTCAATATTGAAATTTTTTCTATTTAATTCTTTTTAATTCGTATTGTTCATTTTTTAGTCTGGGGTAATTCAATGTTAACTGAACTGAGCTTTGTGTGGTTGAACGTTACAACCTACCAACCATACTTGAATGAGACTAGTTTTGAAAATTTGATTTATCTAACCGAAACTGGCACTAATTTTGTTTCTCTACAATCATTGCGTAATATATTTAAACCTTTAGCTTCTCGAGTTAAAAAAATATTTCAAATTATTGCTAAAGAACGTTTGGATAATGCAAGCAATAAACAATACAAAGGTATAGTAAATATTATTTTGTATTCAAGATTTTATTGCTAGATTCATGATTTACTTATTGAGAAATATTTTTATTCTAGGCATGTCTTACGAAGATTGGTATCGTCATGCGAAGGAGAAAATTCTTGTCAATAGTATAATGGTTTTCCATGTTCAGTTGACGGAATTGATTGATCACGGTATAATTAAAATGAACGATCGCCAGTGCATTCCTATTCTAGTTAAGCTCGATGTTTTAGAAAAGTTTTACCAAGAGATGTACGATAACGACGAAGAATGAATATTGGGTTAAATGTATATTGTTTTGGTTTCATGGTGCCTGTTTCCACTACCTTTGATGAATTCAGAATAAAACTAAACATTTTATTCATCGTCCAATGAAAGAGGTAAAATAATCAGAAAACTTGAGTCGAAATAAATGAAATGAGTAAATACCTTGATTCGTGTGAAAAAATAAACCTGGTTAATTACATAGTGTAGATTTTTTTTTTGTTTTTACTTCGTAGCATTAAGGAAATTCTGATCTCGAGAGAAAAAATTTAGTTGGGAGGCAACAGAAATGAAACGCAAAACAAATAAACTGAGGTTATAAGTCCGGGCATACTTCTTCAAAATGAACGTAATGGTGGAAGTTCGCGAAAATTTGCGGAAAAAGTTTTCAGAGAAATTAATTATTTAGAAAAGAAAGAAGTATGATAAAGAGAGCCTCAAGAAGAGAAATTGAACATATGATCAATGGAAAAGAGCAGACAAGTTTTCGGACTCAGTAAAGTGCGAAAGATTATTTTAAAATTATTCTGTAGAGAAATTGAAAAGGAGTTGTACAATCCGGACGTCAAAGTAAAAAGAATCATTTGGATATGAAATCAATTTTAGATAAGTTCGATAAGATGATATGACGTCTTCCCGGTCATTGTATCATTTTCTCAATTTTGGTGAGTAGAAGCTTTATGTAATTATAACGCCGTCTTTTTTTCAACACCAGGAAACATTTTTTCTTCAGGCTGGGTTAATTAAAAAATAAATAAAATTTTGCTCATTTTAACATACAAGTTTATTACATTTCTGTAAACTGAGATCGTTTATTGTTATGTTCAAAATATTTCTCGTTCTTACCAAATTATTGACGATAGAGCTCTCTGTTCTCCCCTTCATATTGACAATCTTAATGGGAGAGAACTGAAAGAAAAAGGTTATAATACGCCAACAATTTTTTATAACCGTTATGAATTCTTGTAAATAAATAGAAAGGAATTCTTGAGAGTAAAATTTTTTATCTCACCTTTCAAAGCAGGAAGGCTTAAACAAGAACCTATGTTTTTATATTCAATCAAATGGTTCATTTCGGAAAAAAATTAGGTAAAGAATAACCTTAAAACATGTGAAAAGGAATGGCAATCCTAATACTGAATTTCAACACCTAGAAGGTAGATTGAAATTTGCGAATTTCTCGAAGGAAGAAAAAAAAAAAAAAAATGCGAGTTGCAGGAAGTTGGGAAACATTTCGGAATAAGCCACAAAATTATTTCTGCCAGGAGAAAAAAAAATGGTTGAAACTTATGAAGATGAATGACGAATGCAGTCAGCCAAAATAAAATCGTAGAGTGCGGAAGTTGAGGATTATGAAACATTAACAACTTACAAGGCAACTAATCAACATGGTTGACTTACACTTATTTTGAGAGAAGAGTGAAATACAAAAATAATTGAAAGAACCTTACAGGATACGGAGTGTATAATTCACGATAAAAAAATAAATAAATAAACGAAAGAAACAACTTGATCAATTTATATTTTTCATGATTGTACGAAGAAAGAAAAAAAAATCATACGTTTACAACATTAACAACAATAAGAGCCAAAATTAACGGTACATATATATACAGCATTATATTTGTAAATTTTACGAAGAGAATTATTTTAAAACTTACCAATAAAAAAACACACCGTAACAACTTAAAATGCGCTCACTTTGTTGTATACGAGAGAAAAAAAAATTATGAGACCGCATTGCCTTAAAATTAATTAGGTTAAAAAAATTCTTAAATTGGTGCGCAGAAGGGGAAACTGAAGACTGAGATCGCGGAAAATTTTACACACTGTACGAAAAAACATGACTTGGCTGATCGAGTCTTTCAATTTCATCGAAACAAGACACTAATTGACTTGAAATAAGCAAAAGAAAAAAATGAGAATACCAACAGATTATTTACAACATTATTTAGGTAAATTAACATATTTTCAATGAATGGATAAAATATCGCATTTTGTGCGTTTTACAAGGTAATGTAAATTCTATCACAGCCAACAAAAGAACGTTCTTTTCAATCGCTTCAATGAAGGCAGCGGACCAAGACTGACACGAAAATAAGCACAAAGAGTAGATTTTTGAATGATACAATCAAGAAAGAGGCACTAAACGAAGCCTACATTACGAAAATTTACAAATTTTGTTTCGAAGATAATCCGAGATCCATCGTTTCGATTTCATAGTAGGGCAACGCCAAGATGAATAGGACTTACATTTTTTCTGACTCCTCCGTAAATTCTCTGTCTTTCCCTCAATATTCACGGAAATTCGAAGGTATTTTATGACATTTCAAAATTATGACAAGAACCCACATTTCGCTGAGGTACCCTATAAGAGACAAACATAATATTATGTGAACTCCGGTTATTTGCAAGAGGATAGATATAATATAAAAAAACCTAATTCTCGAAAATTAGTTCTCTTCCCCATAATTAATGCAAACAATAAATTGTCGAATTGTTTATTACAAACGACAAAATTATAGTCATTCCACAATTTTTTGAATCATCTTGTAAGTTGACAAGAGTTATTTCAAGTCAACTTTGAGCTGAATAGAGCACAGAACATATATAACTCATCTTCCTCTATCTGACACACCCTGTTAAATCTTAGAAATTATTAATTATAATTTTTTTTTCTTATTTTACAAACTAAAACGGTGGCACCGCAAAAATTTCAACGCACATCTGCGATGTTCATAATGTTTTTCAAAAATTACTTTTTTTCATAAAAATAAAATAAAATCGAGTTGAAAGAAATGTTCCCCACCAAACCATTATGAATGTTTGGATAAAATTAAAACAAATTATAAGAGTAATAATTTTTTTTTAAAATTGAGAAAAAAATTTTGACTGAAATTTGCGATAAATAATAATTTTTGTAAACCTTAGAAGTTAACGTCCAAATAAAATATGTAAAAGCGTTTCTATCGCAAAAAACAAAAATCTACGGGTAACATTTCACTCTAGTTTCAACAACATAAAGGACTAAAATAAAATAAAAATTACTAATTACAATTCAAAAATTTTATACTTCTAACTAAAGCTAAGCAATAAGAAATGACGAATTTTCTTTTTTTCAAAGGTTAAAAGGATAATTGCATTCAAACTTGAAAAAATGTCACAAAAACTCTTCGACTCGCACCCAAAAGTGTTCAAAATGTTTAGATTAAAAAAAAAATCAATGAATTGGAAAGCGAAGTTTATAATACATTAATTAAAAATATGATATAAATCCCAGATCGTTTTTGAAACTTCATCCGTTGAACGGGGTAACTAATTTCCGCAGTCCGCTTCAGGGTAGAATGTATTACAATTAAAAATAAGAACGAATTTACTTGAAAGTTAAAATTAAAAACTGTTTCCATTATATTAAAATTTTTATTAGCTCACATTTTCGTTCGGGGGAACGAAATCAATTTTCGTGCGAATAAAAAAATTTACAAGATATTATAAATGAGTACAAAGAAAAGAAACTATTGAAAAAATGTACAATTTATAGAAAGAATGATTGATATTTGAAATTTTCAGCGCACAATAACAATTTTATACATCCTCAGGAGAACATTAATGGTTTTAAAAAATGCGGTAGCAAAAATGAAACTGAAAATATCAATTAAAACTCAATCGACGATTGAAGAGTTTCTTCTTTACAAGGACAAAACAAATTGAACAGGTGTATCAGCGTCTCCGCAAATAAATATTAAAATTTTATTAACCATTCGTATCCAGCAAACCGTTAGATACCACATTACACTGATCTTTTTCACAATTAATTTCAGTTACATTTTCTCTGTACCTCGTCTGAAAGTTCACAAAAATAAGACCCTCGAATGAAACAGCAGCTAAGCTTATATAGAATCGTTGTATTATTATATTCACAGCAAGGATGCTTACCGCACGGTACTTAACATTGGTGAATGGAGGTGAGATTTTACAAATATTCGTTGAAATCATAAAAAAGTTTGCCCACGCTATGCTGCGTACCCTCTTGCACCAAACAGTTACGACCGTTCCATGCATTTTTAAGAGTATCGCGAGTCAAATGTATCGATACGTTACTATGCTCGTTATTGAACGGCATTTGCCTGGTTCACGATAGTGTTCGAACATTTCGGCATGTTTGGCGCATTTAGACCCAATGGTACAAAGTGAATAATTGGTGGATAAGCTCGGTTAGGCACGGTCAATGTCAGTAAGCGAGGTTTTCACTAAGATTTTCTACAAGCTACAATCTCGCTTTTTTAGAAAGTGCGAGTGATGTAAACAAACAAAAGTTAGTTCGTTCATAATCGAGATTTTACAATCTAAAAGTTTAACATAGTTCAACTTGTACATTGTAAAATCTCGCTTTTTCAAAAGTTGGATTGTAGTTTGTAGCGAAGCCTAGTGAAAACCCAGCAATTGGTACTACAAACAGGCCATAAAGTTATCGATACAAATTTACATGCTGCCTTGGACAGATAACATGAAATTTTAAATTTCACTTACATGAAAACCTTTAGTTCCATCAGGCCCTCGGGGATATCTTATAACGTTATCTTTTCTGGCTGGTTTGATAATTCGTTTTGGAACATCATTTAGTCTAGAATAAAAAAATTTAAAAAGAAGTTGAGAAACCACAAATAAGACAACGGAAATCGTAAAAACTGATCAACTCAAATAATGACATAAGAAAAATTAATTTCAATTATGAATGCTGGAACAGGTATAGCTACATAAAAATGAACGGACACCCTCTTTCTCATCAAATCGATATTTATAGTTAGTTCACCTCCGACTACAGAAGTCGTTACAGTCATTTTTATAATAACCCTGTTTTATCTGTTATATAAATGACGAGGGTCCTCTAAATATATACATATATATATATACACATACATACATATATATACACATACATACATATATATACACATACATACATACATAAATATATATATATATCTCTTCTCCATCTGAGAGAATCAGTCTGCAGGACTATGTATGACGGTTCTCGACTGTTGGTTCTGAGAGAGCGATCAGTCAAAAGCAGTTTCAATAACCTGACTTATTGGAATACTGCGTCAGAGTCCACTCTTCTTATTACGCTAACTCGTTAAGGGCGGTGTAAATGTGGAGCGAAACGATACTTTTTGCGCCCAAAATCTATGAAAATGAATGTTAGGAAGCTATCTGAAGTGATGGGCGTAAAATATTTCATCTTATAACGGATGCAATACTTTTGATGGAATCAAATAATAAAATTCGAGATAAACTGTATGGGATGGAAATACGTAAATTGCAAAAATTATCTGCACGCAGTCTTATTAAGAAAAATCATAAGCTATAACACCTAACTCCACGGTGTTTCCAAGAGCCGTCAATATTTGTAATTCAAAATGTATTCACATATTATTCAAAGGTCTACAAAGCCTCAAACAAATTTACGAACATTATATATTAGAAAAATTCGAACGAAATTTTGAACTTGAAATTATTGGAAAAACCATGAATGAAACAAACAAGCTCAAACTAAAGAAGGGATTACTACCAGTAGTCGATACGAAGTTCAAGAACATAAAATGCACTTTGTGAAATGTACTCCGGAGAGGACCATACATTCACTTCTCAACGATATTATAAGAATATACGGTGACGTAAAGCACTTCATCTCAAATGCAGTTCCGTAGGAAATACTCAAATGACCTCCTGGCTTGTTATAGTTTTCTCAGAGCTATGTTATTCAAAAATGAATATTGCATTGCTACAGATTGCCAGCTAAAATTTTTTTCTACTAGTTGGAAAATTTATTTTCTCAAGAAAGTAGGGCTCAATGATTAGATTAGCTACTTGTTTCTTTTTTCCAGAATTCACTTAAAATTATAATAACTGATATGGACACGCTGTTTCAAGATTTCAATACAGTTTATTTACCCAACAAACCCAATCAGCGATGGTTTTTCGTATCAAAAATAAATCATCATGTTAATATTTAGAGATAAAATTCACTATTTTCTTCCACCATCAAACGAAAGGAAGGGGCGAATTTCAAAGATCTTCGACGAAGAGTAACAGATATGTTCCATCAAAAAAAAAATGAAACTTTCCAAGCACGTACAAGACAAAATTCCGCTCATAAAAAATTACAGTGCTAACCTTCTGAATAATAAAGTTAATACTTACTGGCTTTTACTATTACGTAACTTTTCTTCGGTTTCAGATGTACCAAAGATCCTCAGTCTTGCTTCGGCATACTCCATTTCTCTCTGAATTCGGAATCAAACGAATATCGAATGTTCAACGATTGGGAAAAATATTTAAAATCGATATCCAAAAACAAACTTACTTGCTGCAACGATTTGACAACAGGTTGCTGTTTGACATTACAACTATTAATTCCATTGACTTGTTCAGGAGAGACTAGATTCGGAGGTCGCTTCAGTATTTTAATGACAGGCTGGGAATTGCTCAGCATATTTCTTTGTAACAGAAAAACTGCAAGGAAGGCATCAAAGTACAGTAAATAAAAGATTACGGTTGTAAAAATTCGGGTAGACTTTTCAACAAAACGTTGATACAGCAAGCAACTCATTATTAATGATTACAGAAAACGATATATCGAAGAGTTGACATAAAATCAGACAATAATGACAGCGACAAAATGCCGACAAAATTTTACTCAAAAGAAACCATGAAAAACCACAACACAACTGACCTCATAAGGTAGTCATCAAAATTTGATCGTAAATACTCATCAAAGCCAATTACAGATTACTTTATTAAAAGTTTGAGACACGGAGTCAAGAATTAAATTAATACGGAAAACAACAAGAACACACTTACTCTTGACTTGTTATCGTGAAAAGTGTTTTCTTTTTCCACATTCAACTTAAACTAAGATGTAGACTGCAATAGTTACTTCCGTGTCATTTGTAATTAAAGTATCTACCATGAATTTACAGGACAAGTAAGATATCCTTCGTTCGAGAATCATCAATCAGACGTATGAGAAAACAAAATTAATTCAGAAAAGGACATGGAGATAGACACTTTCCTCATTTTGAAAAAAATTTCACGTAATCTTTACAATAAATAATAAAAATCGAGAGCACGAAATTAAGTAGCAAAGGTAAATTTCACAGGAAAATTTAAACGCGGAATATTGATTAGAAGCACAGTCTGTACTAGAGCCCTATAGATACAAGTACGACAATACGCCATTTTGCATCCACAGTTTAATTTACATAACCCTTACATAATTTGAGTTATATCTCAAGAACTAATAGTACAATTTCAGTGAAATTTTTATAGAATATTTAACAAACATATCTTAATGTTTCACGAAAATTTCAGCTTTTCACAAGTAATGGTCTTCATATAATTGCATTAGATAAATTCGATTGTATGTATAGTTTGTTCCCTATAAAATTGTGTATAATAAGAGACCTGTTTTTTTTTTTTACCTTTAATTTGTTGGGCTAAAGTAGTTGGACTCAGTGCATGTAACTCTCATAACCTTGTCATACATTTTGTAACACTGATCATAGTACATTTATCATTGTTTACACCTTTGTACGTTGTTGTGAAAAAGTGGGGACTGCATTTTCAACCCACACAACTTTATCTACTTCTTTCTGTGATTTGTTATGCTGGAATATAATCCACAGTTCACCAACCTCCTCACATGATAGCAGATCGCAGTTTTTCCTTGCAATTTATTTTCATTATGAAACATGCTACAAAAGTTTGATTTTTTTTTCAAGTGTTTTAGTTTTTTTATTCTCATAATTATATTTAATGGGGAGTTGAATGATTTAGAGATTCGTGAATTTTTTTTTGAGTTTTATTTTCGAGCAGTTAGTTCTGAAATTTTTGCTATGATTGAATCTGCTTGATGGTGTTCACAGAGAACAAAGTCAAACTTAAAATAAATTATAAACATTTAAACTACTTTGAAAAAGGTGCTATATGTTTCTTTATAATGTGAAAAGCCAGTTAAGTCGATTAAAAACTAAGCAATTTATTTTTTACACAACCTTAAGACCTTGGCTGAGGATGACTTCGATGAAAGAATACTCTACTGCTGGAAATCCTTTCAACTTGACCTGAAAAATGATGAAAAACACGTAGAATAATGCTGGAACTTGACTTTGACAAACGCTGAAAAAGAATACATTGGAAATAAATATCAACACAAAATTTTGGTTCATTCAAATATGTCAACTTCAACAATTCTTTGCTGGACTTCTTCATGCAACAATCTTGCCTGATTCAACTTCAACTTTGATGATTTTCACATTTTCAACTTATGGAAATTCTTCTTAGCAGTGCTGACAAACTCATTCTCATACACATTCTACTGGAACAGTACATTAAAGAACATAATTTAGAAATGGACACAGTAAATGATATCCCTGAATTTTTTGGTAATATTTTTTTAAATGCTTTTGCTTTATATGTTCATGGGTATCTGGAATTAATTAAAGGTAATTATTACATAAGATTTTTTGAGATTAGACATCAAAATAAAAATTATTGAAGTTTAAATAGAAAATATCAAAATTTTTAACTTTGGAAAATTAAATTAATTTCAATGAGTTTCTCAGTAGATTGTAATACAAACATTTTAGGTTTGATGATTATTTCTAAAAATTATTTAGAAACAGTTTTTAGCTACTTTGAGAGAAAAAAATCCAGGATATTTAAATTGACATAACAAAAATTCCACATTTTCAAACATTTTATGGAACTATTACATTAGAATCATCCACCATTACAATTTCAGGCCTAATCAAGTTGGAAAATGGTAAAATATCAACCAAATTCACTGAAATTTTCCCAAATTACTTAACAAATTTAGCTCTTTCATTGTCTAAAAATCTAGAGAAATTCAAATGTTACCTTTCATAGTTCAATTACTTAGATTGGAAATGATTAATAGTATCTTTAATCAGAGGAGCAGGATACTATGATATTTTTAGAAACCTAAAAGCTTAGAATATTATGAACTAAATTTTGACAAATTAGACTTCCTCCCTTCTGAAAAACATAAAGCATATTGTAAAAGACAGGACAATGCTAAAGCATTTATTCTCAAATATATTTCATATATTATAGCCAGAGAAATAAGAGAATGTAGAACAGTAGACAAAATCTTTACTAAATTAGACAGGATTTACCAAGTTAAAATATGGCAAAATCTAAATGGCAACGATTTCAATACAGACCTCAAGATAATATTAGAGTTTTCTTATTTATATGGAATAACCTTGTCTAAGATGTAAAGGATACAGGTGAAGAAATTACTGAAAAATTAGAACTTGAAAATCTTTTGATGGTGCTAGGACATGCACAAACTATACCCTTAATGAAATTTGAAAACTTAAACCTGGAAGAAAGAATATTAAATAATCTAAAACAAATTTTAAAAGAAGATTTTAATTAAAAAATGAGACATTCAAATACTTGAAGAAAATCTAAATCAATACACACAAACTAGAAATATCTACATAAATCCAAATTACCAAAATAATAATTACCGAAACTATTACCATAATAATCAAAATTTTAGGCAAAACCAAAACTGGTATCAAAATAACTATTACCAAAGTCATAATAATCAAAATACTTATCATCAAAATCAAAATCCATACAGCCAATATCCAAATCAACAACCAAATCCACCAAATGAAAATCAAAACAAAAATATACAATGTTTTCTCCGCAACATATCAGGTCACATGAAGTCATCCTGAAAATAAACATGATGACAATTATTTATCAAATAGTAGTAATTATAGTAATAATAACATGAACTCTAACAACAATACTAACATTGATCAGCGAAATGTCAATAATAATAAAAAATCCCAAAAACAACAAGAACTCTGATTAGAATTAGTTTCATAGTTAAAAAATTTAGAAATTACAATAGATAGTTAATAGACAAACTAACTGAAAACAACAACAAAATCCTAATAATATAAATTTGACTAAAAGTACGTAACTAGATGGAAGATCAGAAGTTCATTTAACATCAGACAACAAAATTAAAAAATATTCTAAAACTTGTTTCAACCAGTAAAATTAATGTGTGCCTCAAAAGGAACCTTTCTTTATACCACACATAGAGGCACAATGTCAATCTTAATTGAAAATTCGAATAAACAACAAAAAATTATTAATAAAATTTATTAGGAGTTCATTTTATACCAGATTTAAATTACGATATATTATCAGTCATTTGATTAACAGAAGTAGGTATGCTAAATTGACCAAGGTAAAGATATAGCCAACATTTACTTCATTGAAACAAATAAAATACTAATTTCAGCAGTCAAAAATGACGGAGTTTTTGTAATAAAATATGAATTAATAGAATATGAAAAACAGAAAATATATATGTTAGAAATTCAAGATGATGAATGAATAGAATGTGAAATAGAATTAGAAATTGAATAAGGAATAGAACAAAGTCAGAAAACACAAGACACTGAAAGAAATGATTTTGAGATTAAAGAAGGAATAGAGGAAGATCAAGATACACAAAATACAAATTGGAATGAATGCGATATATCATTTGAGATAGAAAATGATGACCAATTGTGGTATGCTAAATGGGGTAACCTTGTGTCACCACATCCAAATCCATAAAACAAGACATAAAACCACATTTAAAACTCACCACAAAAAAAACATACATAAATGAAAAATTAACATATCGGAGTCCAATATAATGCAGTTTGTAGTGATGAACAGCCAGCCATAAGATCGGATTTGTATCACCAAAACTTCCGTATTTTTACTTTGTTTTTAAAACTAGAATTAGGACTGGAAACAGGCTATCTGTTTGTTTAGTTTACCTCATCATTGAAATTACCTTTCTGAAAGATTTATACTTTCCTCCTGATTATTGTGCTTAATCCCCTCTTAGCAAGACACGACACAGATAAAACTAGTCATGACTATAATCAATAACCAGCATGTATTATAATAATAAAGAAATATATACATATAATTAATAACATACCGTAGGATCACAGTAGTCATGGGGTTATTTGATTATAATAAAAATAAAAATATATTAAAAATTAATGAACATATTAAAAACAGAAGAAACTCGAGATGTCAAATATAGAATATAGGAACATGTTTCATATTCAGAAAATCATAGAAGAATAATTTCAACTACAGTTGAATAGGACGAAGCAAGCTTCAACTTAATCAGATGTAGGGGAAATTATCCTGTTGATAAATTTCATAGTATATAAGAGAACTTAAAGAAAATAAGAGAGAACTTATATCTGAATAGAATGAGAGTAGAACTTATCGATAGTTACATAAATGTCACTATCGATATATTGATCTTATCAAGATTCATCAAAATGGAAACTCAAAGTAGATGACGCCATATTAATTTGTTGTACTCTCACAGTTCGTTGTAACTCTTAAATGAATACACACATTTTCAATATAACTGTTGTTTATTTTCCAATAGAAACCATAAACAACAATATTGATAATCAAAACCAAGTAATACATTATACAAATACCACTGCTGAAAAACAAAAATTCTTATGGCATAGAAGGATAAAATACTTAAAATTATTGTAAAAGTTATCAAAGGGCATATCACCTTCATTAAAATTTAAAGATGATAAATTTGTTGACTGTGAAATATGTCAAACCACAAATAATAATAAACTAAGTCATAATACTTCTCAAACAAAACCTAATAGGAAACTCCAATTAATTTCTTCAGACACAATAGTGTTGGATGGAGTCCATATAACTCTCATATATCTCGTACACTACCTGGTAACACTGAACTCTCAATAATGTAACATTCGTAATCTTATTCCTACACACACTGTTACATCATAGTGGGGAATTCGTTGTTTCTCTACCCACAACACCAACTGTACTTTTGTCTATTGCTTTATATTTGAAACCGACACCAATTACGAACAAGTGAGTTTGGTTTAAATACAGTTTCACTTGATTAAATCATAAAATAAACTTGAAAAACGTGAGAAATTAAACTTAATTTATTGAAATAAGAATTAAACATAATTAATATATATTCGCCATATTAAGTACAACAAGTGAATGAGCGTCACCTCTTGACCAGAAAACAGAAAGTGTTAGAAAGACACAGATAAAACGACGAGAACTTGACTGTAGGAAATCTTGATTCAGTAGTACCAACTACTGACATCTAACACCCCCTTCCAGGCGAATGTCGAGCCATTTTTATTGGAACCTCTTGATAACGAATTTTCTTGAATTATCACAGACACTTGAGAAATCACAGCAGCTTGAGTAATCACAGGAACTTGAGTTTACTTAATCTTAACAAAACAAAAACGAGTATGACGCTCCAAAAACAAAAACAAACTTAAATTCTTAAATTTTTTTTTTTTGGTCATAATACTAAACAAAACAAAATTGAGCAAATAAAATCACAAAAGTAATTGACCAGAAAAAAAAGGAAAAACGTCAAAATTAACAAACAAAATGAGAATCATAAAGTTAATATTAGGTAACGAGTCACCTGCAAACAAAATAATATTAGTATTTTCAAATAAAATAATACGATACTTAAAAATAATAAGTCTTCCTGAAAATAAAGACACATGATTAAACAGGAACAAAAACCAACTACTGGAT
>WOFM01002187.1:0-11686 GCA_011428145.1 Ericerus pela
TGGACGTTAAACCAATTTATAATGTTAAGGAACTATTAGCCCACTACATGGTAGCAGGAGCAAGTAGTTAATCCTTAGCTAAAATGAATTTGCCTTTGAAAAAAGACATTTTTAATAATTATTTCGTTTTGCCTTTGAAAAAAGACATTAAAGAAATAAAATTTTTTCTGAAAACTTTGAATTCTTCACGAATTTGGTTTTTATATGCCTTTGAAAGAAGACATAGAAAAGAAAAAATTACTTCATAGCTTCCACTAAAATCGGATTATTCATACAATTCGATAAACTCTTAAAAATCTTAGGTAAAATAAAATTTTTTCCTCTGATAATTACACATTAGCATCTTAAAACGTGCTTTTGGACTGAAAAAATAAATCTATCTTCCCACCTAGTGAGAAATAGTTCCTAATTTTAGGCTAAAAAATAAATTCTTCATAAAAATTTATTTTTGTACGCCGCCCCCAGAGTTAGTGAGAAAATAATTCACTTTTATTTCCTCTGTCAAACTAATTCTGGACGAAAAAATTAATTCTTTATATTTCATAAAGAAATATTTTTTTTCGCCGCCCCCAGCGGTGAAAAGAAACTTACGATTAATTCGTTTGCTTCGCCTGGCAAATATTAGTCGTGAGATAAAAAAAACGGCTAAATAAAATATTTGCTGCGATCTTTGTTCCTACAATAGTTCGCTAATGCTGAGCGCAGAGATAAATTCGTAAAAAACCTCTGACTCGGCTGCTTTGCTTCGAACGAAACAAAGAAATCAAAAAAAAAAAAATGAATACGTCGTTTTATTCCTGCGAATACGACTTTGTAGGTTCGTATTCACAGCACCTGACGATTCAAGGCCATTATCGGCAACCGATTCGTGCATTAACTTGCACGAGAATTCAAAAATCGGGAGAATACGATGTTAGTGATGCGTCTATAAATACGCACCATTACGAATACACAAATATTGTATAGCCACCCTACCAGCACGGCTATACACGTACTGGTAACTGGCACACACACAAACGCAACACGAGCATTAACAAACAGTAAATGCGCATGCGCATCCTGTTGTATAGAGCACAGGAACCATTTTGTTCAACCCGTTTTCACGTCGATGAACTACTGTGCTCTTACTTAATTAACTTCTCTCGTGTTTTATGCTAATTAAAATAATTAACATTCTTTGTGTGCATTAATTTGTGTGTGTTATTCTCGTCGCCGGAAATTCGAATTGTGCGATCCTTTTTTACGCGCTTTATTTCGTTTTTTCGCCGTTAATAATAATTTTTTATCGTTTCAAAATTCGCGACATTTTTTTTATTAATTCCGCGAAATTTTATATGGTGTAGTGGCCTAATACCCTCATCATATTATGTAAATAAATTCATATGCAAACCCACGGCCAAGAATCTTGACCGCGAAACTAGCATCATTCAAATTGGTGAGTTTTTAATTATTACTATAAAGTAGCCATTTTGCGTATTTTGGATGAAAGAAATCCAATCAGTATTTTTTCATTACGCTGATTTACCATATTTTTGTCTCTTTAAGTAGTGGGCAAAGATTTCTGTACTTTCTCGTTAATCAAGATAGTTAGCGCAGATTCCAAAATTAAGATAGCTTCGAGAATTTTTTGAAACTATAATTACATCTTTCGACCGAGAACATTTTTATTAATGCTCTTCATAAATTTACGATCAATCTTACTGATCGAGGTTATTTATTTTTGTAAAATACATCGTAATAATTAAAGACTTACGATGTTTCTAATTTCGTTAGGCCCTTAACAAGGTCTTCCGATACTTTCATATAACAATTTTGCCTTTTTATTAAGACAAAAGAAGTCGCATTTCATCTTACCGACCTACGTGTATGTTTTTCCGATTAAATTGATAATTTGATCGTTCCAAAATGCGCCTACGTTCGTGTAATGCGATGTTGACCTTGAACTGATTGAAAAATCAGCTCAAGAAATTTATTCTTCCCTTTATTTAAAGTGAAAAATTTCGTTCTACGGTTTTGAATTATTCTAATAAAAATCGTAGGCTATGTATAATTTGGTAAAATTCGTCATATTATCGAATTTTTAACATCCAAAATTACGCTTTTGCAGATATACTGCATATATCGTTACTTTATTACAGAACCTAAGTGTTTTTCCCCTTAGATTCATGTTACAAACTTCATTTATACGATTGATATTTTCATTACGTAGATATTATGTATTTGTAGGCCTATTAATACGACCTTCATAAAAACTAAATTTGATTCTATTCATACGAACCAAATGGGTACGTAAGCAGCCTAAAACTGCTTCGAGTAATAAAATCCCCATTCAAAATTTATTAGAAATTAAATTTTCTAATATTTTGTCTTAAAAATTGCTTGGATACATCCGAACAATTGTCGAAATTACGAACACGTGCTTTTCGTTATTTTTTTTACTAGTTCCTCTTTACTCTTTCTTTCGTAATGATCGAATTGTAGTATCGAGATTGTCCGCGTAAAGAAACACGTACGTTTATCCTTACGCGCGATTTTAGATAACCCATTGATCTATATAAAACTAGGCCAATGATCCTTTACATAAGGTGTCCCAACCTTATCAAAAAAAAAAAAAAAAAATAAATTTTTTTCTTTTTTTCCCCAAATATTTTTTTTGGAGATTAAAAGGTCGTATTTATTCGTCTGCTAGGCTACATATACGAAAAAACTTTTTTCTGAAAAAAATTTTTTTTGTGTGTTTATGTCTGTCTATAATCAGCCTTTACGAATAAAAATACGACACGATGTCTGAAAATCAAAATATGGATGTCGATCCGAACTTAATTGTTGCTGATCAGGCTGCTGACCAACAACAACAACCGCCGGTTCCACTAGAACCTGTAGTTCAAATTCTTCCAGTGACTCAGGAAACTGAGCCACGAGAAATAGTTTCGCTAGCTGCTGTGGTAAATCCAACTCCTGCCGATGATCGTCAAGGAGAGTTGTGGAGTTCGCAACAGTCCCGCAGACCATCACCATCATCTTCTTCGGGTGAAAGCTACACCGGCGATACGGATGATAACATCTCCGTTCACTCGAAGAACTCGACGACGTTCATTGACTTTTACCAGGCTAGTATATGGGAAGCCAATGATTATATCGAAGAACTAGAAAAGCTCCTTCGTAGTACGAAACTTAGAGCTGATAGAGCCCTAAGTAAATTGACGGCCATCGTAAAGATGATTAAGGAGCTCCAGAAGCCACCAACTGGAGTTTCGATGGAGAACCTTATGTTGGCAAAAAAGAAGATTCGTCAATTGTACGAAATTGAAGGCGAAATAAAACAACGCTTCAAGCAGCCTAAGCCAATGCAAGTTGACTTAGAGCAACAACAACAATCGACCTCCGATCCTGTAACAGCTCGACATCGTAATGCCGAAGTTCTGCAACAGGACCTCGACCGACGGGCCGAGGAGGAACGGCGAGCCGCTGAAAAGGCTCGAGCCGAGGAAGCTCGACTCGAGGAAATTGCAATTCAAAAAGCGATCACCGAGAATCTTCAAGTCATCGAGAAGATTGCAAACAAGGAGTCAGAGTTGGAGCTCGCCAAGCGTGATCTTCAGAATCTGAAGATCCGTATAGAGAATCGCTTCGGCATTCCCTATAGCGAGTTCCAGCGCAGACACCTTGTAATCGCAAACTTGCCCCCCGTTGGACAAGGTATAAATTCTAACATTAATTCTGATAATTTACATTCTCAGAAACGTAATAATGTAGACGAATTAATTGATGATACTATGGCTCCGCCTACAAAAAGGCATCAACAAGAACCAATGGTAGTATCACCGATTCATTCATCTATTTTTGACAAAACTACTGAAGGTCCATCTCTTGCTGCGACCCCACCAGCTTTGTTTACTATTCCTTCCGCTACTACCGCCTTGGTACCAGATAACCTGATACCATCGCCTCATACGAATAGCAGCGATAAAAATATTTTTAAATTAATTCCTCGAATTTGGGAAATTGACCCTTCAGAATCATTAGAATCAGCTTCTATGAATCTGAAGGCACCAAAATTTTATTTAAACAAATGGGATGGTGATTTAATTACCTATCCTGGTTTTTTAAATGGCTTTAAAAAATACGTACATTTACGTACGGATATAGCCATTCCTCAAAAAATTCATTTACTTCAAGGTGCCCTGCCGAAAGAAATTTCTGACAGGATTAATCATCTTTCTCCGGACGATATAGGTTACGTCCAGAGATTAAAATATTTGCATGACCGTTATGGCGATCTTAGCAAGTTAAGGGAAAAACTTTGGTATAAAGTCACTGCCTTTCCAAATTCTGATAACACCCTTCCTTCGATACAAGATAGGATGGATGGACTTGCAGTTTTAATTGATCAGTATCGACAAGCTACTGAGATAGTTGACGAAGAACAGCTATTTAATATCGCTGTAAAAAAGTTTCCTCCTCGATCTTATATGAACAATTTAAAATCGAGTCAGCGAAATGTTAATAATTTATTCTCGGCTATCAGGGAGTTTATTAAAATTCATGAGTTAGTTGAATTGAAAGTCAATCCAACCAATAAATCTCAAGAACAAACCCCCGGAACTGAAAAAGCCAATAATCCAAATTTTAACAAACGTAATAAGCCTAAAGGCAATCAACTTTTTTCTGTACCTTCTGTTAACAAAGAAGATACAAGAACTTTTTCGAGAGGAAAGGCTAAACCCAATCCCAGAAATCGAAAAAGCAAGAAATGGACCAATAGACCGACGAAAAATGCTAAATCATTTTTTGTTACAGGTTCGTCGAAACCTGGCCCGGAGATTCCGGACCAGAGTCAAAATCGCCAGCAGGATGCCCCGGCTCCCGGGACACCTCGCCAGAGACGTGCTCTACCTAAGACAATAATGAAGATGGACCCGTACCCCAATGCAGACTGCATTTTTTGTCTGAATGGGCGTCACTGGTCCCATCTTTGTTGTCATCCTAGGTACAACACGCTCCAGGCACGCGTAAAAGCGTACCAGGTGCGAAATTTATGCTTCAAGTGTGGGACTCCGCATGGGTATGGGACTTGTCCCATGCCCCCGCCGAAGTGCTGCCGATGGTTTAATTGCCTGTCGACAGAGCACCACACGAATTTATGCCCCAATGCTCCGTATCCACTGAACATTGCGAAGGCGCAAGGATGGGTCGAAGCTCTTCGAGACCGAAAGGCAGCTTCCTCACCTTACGAAAGTGAGAATGAAACAAATCCTTCAAACATTGAAGAATCTCACAATTTAACATCAATTTCTCAAAATCCTCCCCTGTTTCAGGAGATGATGAATAATAAGTCGAGTCGCCACCCAAACGTGACGCTTGAGTTGACGGAGGAGCAGCGCCAAGGCCTACCTCAAAACAGTGAGTTGATTAATTTCAATACGATTAATTATACAGAGTCTTTCTTTTTAGGCTTTGAATCGTATGCTCATTCTTCAAACTTAGACAAACCCATAAAAATTTGTGGATTTTTCGATAGTGGTAGTCTTCGCACATATATTGTGCAAAGATACGCGTTTCACGACCTTAAGCTTAAACCTTCTGGTAAAGAAATTTTAACGCTTATGGGTGTGGAAAATTTAAATACAAGCAAGATAACATCTTACTTGGTTCATTTTGATCTTTTGCTCCCTGACGGAACAAAGATACCCATAAAAGCAAGTACTTTAAGTAGTATTTCGCATAATTTAAAACAACCAAATATTAAAACTTTTAAAGCATTGTTCCCACAATGTAAAAATATTAATTTTTCGACACTTCCTCAGGAGCATACGATTCACCTTTTAGTAGGTAACGATCTTATGTGGTCTTTCGTGAAGAGTGTTCGTACAATTTCGTCAAGAACATGGCTAATTAACACGCCATTTGGTCATATGTTAGGTGGAGTTTTAGTCCCACCTGATGAAAGTGATCTTTTTACGCCAGTATTCTTGACGTCACCGCAAACTGTTGAAAATCTTTGGAGGCTCGATGTTTTAGGTATAGAGTCTCATAATTTCAGTCAAGTTGAAGCTGAGGCTGAAGCTTTACGATTGTTTTACAAAGATGTTAAATTAGTTAACAACAGGTACCAAATTCGGTGGTTATATAAAAACTATCCCCCACCTTTGGAGGATCATTTTAATCTTTCGATTAAGAGACTTGAACACCAATTGCCGAAATTACGACAATCTCAAGAACTCTTCGAAAAGTATACACAATATTTTGAAACTCTCATTGAATTACAAATGATTGAGAAAGTGGATCCTCGAAGTAAGCCTGAGTTAATCCATTACATGCCCCACAAAGGCATCTTGGACTTAACTAAGAGCACTCCACTCCGAGTAGTCTTCGATGGATCCGCCAAACCTAAAAACAGCAGCCATTCGTTAAATGACTGTATGTTCAAAGGCTCAAACCTATTACCGGACTTGTTGAAGATTTTGATGACTTTTCGAAAAGATAAAATCGGCATCATCGCCGACATTCGTAAAGCTTTTCATCAGATTCAACTTCACCCCGATGATAGGGATGTATGTCGTTTTATCTGGGTAAAGGATCCTTTTAAACCTTTGTCCAGAGATAATATAATTATTTATAGATTCCAAAGAGTACCCTTCGGAATTATCACTGCTCCTTTTTTGTTAGCAGCGATTTTATTACATCATTACCAACAAGTTGATCCTGAATTCAGTAAAAAGTTTGCAGATCACATTTATGTTGATAATTTAGTTACTTCCCTCCCCACATACGAGGAAGGTTTACAACTTTATAAGCGTTCTAATGACATAATAGATGCCATTTCCATGGAACTCGCTCAATGGGGCACGAATGATGAAGCCTTGAAAAAAGACTTCGAACCTTCGAAAGCTCTAGATAAATCAATTATTAAAGTTTTAGGCCTTGTTTGGGATATGGTTAAGGACATTGTGTATATGCCCCCAGTAACCACTCAAACAACAATTTGGTCTAAACGTTCATTTTTACAAGCAATGTCTTCCTTTTATGACCCCATGGGTTGGTTCGCTCCAGCCTTCATACCATCAAGGACGTTTATCAAACACCTATGGTTAGAAAATTATAAATGGGACGAACCTATTTCACCGCAGCTTCAAAAGTTAGCTACGGTACTTATCGAAGACCTTCATCAAACTACAAATTATTGTTTTCCGAGGCAAATCTACCGTGGAACTTATAATCCAATGGATTGCGAGCTCCATGTCTTTGTAGACGCTTCACAAATTGCCTATGCGATGGCTGCTTATCTACGCTTTAAGAACGCGGAGTCTGGTACAGCATCGCTACGTTACCTCATAGGCAAGACGAGAGTCGTGCCTATGAAATCAATTACTATTCCGAAATTGGAGTTGATCGCAGCACTCATAGGTGCACGTGCTATACGAACTGCTCGTAAACCCATGGATTTGAACAACTGCCCAACTTTTTTATGGTCGGACAGTAAGTGTGTTCTAACCTGGTTGACGGAACGTAAAATTCAACCCCAGTTTGTTTCTAATAGGGTTAATGAAATAAAAAACATCCCTAATGTTCAATATCGTTATGTGCCATCAGCAGATAATCCCGCTGATGTAGGATCTAGAGGAGCCACTGTCAAAGACATGCTTCAATCTCTTTGGTGGACAGGTCCAGCCTGGTTATATTCAGACTACCAATCCTGGCCACCGACTGATCTTCATATTATAGAATCGTTACCAGATTTGACGCAGGAAGAAATTTCTACGCCAGTTTTCTGTACTTTACGACAATCTTTGGGAAATTTGAAAAAATTTTCTGAAACTTTTCGTGAGAGCTCAGATTCGATTTTTGATAATCATCGCACTGCGAAGATGAGAAGAATCGAGAACTCTCGCAAACAACGATGTCCTACATTCCTTTTAGAACCTAAATCGAATGCTTGCAAACTACAAGTGCCAGTTTGTCCAGCTGACACAGATCGTAGCCAGGACCCATTTCGTTGTAATAAAATTGACTTTGAAGGTTTACCTCCAGCAGGCCCTCCAAAGGATGATCCTTATTATAAAACTCCGTGGTTGAGCTTTATACATCCACCTTTAAATTCACCTTTCAATATTCAAATTGAAAAATTTAATTCACTTAATAAACTAATAAAGACATTTTATATGTGTCTTTTTGCTATACGACGTTTCTGTGCGAAAAGACTACGTAGAACGCGGTCTGTAGCACCTTACGCCGTGTTACCCAAAATCTTTCAATTCGGATTGATGGCTTTCATCTATTCCGATCAAAAGAAACATTTCAAAGAACTCTTTGATGTGTTGGAAAAATTAGGGCCACAGAGTTTTGTGACCTATCAAAAATTTCATATTGAGCTTGATGAATCGGGTTTGCTCCGGTTACGGAACTATATTGCAAAATGGCCTCATTCGGATGATATTTTATCACCTACCCTTTTGCACCCTGATTCCCACATGACTAAGTTAATTCTGCTTGAAACGCATTTGAATAATAGCCATGCTGGACCCAAGTTTACGATAGCTTCGTTTCGACGAAACTATTTTGTACCTCGTGCATCTAAATTACTTCCAAAAGTATTGAAAAATTCTTGCATGGAATGTAAAAGGTCTAACAATAAGCCTTACCATCAACCGACCCATTCGGCGATGCCAGACTTTCGTTTAGTACCGTTTACACACCCATT
The DNA here is from genome assembly GCA_011428145.1 of Ericerus pela. Taxonomy (NCBI): domain Eukaryota; kingdom Metazoa; phylum Arthropoda; class Insecta; order Hemiptera; family Coccidae; genus Ericerus; species Ericerus pela. The sequence continues at coordinate 8,702 of WOFM01002187.1, forward strand.
TACCTACACGGGTGTGGATATTTTTGGTCCTTTTCAAGTTTTTGATGAGTTCCTACCTAAAAAGAAAAGACAGATGAAAGCTCTAACTTCACCTGTTAAAAAGAAATGGATACTTATATTTACTTGCCTTTCAACTAGGGCAGTATATTTTATCTTGGTTTCGTCTCTGACTACAGGCGAAATATGGACAGCGTTCATCACTTTCTTCGCTGATCGTGGGACACCTAAATTATTGTTGTCTGATAACGCTGCCCAGTTCCATCTCATCTCTACGTATTTACCGAAATTTTGGTCTACCTTTAATTCCGAATATACCGTAGCAGATAAATTAAATGAAAAAGGCATTGAGTGGAATTTTATTCCACCCAAAGCATCTTGGTATGGTGCCCCGTATGAACGTTTAATCGGAGTTTTCAAACAATCCTTTTATCACGTTGTTGGACATCATCCTGTGCATCAGCACAATTTCCAGGCAGCCTTGAAAAATATTCAAGTAATGATCAATGAACGACCATTATGCCCTGCTGCAGATGAAGCTGAACAGTTAACACTAACTCCAGCCCATTTCCTGCACGCTAATTTTAGAACTTTTACACTTGATCTTGATTCAGAGCTGGCTGAAATTACGCCAACTTCGAAACAACTCCAAACTTTATGGAGAATAGACCAAGAGTATATTCACAAGCTTTGGGTAGCTTGGAAAAGATATTACCTAATACACTTGAGAGATACTCCTCCCAAGGGTGTACCTAACGCCTATCGTACTTCTCCCTTTAAGCCAGAAGTAGGTGACTTGGTACATGTATTAGATTTTATTAATAAACCAGGTGTCTACAAAATTGCTAAAATTGTAGAACTTGAGAAATCCAGTGACGGAGAAATCCGCCACGCTAGAATTGAACTCCCGAGCAAGATACTGACCTCACGGCCACTAAAGTACCTTGCGCCTTTGGAGCTCAATTGCTCGAAACCAGTGGTTACCAATTATGTTCCACCTAAGTAGAGCCTTATTCTGAAAGACTTCACAACATATGCTAAAGTGGACTATGTTAAACTTGATTGTTCTACATACTTCCGACCCTAACTGTCTTCAGGGGGCAGTCAAAACGATGGTCTGAGGCCCAGGTGACCTCTAACCTAGCTTTTTTTGACACCCACTGCTGTCGTCGAGCACTTTTCACGAAAGAACGCGGACAGTAGGTGACAGTGCATGCATGCAACTTATCTTAGATTTAATTATCTAAGTGACTGAGATTTAATTACCTCAGTTAATTAGAATTTGCTAATTTCCTTTCTTATCCTTTCAGAAAATGAATTTTATGGCCATTAGATTCATATGTCTCTCCTCCGTCGTATTAGCAGTTCGCCATCCTGAAGCCAAAGTATTTTTTGACTCAGTAGACATATTTTATTAATTTTCTTAGCTTTAGCATATATAAGTTTGTTTTGTTTTGTTTTGTAATTTTTTATTATACATTTCATATAAACTTGTTGTGTCGACCAATTTTTTCTTTCAGATCAATTTTCTTTGAAGGGACCTCCGAAGGCCCCTTCTAGGTACACCGCCCCCAGTGTCGTGGGCTCCGCCCCGACCCTCCTGCGCACAACGCAATGCGCAGAAGTGGTTATTAGGCACTGACGCTGAGGTAGTTGCGGCAGTATGAGCTCTAACTTGCGTGAGAGATCATCACATATTTTATTGTCCCTTGGACGTTAAACCAATTTATAATGTTAAGGAACTATTAGCCCACTACAGACGTATCTACACATTTTCATTAAAAATTCGAGGAAAAACTTCCAACATTTTTTACAGGAAACAAAGTTATGAGTAACCTATGATAATCAATGATTCTTGTGATTAAAAATGTAGTTTAAATTTATTTCAATATCAAAAAAAAACCTTTTCGACTGAAGTGTTGTGGTAATTAAGGTATTTTTAAGAACTACCTACTTTACGCACTATTCGAGCAATTTTCTTCTTGAAGGACGAATTTTATTTTTTTTGATCGAAGAAGTATATACCTACTCCTTCACTGAATTACGTAATGTAAGATTTGTTATTAATCAATCATCGCAATCATACCGACGAAGATTGAGATTTTATTTATTTAAATTTAAACCCAATACATTCCAACGCCATCTGAACAACTATTCTAAAAAAATTTCACTTGGTGCACCCCCTTAGCTATAAATCTTCACAGGTTTAGGCAGTGTGGAATACCTTATCGTGGGAAGATATTCTCACCAGAAGGTAATCAACAGATTCTGCGTGTTCTACCACTTCATATTTAACATGGGTGAGCCAAAACCTGGGCAAACACTGGCAATTTTAGAGCTGATTTGGACGGTTTATATACAGGCCTAATTACATGCACATTAACACACATACGTAGCAAATACGTATGTTCGTGTGAGCGGCCCAGTTGTGTCATTTCTTATAGCGATAAAAGATGATGGGCTGGTTCGTGTATGCATCATGACATCATCGTATAGTTGAGATTAGTCACAATTCGGTACTTGTACATTACTTGCATGTAAGTGCAAGTAATTACGATCGAACGTACTTTATGCAACTATTTGTTTAGCATCATAGAGAGGAATATTGGCCTGCCTTGCAGCGGCGACTGTTGTCGACACTCCGACCCCCTAAACCTCATACAAGTGAGTCCCCACAGGCAGTATTTCCACTTTTTTTTTTTTTTTTAATAACAGCCTGGTCTACTCTTCAACAAAATAGTTTACTATAGTTCACTACAGTTTATAATTATAAAGGGCTTTCTTGAAAATAGCACCGTTTTAATAAAATATTTTAATGTTTTGTGTTTCAATTATTATTTTTTTTTAAATTTCTTTTACTTAACGGATCACGAAATACAAGCAGAACTGTTATTATTTTAATAAATATGTGTCTGAACGGAACAGAGGAAAATTTGAGGCATACATGAAGGAAAATTAGTAGCTACTAAAAAGTTCGATCATTAAAAA
>WOFM01002191.1:0-99127 GCA_011428145.1 Ericerus pela
TCTTCCAATTCTGAAAAACTTTTTCACAATTGATTCCAGATAAACCACCAAGTACGGAAGCTATTGTGGAAGTTTATCCGTATTGGGTGACTCAAAAATCTGGCAAAAAGGTTCCCATCGTTCAAGCATCGGCATTCACAAAATATTTAGGAAGACTGATCATCACTCTAGACAATAATAGTAACGTTATCGCAGCTGAAGGAAATTCTGTGTTATTAGATCATACTTATGCCAAGAGTAAATTATTGTTCCTCATTTATACAACACATTCTGTGTCAACATGAATACAAAATTTTCATTAATTGATTTTTTGTTTAGATGAGGAACTTGAGAATCAGATTAAATTGTGGACATCGACACTCAATACACGATTAAAAACTGTTCTGGGGAGCACCAGAGTATCCCTGAGAGCTTCAAACTTGAGTAGCATTCATTTAGAGTCAAGTCTTCCGAATCTGATCACAGATGCCTTCATTGAAAAAGTAAGTGATTTGACAACTAAATGAATTTGTATTATGTATAAAAGAGTTAACCGAGGAGCTGTTCGAGAAATTATTAATACTTATTATAAAATTGTGGTTCAGAACTCGAGGGCTGTAGGTGAATTGCGGCACAAGATGTGTTTCCTGATAAGAAGACAGGTTAATTCCAGTCCAACACTTTTTCATTCACAAATTGCGCTCAAAAAGAACAGGTCAATTATGGCCAATGTTTGGTGCCTTATAGCCAAAAAATAAATCTGAAAAACTCTAACGTACAGCTGCTCCGTTAGAAAAAGTGGGTTTTCAAACAGAAGAAAAATCAGTTACCTATTTATGAAATACTAATAGATCACAATTATTGATAACTGTACAAAATTTTTTGACTTTCGACCTATAAAATTACACAGTTTAAAACTATTACTTCTTTCAAAATTAAAACAAGAATTGACAAGTACTGTCCGATTGAGTCACACCAAAACTGGTTTCATGTTACAATTGATGTGAGGCGTACAGAACGAGGATCGAAAGAACTTGAGACTTGTGGTAATATTGAGGTTTATTGCACGAATGAAAAATACATTATTAACAGAATACGAAATGGCGAAGCAACAGCAATGTACGATCGAAAGTAGTAGGGGAAAGCACTTCGCGGTGAGAGTGTACGTATGACATATATATACAGTGATCGTGATGATGATGATGAAGAATGAGTGAAGGTGGGATTTCCGTTACAACACCCCCCTGAAATCTTATCGAATGAGTTCTTCATCATCTTCGACGTTGAAAGTAAAATTATTATTGTTTATATAAAAATGTTAATATTAAAAATGACATATACGTAATAAAATATTTTCAAAAAAAATGTTGACATCGTATTAATTTAAATATTATGGTAACTCTATGTTTCTAAAAAAAATTTTGGTTTGCTGTGCTTCGAGAATAATAATTCAAAATAAATAAATAAATAAATAAATGGTAAAATACATGCAATAGTAGGTTAATATGTGATGCTGAATAATATATGGCATCGAATAAAAAATATTAATAATTCTAAAAATATATAAAAAAATAAAAATGGTAACATGCAAAAAGTTTTTCGTATACATTGATGACTAATATAAAATATATTCGGAAGTGTGCTCTGAAAATATTCTCGAACATTTACGTCTATATAAGAATTGAAGAAAGGAAAAAAAGAAAAAAAAAATAATCACGATTAAATAAATTGACAAAGGTTTATGAGGCACACGATCGGTTATCAGAAACGTTACGTTTTACGGGTATTATCTGTTGTACATGACATGAAAAGATTATAGAATAATATTCATCGCATCGCTTCTTTATCTTTCGAGTACATCATTGTGTTTGAACTGGCGCTTACAACATTTTATATGATAGAGGAACGTTTTCGACTTATCTTAATTTGCGGTCATGTAATGGGTTTAATCTCTATTGTGTTTATTGTCGTAGAATTACCTTTCATTACTTCGTGTGGGAATATTACGTGTATTTCTCTCACGGTTGTTGAAAAATGTACAGAATTTTTATTATTCGAAATGTAGGGTTTCTACTTGCTTGATTTTCTTGCTTTTTTCTTTGTTAATATTTTCGAGATTTGAAGCATTTATCTATTGCAAGTATTTTCTGGTAAATGGTATTGTTGAGTACTAATTTTGCATTAAATTGAAGGTTATATTTAAGCACTTATTTTCATGTTACGACTTATATTTTGGACTTGGGACGACTTTTATATTATGATGATGAATTCTGAAATATATTATGACTTTGGAATAAACGAATTATTTTTATATTATATTATGTGTAAATATTCGTTTCGTTTAATATTTTGACAACAATATTTTCGAATTTTGATCGATCTAGTGATTTTGTCAAAATGTCTGCTAACTGATTTTCGGAGCTTACAGTTCTAAAGAATATTATTTTTTCTTCAAATGCCTCCAAAATTGAGTAGCATTTGATCATTAGGGCTCTCGATTTTTTCTGACTACCCCCTGAACATATTTTTTGCGTTGAAATGTTATCTTCCATTATATCTACGCTTAATTTCTCACCTAAAATTTCATAATTCATATTTTGTGTTACTTTTATAGTATCTAGTGCATCATAAACTGCGATTATTTTCCGCTGCCGTGCTAGATGATGCGTGAATAGTTTGTTTACCACAGTTCCATTCTACTAAATCCCCATAAGAAAATATCATAAATCCTGTTATGGATTTTCCCTTCCTAAATTATTTATGTCTATATTATTTTCATCTACTTGGGGTGCATACGAGGCATCAATATAGGCCTGTATACCATCCCTTCTGATTTATATATTATATTGTAATTTTTCGTATTATTAATATATTTGAAAATTCTCTTTGCATAATTTTTTAATGTATGTTAGAGTTATTTTGGAATCGGGATAGAAAATTTACCGGGAATAAAATGTCCGGTCTTGTAAGTCTCGCTAAGTATAGCAATCCACCTATCATTGACCTATATTCGGTGTCATCTATGCCACCTTCAATTTTATCCAATTTTAATCCCGTTTCCATCGGAGTGTTCGTATTTTTCAACTCCGAAATTCCAAATTTTTTCAGCATTTTTTCTATGTGTTTGTATTGGGAGAGTATTATTGTGTTTTGTTCTATATTTCTATTTATTTCTAGTCCCACAAAAAATTTTGGGTTATTTATGATGGTGATCGTAAAATCTTTCTGTAGATCCTCATTTATTTTTGTAATTGATGACTGCAGGTTCGATGCGATCAATATGTCATCTACGTAGGTTAGAAAATATATTTTTTCATTATTATTAATTAGTGTATATAAGCATCTATCGCTCTTAGTTTTAATAAAGCCCATTTCCCTTATTTTTGCGTCCAACAGATCATACCATGACTTACTAGATGTTTTTAATCCATATATAGATTTTTTTAATTCTAAAACCTGATTTGTGTTGATATTCACACCTTCAGGTTTTCGTACAAATATAGGTTTAATAATTGGTGAATTTAGGTACGCAGTTTTTACATCGTACTGTACCATAATTAATTTTTCTTTATTTATTATAGATAGCAATGATCTTATTGTCCCTATTGATGCTACGGGGCCATGGGTTTCCGCAATATTATATTCGGTTCTATCCTTAAAACCTCTTGCTACAAGCCTTGCCTTGGGTTTTGGATTCCCAAATTCATCAAATTTAATTGTGAATATCCATCTTGTATCTATTAGTTTTTGGCGATCATAGTCGACTATTTCCCACACATTCATATCATCGAGAGAATTAAATTCGTCATTTATTGCTCTGATCCAATCATCTCTAAAAGGGTTTGATTCTATATCAGAATAATTTCTGGGTATATTATCTTCTATATATATTTTATTGTATCTTATATTTATATTCATGATTACAGGATTAATTATTCCCAAATCGTATTCGTAATCTGATGATTTTATTACTAATGGTTTATTATTTATGAGTAATGATTTTATGTTCTGGGTTTCATCCACTTTAACATCACATGAAATATATGATTTTGTGTTGTAGGGGTCTTTAAGACAATATCCCGTATTTGTATAACCCATCATTATATTTTTTTCGGCTCTATGAGCTAGCTTTGGGTCAATTTTATTTTTAGATTTTGCTTTGGCTTTGGTGGCATTTTGCTTTCTGACTTCTACAGGAATATGTCTGTAGGTCAATGCTCCAAAAACTTTTAAATTTTTAAGGTTTGGTTTTATCCCATAGAATAGTTCGTAGGGTGTTTTATATCCTTCGTTTGCCTTTGTGGGGGATCTATTAATTAGATAGGCCGCTGTTACCACAGCATAAGACCAATACTTTATGTCCAGGTTGGCATCAATTAGCATGGCCCGTACTCTCCTCATTAAAGTTTGATTTTGCCTTTCGGCAACACCATTCAATTCCGGAGAATATGGTACCACATAATCCATCGTTATGCCAGCTTCCTTGCAATAATTTAGTATTTTTATATCAGTATATTCTTTGGCGTTATCACACCTAATAGTCCCTATGGGGTACTCTGGGAATTTATTTTTCATGGATAATATAATATTCTTAAATTCATTCGTTACCTGACTTTTGCTAACAATGGGCATCACGAACGTATACTTCGAGAAATGATCTATAAATGTTAGGATATATTTTTGATTTGCTACTGAAGGAGTAAATGGACCCATAATATCTGAGGATGTTACTTCTAGTTTCGAGTAGGTTTATTTCTAACACTATTATGACCCAATCTCGAGTTATTAGCAATGCAACATATTTGGCAATTTAAGAAATCCTCATCCCTAAATTTATATTATCTGGAATGCCTACTGCCAAATTTTTAAGTTTTTGTAAATATCTGGCATTCAAATGCCCTAATCTCCTATGTATAATTAATTTTTATTAATATTATTATTTATTTGTGGATTTTGAGGTATTTCCTCAATTTCATTATTATCTTCTTTTATTTCATCTTTCTCACCCCCCTCAGATGATTCCTCATTATCGTCATCTTCTTGAATTTCTAATTCCACAGTGAAATCATCCCATTCATCATCTATATTCTGAGTGACGGGTGCACATATTATGTTATTATCATTATTATTCATATTATTATTATAGTTTTTATTTTTATTTTCGATATTATAATATACATAAAATATTCCCTCTTCTTTTATTGCTGTTATTATTATTTCAGCATTTTCAATAAAATATATGTTAGCTATATCCTTTGTTGATCTATATTGATCATACCAGTGTTCGTAATTTTTATGGCTGAGATGATATCTAAATTTAGATCCGGCACATAATGAACGTCCTTTAACTCTATCAATGATTGAATCTTACTGGAATTCTCGACTTTGATCACCATTCTTCCCGTATGGGTAGCATATAAAAAAGTATTTTTTCCTGCACATTGCAATTTTATTGGAGTCACGAATTTTTTAACATCGACTAATTTATCTAAGTCAGATGTTAAATGCACTTCTGCAGCTCCATCCAAAATTGCTTTATGATTTAATATATCATAATTTTCATTTTTATTATTATTATTATTTATTAGCTCGTTCATTAACCATTCATTATTATTTTCATTAAATTTTTTACCATACAGGACATTTTCACCTGTTGATCTGAATTCTCTTTTTATTAGAGTTTGGTTGGCTTGTATTATTTTTAGGGGGATATGTTCCCTGACTATTATTAAAATTATTATTGTTATTATTTTCTTGTGAACCATTAACATTACAATTTTGCGCTATATGGCCAAATTGCCCACATTTGTAACATTTTGGATTATTATTTTGATTACCATTCCTATTATTGCCTCTATAATTATTACCTCTATAATTGTTTCCTCTATAATTTGAGTTACCTCTGTAACCATTTCCTCTGTAATTGCCATTACCGGTATTGCCATTACCATTCGAATTATTATTCTGATTTGGTTCATTATTGACACCATTACCATTGTTATTGAAATTGCCATTATTATTAAAATTGTTTCGATTACTATTAGTGTAACCATTACGACCATTTCCGTTTCCTCTATAATTATTTCTATTTCTATAATTGTTATATCTTCCCCTGTAATTATTCCTATTATAGTTATTATTATTTTTATAATTATTATTAACTTGACTATTATTACTATTTTGTTTCTTTAGAGTTTGATCTCTGAATTTTTGATCAGAGTCCTCCCTTAATATTCTTTTAAAATTATCTAAGTTTTTCTCGTTTAAGGGTAAATTTTCATACTGGATTTTCGCAATTGCCTGTTCGTAACATAAGGCTAATTGTAGATTTTCTAATTCCTCTGATTCGGTTACTTCTTTACCACTATCTCTCACGTCGGTTACTAATTCATCCCATTTCTTTAAGAAACCTTTCATATTTCCTCCTGGTTGAAATCTAAATTCAGTCCATTTTGCTTTTGCCATATTTGCAGTGACAGAAGTTTTTGTGCCGTAAATATTATCTAATTTTTTTAGCATAAGAATTGCTGTATTGCAATCTCGTATTTGTTTTGTTATTTCATTAGATACTCTTTCTAAAACAAACGCTTTGGCGTTATCCTGCATTTTACAGTAATTTATCATATTTCTATCTGGCCAAAAATTTAGATCATCAATATTGTTTATATATGGGTGTAAAAATTCGTGTTCCCCAAAAATATCATAGTATCCTGCACCTCGGATAGCAGATATGATCATTCTACGCCAATCTAAATAGTATTTCCCATTAAAAACTTTTCCAAGTGGGGCTTGTATGGGTTTAATTTCGTTTGGGGATGCCATTTCTTCTTCTATTTTTTCAAAACCTAACAAATTATTTTCCTTATTACAAATAGGTGCGAATTTTTTATTTTCGATTGATTCTTTTTCTAATTTTTTATTAAACTTTTCTCTTCACGATTTTCTATTTTATCCAGTTTTTTTAATTTATTCAATTAGAAAAATCTATTCATGAATTTTTCTTTTGATTTTTCTGAACTATAAATTCTATTTGAGAAATAGTTTACTGAGGATTCTGCAATTTTATATATTTTAGGCTACTAATATTTTCTATTCTTCCTGAAATATCTACTACAAAGGACTCTAATATTATTTCCCCTGTGAAATATGTGACGTAGGGTAAATCGTAAGTTTCTATTTTTATATCGATAACTCTTTCACCTTCAAATTTATTAATTAATTCTTTCAATTCTTCTTTTTTAATATTATATTCACCCAATTTTCCTTCGCACAGACTAATTATTGGGGGCATAAAAATTTAATTATTATTCTACCTAGTTCAAACACACAATTATGTACCACGAAAAATAACCAACTTCAATAAATATTACCTTCACAAAAATAAAATATTTTACTTTACTTCATCTGTTGCGCTGACGAATAATCACAGTTTTCTGTTCTTTGCTGTTGACCGTTGTACTGGCTGCTTAAATTTTATTTGGAGTTGTCCGAAAAGTTGGGTCCTCGATTTTGTGGATCTGCGATGAGTCCTCGACGACGGGAGCAGTTTTCCTTGGGCTGTTCACTCGATCTCTTTGGCGGTCCTTCTTGGTTTAGCGTTCGATGACTTCCAGGTTCGGCCGTTATTAAGTCGGGAACTTCAGCTTCAAATTTACGATTTTATTTTTTGAATTTTCAAAAAATTAAAAATTAATTAAATTTCGAGTTTAAATTTCTCGAGAAGAAAAAACAATTAATTCTTCATATATTACACGACAGAAAACATGAAAAGATTTTCGCGCAACAGTAAAATAAATTTAACAGATTATTTCATTTGTTTAAAAAATTTTTTAAGTCTCTCCTCATAGTTCTACCGCAGCGATGGCTACCATGATGTGAGGCGTACAGAACGAGGATCGAAAGAACTTGAGACTTGTGGTAATATTGAGGTTTATTGCACGAATGAAAAATACATTATTAACAGAATACGAAATGGCGAAGCAACAGCAATGTACGATCGAAAGTAGTAGGGGAAAGCACTTCGCGGTGAGAGTGTACGTATGACATATATATACAGTGATCGTGATGATGATGATGAAGAATGAGTGAAGGTGGGATTTCCGTTACAACAACAATCAACTATTTTAAATATTTTCTCCTAATTTTGTAGCTACTGATCCAAAATTAGGAATTTTAAAACAAAAATAGCAGTAGAGGAAGTACCCCCGGACTGATCCGCATCAAAATTAATAGGTCAGGTCCTTGGTTCAGAAATAATTTTCGTATCAAATTACGTGACTATCAAACGACAACTGCGTACTGTACCATGGTAACAAGAAAATGACATAGGTATATCCTTTATAGGTATACATATGAATTACAGCGAATAGTGCCACAATTAACCTGAGGTCATGAAACGAAAAACGTACACACGCCCACCTCTGGGAGCTAATACCGGATCGATATTAATAAGTAGATTTTTATAGAAAACATACTTAAAAGTGTAGTTTTCATGTACGCAGATACATTATAACTTATCCAGGTGTACCTGCAATTTAAGATAATGTAAATTTAACATAAAAATAACATATAAGTTTAATTCTGACTTACAAGAAAATGGGACTCAATTCGTAAATTCGTGTAGGCCGCAATTAACAAGGTACTTTCTTAAAGACGCGGCCACAACTCATGCCAAATTTTATAATTTGATCGCTAATAACCGACACCAGACTAGAGCTAGATAGTGACACCAGACTGGAGCTAGATAGGCATATCGAACTGTCATCCACAGTGCACACTTATAACATTTCTGTTTGCAATTTCAAGTTTTCCAATCCAACATGCAATCAAGTACGTCAATAATATTGAGATCAAGTACGACCTTATAGTATCTTCAGATTTTTCAAGAAAAAAGATTTACCTACAGCATAAAAAAACCATGTCATAACGTAATATATAATTTGCGTACCATTTATCTGGGAATTATTTTTCTACCCGAAAAAAAGGTTTTGCAGGCCAATTCTACAACTCAACTCGTCAAATCGAGATACTTCGTTTCGGTTGAACCAATTTTCAGAACAGCCCTTTTACATGCATTTAAGAGAATTATATTAGCCCATACTTGGATCTAATACTTAGTTTACGATATTACACTTATTTTAAAATCGAACGAGCACAATTTCGAAGTTCTACTTATTTGTTTTTCTTACAGAGTGTTTTTTTAGCTAAAGACAGAAACCTGAGTCAATGGACTCGTCACGCAGCAGCATTGTACTTGAACAGTGGAATACGAGCCCAAATAGACTACACCAGGAATGAAGGTTGAAACAATAGTTTAATTTATTCTGTAAAAACTCTCATTCCATGATTAAAAAATTTGGAAAATAACGAAATATAGTTTTTATTCAACAGGCAACCTCACCGTAGAGGATATCTTCGCGGTGATTCCATTTCAAAATCAAATACTCGAATGCAGTTTACTAGGTTCATCGCTGAAGGACGCATTAGAAGAATCAGTTCAGAATTTTGACCATGGTCAAGTACATTTTGAAAATTTTCTGCATTTTTCAGGTAATTTACATTCGAAAACGAATTAAAATGAAAGCCTAACACGAAACGATCGCTGCAATTATACAGAAGAATAATCATTATTTTCCTTTCCTTGCGGACGTTTTCCATCATTTTCCATTCAGACTACTATAAGTAGGTACTAGCTAAACTTCAGCAACAATATGAATAAAAAAACCAATGACAAAATTTTGAAATACTTCTGAATAAATTGAAGCATCCCGCTTAAGAAATCACATGACCAAACGGAACAAGGAAACTTCGATTAACAATATATTCTTCACATTTTTGATTTCTTTGACAAGTTTTTTCCACTGATCTAAGCGCGAAAAATCAAATCCAAAATTAAATACATACTGTCTGGCAGGAGCATAGGAAGGTTTTTCATTTGAAGGGGTATAAGTTGAAAAATCAAAAAACCAAGAAATTATATCTTTGCAACAATGACAAAACTGGGAGAAGAGTTACTGGTAATTATAAACTTCCCTCTTAACCTATGGAATTACTACTTCGCTAGAAATCCCAGTTTGCCAATTCTCAATGACATTAATATTAAAAAAAAAAAAAAAATGGCAAAATTAAAAAAAAAAAACTGAATTACCAATGCAAAAACGACGCTCACAAATTCATTCCGATCAGACTTTCACTGACATAAGAAAAATCTACTGTGGGATCACCATGAGATCCCCATCTCGGTATCATTTAAAAAAAAGTTCATGGAAATTGGTTGTAAGCAGGGCTGTCAAGCTGAATAAATAAAACTTAAACTAAGTGAATGCTTTTAGCTTGCTCTTTAGAAAATGCAGCTTCGGCTTGAAACTTTCAGCATTTAAAATAAATTTTTCTAATCTTAAAATTCACGAATATACGAGTAATTTGATAATAAAAAGAAAAACTAATAAAATTGAGGTGTATTCGTGAGAAAAAAAGCCAAAAGTGTAAGGAACAATATCGATTTCAGGCAACTTTCGTCTTGAAAATAATAAAGTTTAGGCTTACAGCTCACAGCTGAGAATACCAAAAATACAGGTTTTCTGGCCTTCAATTTTTATATTTCAGCTAGCTTAACAGCTCTGGTTCTAGGAGTAAAAATTTATACTCAGCAAACGTTTAAAATATGGGCTATATACAGTTGGAATTGATAAAGAACTTTTTTTTTTTTTTGAAAGTTGGTTAAAAATATGATCTTTCTTATTAGGTCGCATGTAAAATTTTGAAACATGTTACCTGATATGAAAAGAATTGTTTTGTTTATTAACAATATTTTTGGAAATTAAAAATGTTACTTTGTAACCCAATTTTTCGTTGGGAGGTACATTGTACCCCCATACCCTCAAGTTCCTACGCCACAGCTGTCTAGCCACAAACTAATAAATACTTCTATGTAAGGTCTGAGAGTTGTGTATGATCTGCGAAAAGCACCTAAAAATCGAGTGCACTGCGTCAAAGTCATCTGCACTGATTGCTCACAGCCCAAATATGAGAAACTTGACGATAATAAATTTTACACCATAATTTTGGATTCGTACGTTCTGAAAGGAACAAAACAATTTTCCATCGGAGCGAACTGCAAGAATGTAACAAAATTAGGTACTTATACAATATCGGGCTTATGGTAACATGTTTTTTGCTTTTTAAATAACATCGTGCTATTCTCCAGATCCTTCTGGTTTAAGTACATTCGACATCGTTACTGAATACATAAGAAGACACAGAATCGTTTATCCCATACTGGATGGCCGAATACAAATGCATGGATACTAACAAAACTTGATTAGATGACGACACTAAACAATAAATATATAATTTACTTTAGTGTTGGTCTCATGTAGATAAGATGAGATTTCATTATTCATTCCAAAAAAACTGATAACATTAAGACTATAATAATAAAAAAATGAAATTGGAGTTCAAATTTTACTGCTTTTAATTTTTTTTTTTCAAAAGATACGGTATCGATAAATATTCTTACAAAACAATGTTGAAGGAAATGAAACCATAGATCACAACGGGGATTGACTTAGATAAGAAGCTTGGAGAAGAAAAAAAAAAAAACCATCCAAAACGTATGGTTGGTAAAAGTGTAACACTGATGAGACTCTTTATGAAAATATTTAAACACAGTCATTATTACCTATATTCGTATTCTCTATGGATAGAACTTTAAATGTTATATTGATCTCAAGTTTCCAAACACAGTATTTATGATATCGAACATGTAGGCTTAAGATACTTAATGCAGATGTGTATTTTTCAAGAAGGTAGGTAGAAAAAAAGAAAGACGAAAAATAGTTTGTAAAAAATAATGGTTCGTTTTTCCCATTCTTTTCTACTTTTTATGGAAAAAAAAAAAAAAAAAAAAAAAAAAGCAACACTTTCCTAGATTCTACAATACTTTAATGTGAATCACTTATTAGAATCCTTTTGTCGTACCATGAACCATCATAGATTAACTTTTATCGAATCGATAAATAACATGTCGATAAAAATTCTGTAGCAATGATAATGCAACAAAAAAAAAAAAAAAGAAAAAAAAAAGATCTGTCTACAGAATAACGTTAGTCTTATCGTTCGAGAGCAAAGTTAATTAATAAACGAGTATATGTTGTGTAAAAAATTTTCAACTGATTAGTTCAACGCGGCAAGCATCTGTGTACGTCACAATTTTTCGAATCGTTCCACCGCACAGGTGCCGTATTCAAAGTCATTTACCCAAGTTTAAAGAGTTTTCAAATGTAACGAAGGGCTGCCTGAAAACAACACCGGCAGTCCAAATTTGGTTTCAGGCGGTGTTACTCGGATAAACGCTTAGGCTACAGTACACACTTTTTTTTCGAAACGAATCGAAATGTCGGTCGTAACTTTTAGTTGTCTCTGCACGCTGCTATCGAGTTTCGTAAGAGGCAATGTCGAGCTCTTGATTCTGCACACGAGCGATATGCATGCCCGGTTCGACGAAATTGATGCGAACAGCAATCTAATTAATTCGCATTCGAACCAATCCGCCAAATTCGGAGGATTCGCACGACTGAAGACGGCTGTAAAGCAGGCACGCGAAGAGGCACAAAAGGAACGGATACCATCGTTATTCGTGAATTCGGGCGACACCTTTCAGGGAACTGCATTCTATACCGTAATGAAAGAGAACGTTGTGGCTCCTCTAATTCAAGCGCTGGACATAGACGTAATGGTAAGAATTAGAATACTTACCCAGCCAGGAAAAAGATAGTAGTAAGACGCAGCCGGAGTGCCAAATCTGCTACATTAATACTAATACATTGAAAAATTGTTGTGTAAAAACATGGTTTTGAAAGTTTGTGTGCGTGTAGCACAAGTATGTAGCGAGGTTCTTATAGTTTGCTTCTAATATTGCTACCTAGTTTTAAATAGCGACTGTATGTTTATCTTTTGTGTGTTTGTGGCACAAGTACGAAGCAAGGTTTCATAAATCTGCTTCCAAAATTGCTACCTAGTTTGAAATAGCGATTGTATTCTAAGCTTTTGTGTGTTTGTGGCACAAGTATGAAGCAAAGTTCCATTAATTTGCTTCCAAAATTGCTACCTAGTCTGAAATAGCAAATGTATGTTTAGCACTCTGAAGCCAAAGTGATGGAACAATTATGAGTATTGAATGGTAGCAGCTTTACATTTCTTTGAGAACTCTGCAAACATTTCAGACAACAAAACAGCTTGCAATAAAAGTTACACAGCACTTACCAAGCGCATTGTTTAATGGCTACTAAAAAAATTAATCCAATACATTTAATTACAAAAATGAATATTTGTTGTGCTTATGAAATTATTATAGAATCTGAAATTAATAAAAATATTATCCCCTACTCGCTACTTCTTTGCCAAATATGGAAAATGTGCCCCTCCACTACTTTTTCACTTATAACACCATTAAAATCAAACTTGTGATAAAAACAGCTTTTTAGAAACCCATTTGTATAGTAGCCTAATCAAGAATATCTACAGAACTCAAAGTAGCCCCATGAATATAATAAAATCATTCGTAGGGGGTAATGAAAATTTCGTTAATACTTTTATGCTGGATTTTCAATTTAAAATAGAGAGTAGCAAGGGTGTATGCAGGATTTACCTTGGGGGGAAGAAGCTATAAATTTTCACATGTAAAATAATTTTAGGTAATTTTCATTTTCCAGAATGTGTATTCTGCATGTCACTGAATTAGGTGTGGTATCTATACTTTATTTTAAGCAGTTTTTTAAAGGCACTTGTCCTCATGTGTGAAAAGATGATATCTTTCCTATCCATAAATGTATATACATTTTTTTTTCAACTAAAATACATTAATTTCATACTACAGGCTACGAATCAAAAGAGTAGTTAAATAAAACATTTAAATTATTGTTCATGATATTTTTGGTTCACAATTTTTGACCAACTTTAAAAAAAGGAGGTTATGAATGAAAATGATAGAAAATAAAGGTTTACTTTACTAGATTTTGCATAATTACATCCTTTAAGGATTACAGATGAATATAGCAAATTATATGGGTAAAATCACATTGTTGCATTTTATATTAGATTCTCTTTTATCTACGTATTTTTTTCATTTATGTATTAACCTGTTAAGTGTTATCCTGTTCCTTAATGAACATAGAGGGTAGTGTTATACCCCTGCATGTTTATTCTAGTTTTTTGATTGTCTTGGCTTTTTTATGCTATAGGTAAGCATAAATTTGAAATTTACTTAGTTATTATTTCTACTTAGAACTGATGACATCAATGATGTAGCAACAGGGAGTAGCAGTGTACATTGTACCTACACAATTTCTAGTTATTTGACTAATAATAGCCATGTTTGATATAGCAAAATGTGAGCCACCTAAATTTGATTTCAATAACCGATGGCGTGAATAGAAAGCTTTTCTGGGGGGTAGATTTTTTGATATAACATCGTCTTACTTGTTTGAGGTGTATGTTCAGAAAGTTGATGAAACAAATTATTGAGAAACGACATGTCTATTATATGTAGTTTATGACAAACTATAAGTGCTGCAATGGACATTCATATAATATGGGTAGATAACTTGAAACCTCTACTCTATGACTTAATCATTAATTTAAGGCCTTGATGCCACCCCTTCTTGCCTAAGGCTCACATTTGATAAAAATTAGGTAAAAATAAATAAGTTCGTGAGAAGTGGTACCTATGTCTGTGACACATTGTTTTTGGTAAACTATAGGTGCTACAGTGACCAATCACACATGGATGTTTAGATTGAAGGCTGGACTAGATACCATAACCGTTTATTTTGCACAACAATCCAACTTGTCCCAAGGGGGTTTTACCTTTGAATCGCACTTGTTGAAAAAAATGTCTCAAAAAAGGCTTCTACAGCAAGGAATTTATCAGTGAAAATTTGAAAAGTTTGTAACTTGCACAATATTCACGTAGATACTTGAGGAATCATCCACTGAAAATGTTTACATTTTGTTGAATCTAATTGGTTTGTGTCAGAAAAAATTTTGATTGAAAAATAATATTCTTTCGAACAGTACTTAAATTGAAAATAATTATCATCCCATATAATAGATTAATTAGCCTACACGAATTCTCGATAGTAACAGGTCAGATGAATAATTGGGTCACTATTGCTCAAATAGTTTTCACATAAAATGTAAAGAAGCGATAAAACTATGCCAGTAAAACATGGCTAACATAGTTTTTCATGAATTAGAAGAAAACTACGAGAGGAATGCGGAGTTCTGAAATTTTAGTGGGCAGTGGTGTATGAATGGGGGAGTTTTGGCGTCAAAAGTCCCAAAAATTTATTGATTACCTCACATGCCTTAAAAAAACGATTATCAATTTGCTTGTTGCTTAAAAATTTCGGCGTCCTATATAGGACGCCGAAAATATATACGGTATTGTAAAAGGGTTTGGCTCGTCTCGGAAGAAAAACTAAAATTTTCGCGACGAAAGTGCAAAGGTGAATGAAAATTTCGATCCTACGTTCGACCTAACTATATCGCTTCCAGGCAAAACGGTCGATTTATTCGAGCTCTATGAATCAAAACGCCGCCGGAATAAAGTTCCTTTATATGTCCAATGATTCTGAAATCGGAGAAAAAATTAGTCGTAGCTGAGAGCGAATTTTGTAAGAATTTTTCGTAAGAATCTGAAAGAGTTTCGTTAGCAAAAAAAATGTTTTTCTCCCCGGATACCTACTGGTTAACATTGATCGATTTTATTTACGAACATAATATTTTTCAGACAATGGTTAACAGATACGGTCTACCGAGAAAACGAATTTCGAGCAAAAACAATCTGGCGAAAAATATTATTCGTTTTATAAGCTACCTACCAATTATTGTACTCGCTACTGCGATTTCAAAATATATCAACACTGCAGTCAACCTTTCGCAACAAAATGTTTATTTCGCATAAAGCTAAAGCCACAAAAAATAAATAAAAGCTTATCTTTTATTTCTCTTACATAAAAAAAAAAAAAATTAAGTAATGTTAAATTCGTACCTAACACACAGTTTCTACGCAAGTTCTTGAAAAAGTAGGCCTCAAACATATTTTCTCCTCTAAACAATCGGCGGCAGGAACGGTAAAAAAAAAAAATATATCACGAGAATAACAAAAACATTTAATTTTCAGAACCATACGGCGTTTTAATATGTAGCTACTACACGAAACGAAAAATATTTCGTTCATTTACTCTCCTTCATTTGTTAAGGACGAATCTAAATTTGTGCCAAATTCGAATTCTTTTAGGTACGCTTATCTTTCAAATTATATCAATTCGATGAAAACTCTCAAAACTCGCGAACGTTTTATAAAAATTTAACGAATGGATACGAATGTACATTTGACATGATAAAAAATTAAAGCAAAAATTTTAATTTAGCGTGAAAACATAAATCAGCTTGAAAAATTGGCCAGCTCCACTTTGAGAACTACATACCGCACAAAAGGGCATTATCAGTCGACAAGGGTATAGCCAAGGAAGCAAATGTAGCGATTGCCCCCATAACTTAATTTTATTTATTTTTAATCTTGTCACTTTAACAATTTGGAAAAAATTGCAGTCGTAAATATTTGACAACGGGTTCCATAGAAGCTAAATTTTTCAAATTTTCTAAATTGTAAAAGTGACGAGCAAAAAAAAAAAAAAGTCATCAAATAAATTACTTGTTCTCCCCTTGAAGACATTCTGGCTACGTCGCTGTCAGTCGGTAGCGATGATCTATATCTTAATTTCTACATTTAAAGTTTTTTATACTGTGGCCCAATTAGAGATGGCTTTACCGATTTTCACCATCGAAGTGTTAAAAGAAAAGTTTCATCGTGTAGATGTACAATCAGAAGAGAAAAAGTCCACATCCTTCCTGGAGGAAAAATGGAGCATTTTGACCACTTTTCCTCTACATAAATTATTTTGACATTTTTTTCTCCCTTAAACATTTTATTTCCCTTAATATGTTTATAAGTCCATAAAATTTTATACTTCTGTAATTATCATCCTCTTTTTGAGGTATGGAACAGTAGGTTACAAAATTAAAATATAAGTATATTAACTATACTGTATGTTCATGGATCAGTCCAATAAATGGTTTGAAAAAGAAACAAAGGAGGAGGAAGCAAACAGAGGGGGAGGGTGAGGGAGAGAAGAGAGTCGTTTTAGATACAAGAGTTTGTTACTCTTAGCGAGTAAACTGTCCCCGAGAAGGTACACTCAGTGAGTTCTCTAAGTGCAAATTTTTAGATTTACCTTCCAGTACATTACTCATTTCTTTATTGTTTGTAAACTGAAAAACAAAAGGAGAAAAAGGAGAAAAAGGAGAAAAAGGAGAAAAAAATTAAAAAAAACCAGCTTAATCTCTCTTTTTTACTGAGGTTTTCTCTCAAGTGAATTATAAGTTTCAAATCAAATTTCTACGCGGGGACGAAGCCCGCAGGTGACAAGTAGTATTTTTAAAAACAAAAATTCATTGGAAAATAATTCATTTTTATAAAATTAGCGCCAAAGGCATCTAAAAAAGACGAGGGTGATAGCTTCTAAGATGAGATCAATTAACTTACACTTGGACCATCATGTACAAAGGTTTGAGTGGGAAAAAAAGTAACCGACGAAATTAGCTACACTTGACAGAAAATCTGTCATCAAAATTCGTGACTTCATCAGTAATAACCCTAAGGGCAATATTCCTATTTTTACACAGTATTTTAAGACAACATAGAAGCCCAATTAAAAAGAAGAGTAATTTTACAAATAAAACTCATTAAAAAGACAACTAAATTATACCTATGGAATTGGAAATTAAATTCTCAGCGAAAGGAACTCAAACAAAATAAATTATTTCCTGTTCCTTCAGAATTCACCCCCTATAGGTGTCATCAATATTTCAACGAAGATGAAATTTTAAATCGATTTTCACCTGCCATCTCACATCGAAGATACTCGGGGAAACAGTTTCTTTTCACCAAATTTCAATACTTATACGAAAACATTTTTTTCATTATCGAAAATTGAACACACTGATATATTCTTCCTTTTTCCACGTATAAACCATAACTAAGTTCGCAGTTGGGCTCAAAACCTTTTTTTCAGTAAAAGCGTCTTTTCACCAGTCATTCCCCATTCTTGGGACTGCGTGTTCCAGATATTTGTCTTGAATGGAAAAATATCTGGAGAACAGAAAAAACCATTTTACGACCAAAATGAGGCATGTTAACATAATCAAATAATGTAAAGCAAATTCTCGATTCATTATGGTGATTTACTTTTATTTGTAGGTTCATATATTTTATTCTTGAATAAAATAGTATTTGGTGAAAAAAATTATTTTTTCCAAATGAAGATATTCAAAAAATCTGGTACTTTTTTTCTTCAAAATAGTGAATCTAAAAATAAATACAACATAAACGAACATCAGTCGGCTTGTAATCAGTTCGATAGAATATAATTAAATTCTATGGAAAAATCAGTGACGAATTTTGAAAGATTCAATAAAATCTGAATGCCGAGACATTAATTTTTTTTAAATCTTGATTACAAATTATACAGTCGAGATATAATTTTGATAATTTTTAAAGGGGGTTTTCTTTAGAAAATCTACTTATTACGTTTGGTACGGTATTAGTTCCCAAGGTTGCGAGTGGGTACGTTTTTCGTTTCATGATATCAGGAAAATGTTGACACCACTAACTCAAATTCATATATATGTATACCTATATCCGTAATTTTTATCAGATAATCACGAAATTAGGTACGAACATTATTTTGTTGTAAGCCAAGGACCAGACCTACGGATTTTTGAAACGATCGACCAGACGGGTCTTCCAGTACCACCATTTTTGTTTTTATTTTGGGTATAAAATGTTCAATTTTGCATCAATAGACACGAAATTTGGAAAAAATATTTATCATAATTTATTGTAGTAAGCTACCAACTTTGGCGTGGATCGGTCGGACGGTACTTCCGGTACCGTAATTTTTTTTGTAATGGTCACAAAATGGGCAATTTTGGTAAAATATGTACAAAATTTGAAACAAATATTTATTATAATTTATTGTAGACCGGGCGTTAGTTTCAGTAAACCATTTTTTTCCTCTTTTTTTTATAATTTGCATAAAATTTTATTTTTACAAAAATTAATTACATGTTTATGTTTTCTTTTTTTTTTATTTCATAACTTTATTATATTTCTTTGGTATTTATTTTAAATTATATGATTATGTACCATACTTTATCATCTTAATTAATTTTTCATTTTTTCAAGAAATAATTCTTTTAAATTTCGCATTGTCTAATATTTTGTCGGCAGCTAACACATTTAGTACAATCATAACATACCATTAACGCATATAAACTTACGGACAATTAATGTGAATATCAAAATTCTTAATTCTTTTTCTCAAAAACCTATTTTTTCTAGCGAGGCTTCTAGAGTTTTCAAATTCTTTTTGGATTATGATTTTATCATACGTTGATGATTGTACTAGTCCAATCTACTGAGAATAAGAAAAGAATTTTATTCTGACAAATTAGAATAGTTTTGATTTATTCACTAATCCGTCGATTTGGGCGTCTAAAATAACAGATTAAAAGTTTTATTCCTCCGCAGCGTGTGTCCCCCATATGAGGGTGAATATGACCCTCAAAATGGTTTTTCACATTTATTTCAATAAAAATTGATTGTTTCGAAAAATTAATGCAGTATGAAAATGTTTGGCTACATATTTCCCACAAAAAATGTCATATATTTTAATAGTAGGATGTCTCCCTCCCCTGCCCAATGAATGCAAAAGATGATCCCTTTCCATTAAGCAGTATGTATAGTTGCTATACTAACGCAATAACTTCAACTTATAATGACACAATACTCCCGATTTATTCATTTTCGCATGGATGTCAAAATAGGCGGCAAAGGGATCTAATAATACTATTAGTTTTGTTTTTGTTTTTGTTTTTGTTTTTGTTTTTGTTTCACCAGCTGTGAAATGAAAAACTGTGAGTAAAAAAGAGGAATACTGGAAAATTTTTATTCATATTAATTTTTCTTTAATTTTCAAGTTTTTTCAAGACGTGGACAGGCCTCTTATCTTACCCCCGGGGACACGGACCCTGAGGAAGATACCTCTGCCATCCACTCTTCTCGTCGGATTTGGAAAAAATTATCAATAGAAAATTTTTAAAATATTCTTTTTTTTTTTTACCTCACTGTTTATAATTGCAGCCAGTACAAAAAAAAGGGAACAGTTGCCCCCTTACCCCTCATTTGGACAGACACAAAAATGAATGCACCTTGAATATTATATCAATACAAATTGAAGTTATTGTCTCAATTTGTCATAATTTCTAATTCTGAAATGATTTAAACAGAATTTTTCATTTTGTTTGTTTTCTAAGCCTCATTCTCAGATAACATCTGTTCTTGATTAAATCAATAAGTTTTTGTAAATGAAAATAATATTCAAAGTTTAGATCAAAATTGAGAGATTTTATTATGTACAGAACATTTGAAGTTTATGTTTCTACAATCATTCCACCTCGACAATATTGGCATGATGAGCATGTAACATTAATTTTAAATTCAGAAATATTTTTATTGAATACATACTTGCTTGGGTGGTGCCGAAACAGGAAAAAACAGGCCAAAGAAGTAAACCTTGACATTGATTTTAGTAGTTTGAATGATTAGGGTGAGTGAGCCAATTTGCAACATCTCAAGAAATTTATGAACTTTAAAATACTATATATTGCTTATCAAATGAGAAATGTCAATGCAAATGGAAAAGGCCAAAGTGATTTTTCATGAAAAATCCAAAAATGTAATTGAAAATACTTTTTGACCACACTGAAAGCTACATTCTGAAAAATAATGTTTAAAAGTATGGTCTACCAGTTTGTAACATCAATGATTCAGATAGCAACACTACTTGTGCTAGTTTGCAATGTCAATAGACTAGTTTTCAGCAGTCTATACCCATTTGCAACACATCCAGAAAAGCAAAAATCTGAGTCAAATTCTCAGTTTGTATGTTATTTCAAATTTTTCAAAATATAATTAGCTGGTTGACTTCAAGAACAACACATAGAATAAAAAACATTTCTTAAGAATTAATTATGTATTGAGAGTTATATAATTATACTTATTGGTGTATTGAAGTACATAATTATATGATAATGGGGAAAATGTAAGAATAACTTAAGTATTTTTCTTGCATTCAGCCCTTAGGTGCCCTTAGCATGGCAGTTGGAATATAATTAAATAATACTGAAAACAGTAATCTATCATTAAATGATTGTAGTCCTAACTTGATCACAAAAGTCTGTATAAATATAAGACCTTCTCCAACTTATTTGAACAGCATTTTGAACAAATACCAGGCTAAAATTTAAAAAAAAATTTCAATCAAGTAAATTTTTCAACTTCAAAAATGTGTGTTGCATACTGGAGGTTCCATTTTTCATACATGTTGCCAGTTTACAACACTCCCTTCCAAATCGTTGTGAACTGAATAATGTGAATATTTATGAACCAATATGCTACAATTGTATTTCAATATGTAAAAACATTAATTTTCATCTTCATTTCTTTGATATCAATTTTTAGGAGTATTCACAATCCTGAAAAAAACATTTCATCACAAAATATTCATAACAATCACTCCAATTGAAATTATTATCTTCGACCAGCACTTTGAATTCTAATAAGAAAATGAACACAACTGAAAAAACTACAATTCAACACTCAATTCTCATTTATTATCAGTTCCCTATCACGGACGAGAAAACTACAAAAGGGATAAGGCTGAAATATTCAAGGAACATAATCTTCACACAAGATCAGGTCTGAAAGACGTTTGGTGCTTATTAGTGCAGTAGTTTTCTGAAAAACTGGAGAAAAAAAAATTCCTCGACAAGTAATTTTTTCCAGGATTTTGAATACACTACAAAATTGAACAGGCTGAAATTTTAATGATAAATTTTCTATACATTAATGCAAGTCTGACTGATGTTTGGTGCCTATTCGTTTGGTAATTTCCGAGAAAATTGAATAAAAAAATTGCTGGAAAAGTGGTTTTTCCAGGGTTTTGAGGAATTTACAGAAGGGTTGGGGTTGAAATTTTTCGGATAAATTTTCCTTATAGATGTACAAGTCTGATAGAAGTTTGGGGCCTATTCGTCGGGTAGTTTTTTAAAAAACTAGAAAAGAATTTAGGACGATGTCTAATGGGAGATTGTTCCCTATTAGTGAAGTAGTTTCCGAGAAAAATGGAGAACAAAAAATTCCCGGAAAAGTGGTTTTCACCAGGATTTTACAGAAACTACAAAAGAGATTAGGCCGAAATTTTCATGATACATCGTTCCAATATATGTGCAAGTCTGATAGTAGTTTGTTGTCTATTAGTTCAGTAGTTTGCCAAAAAAAACTAAAAAATCTCAGGAGAAATTTTGTATTTAGGGCTGAAATTTTTACGAAAAGCAGTCATTATATAGGACCAAGTCTGATGGGCGTTTATTGCTTACTGGTTTAGGAGTTTCTGAGAAAAGAGAAAAACAAAAATAAAAAATTTCTGGAGAAAAGCAAGTTGACAGTATTTCTTGAAGTATCTTCATCTTTACGGCGTAAGGAGTTACGGGCGTCTCTTCTGCATTGCATTAATTTAAGTTTTATTGATTTATTCGTAGATGAAAAAATTAGCAAACTGAGTTTTTTAGCAAAGTATTTCTGCGTTAGAGATTTTTTTTTTATTTAAAACTTACAATTATATTTGTCAGATATCGATAACTATCGATAGTTTTTCGTAAAAGCTTTAAAGTTTAATTATCGCAATGTACTAAGTGACGAATGCCTAGCGTAATATAAGTTTATTAACATACCCGCAATATTGTTAATGGTTCTCATTAATTCATTTTAAATAGAATTTATAATCAAATATATTAAAATGGAAAACGGAGTTTTTTTCCTCCTTACAACGTACCAAATAATTTCTTTTGTTTTTTTTTTTTTTGTTTTCAAGTTTTTTTAATTATATTTTTTGTGTATTTAAACATAGATAATGAAGACGGGACATTATCGACAATATCGACAGTTTTTTGAAGGTCGATATCGAAATTATTCGAATATTTTCCATCTAACAGAAAGAAAGGCTATAGATACCTATTTCTAATGCTTGCGCAGATGAAAAAAGCTTTTTATGAGTTTCGTTTTGTATCGTAAAAGGCCGACTAGATACAATATTATTCGCGCGTGTTGAATACAAAAACACTCTCCCCGAACAGAGGCACACAATCCTAAAAGTTTGAATAACAACAGTCCTGGGTAAAATTTCGCCAACCAAAATAAATGGAGAGTGTCAATGCACTTGTTTCGCTAGTATCGGGTTTACCAATACCTACTACGTATAATTTATTCTCAACGGAACAATTCAACGCTCCTTTTTTCTCTCGCCTCTGAATTTTCTTTCGATTCACTTTACTGCCGTTGATTATGTTTTCAGACACTTCAGCACTTGAAAGGCGCATAAAATATAGGAAATTATAATGTGGTCGAACGAATATAGTCTGCGTCAAAAGTGGAAGGTGTCAATTCTTTTTACACTGAAATTCGATGAAAATCATCAGGAAAATTCGATAAGAAAATACGGAATTAACATGAAATGGATGTTAGAACACGTTAGCGTATGAGTACATTTTTGGTTAGAAATAGGGCATATGGCGAGGAGAAAATTCGATGAAAGACAACGTCTAGATGCACACAACGATTGCAGTTTTTACAGAGTGCTTCAAAATTTTTTTTTTTTTTGGTTTCTTCAGAGAGAGCGGCACCCTCATGAAAGAAAAATGATACATCTTCGTAAAATATGTTTTCTTGGATAAATGGTGCCAGCTTCGTTTTGCTCTCTCACCGAATTCAGATTCAGAATACATGAAATTTTATTTTTCGCATCCACCTCGCCAAAAACGGGTTTTCGTGAGTATGAGATTTTACCCCAATGTAAAAAAGTCGAATTTTGTACATGTGCAACTTCCAACTCACTGTTAGCCTTAAAATAATGGTTTTGTTCAATAATAAATGATTTCTCCAATCTAAGAATTCGGAAGATGACTGATCGACAACACTTAAAACCTGGTAACTAAAGAGAAATGATGAGGATTGAAAAACCAGTAGAAACAAAGAGAGTTCATTTTTCAATCTAAAACACTAATAATAAGTAACGTAAAAATTATAAAATTACATACCAGAACTCAAGGTAACGAAAAACACTAACCTGCAACAAAAAATATTTTTTTTTAGACAGAGATCAATAACAAGATAAAAGCGAAATATTATTTTATACCTAAACGGTTTTACTGCATGCCCTTTACGATCAACCATTTTCTATCCAATTGAAAAGGTGTACGCCTTTCATCCCAACAAGATCTATACGCAATAATTGCCTACTTCTCCATATAAAAATCATAAATTTTTTATTTCAGACATTTGGAAATCACGAATTCGACGATGGTTTGGAGCATTTGAGCAACTACGTAAAAAATATTACTGTTCCCATAGTGATCAGCAATTTGGATTACCAAAATGAACCCGAATTTGGAAAATTGAAATTACACAAGTCTTTCGTTTTGGACAAAGAAGGTTACAAAATAGGCTTCGTCGGATACCTTACCGAAGAAACAAAAGTATGTATATTTGTAAATAAGTTCAATTACACGAAAAAGAGAGTATTTTTCTACCTTTCCAGAGTAAAATAATTTTTATTTCAACCTGGCTCAAAACTCAGGTTTCCAAAGATTTATATCAATGACTGATTCAGGTTTTGTCATCATATAAGTGGTCCCGGGCTAGTTTTGGTCAGCCATAAAAAACATAAATAAAAAAAATAAGGAGTCCGATTCGCTATCACAAACAGTACCTATATCACTGATATGACGACAATCTCTAATTTCAGAACTTACAGAGAAATCACGAGGTTCTCGGAACTTTTTCCCGGCATTTTAGATTTATAAATTTCATTGCAGCGATTGCCGGTGATATAATTTTGATAAGGACCTAAAACTGAAATCAAACAAAAATAAGGAATATAAGGCTATAGTTTTAATTTATATAACATTAAAATCTTTCATGGTGTTGTTATCTCTAAAAGCTGATTGAAACGAAGCTTTTTACTCAACAATACACCAATATCAAGACAGGAACTAGGTCTTTTCGATTTAGGCTAAAAATTTTTGATTTACAAACTTTTTACACATTAGTAGGACGTGTATATACACATCCACTGATTTTCAACACCAAGTGTAATGGTGTATATATTCGAAGCAGAAATCGAATTCGCTCAATGAGCAAAAAAAAAAAGCTCAGAACGGGTTTTGAGCTGTAGGTTATAATATCACAACGCAAATTTCGGGTTGTGGTATTAGCCAGAATACGTTGGGAAAGTTTCCCAATTCCACAATACGTGTTCTATGTGTAACTTTTAATGCCACAATAAGAATTTGCATATTGGTATTTGATCATTGTGGCATTTTATCGAAAAGAACAGAATGCGCTGTGGAAGTTTCTAAATTCCATAACACGTCCTGTGATTTATTTTTATTGTTAGCTATAATTGTAAAAGGTACTGTCTTGACAAAAAGTGCAAGTGCAAGTCAAACAATATGTAATGTAACTCAAAATGCCATTTGAACAATTCGTGCAAAAATTAGTAACTGAAGCATTACTTGATTTTTTTTTTTATTGTTTATTTGTAGTACTTAACTATAATTATGTACCATTCTTGTGTTTTTGTTTAGAATTTTTTTTAATTTAAAATTTTTTTTAGGCTTTTTCCACCCCCCCCTTCCGCAATTTACAAGATGGGAGCATATTTATTTAACGAAAATTAATTTCATTTAATGCATAGAACATGTTGTGGAATTGAGAAACTTCCACAATGCATTCTGTGTATATAGGATAATAGCACAACACAAAATTTGCATTGTGGTATTAGCCTATTGCTCAGAACGTATTTTGAGCATTTAAAAACAGCCATAATGCCAATTTTCACACTCTGGCAATTTTTAAATATCAGAAGGCATTCTGAGCATTTTTTTTGCTTATTCAG
Organism: Ericerus pela; assembly: GCA_011428145.1. Classification (NCBI taxonomy): domain Eukaryota; kingdom Metazoa; phylum Arthropoda; class Insecta; order Hemiptera; family Coccidae; genus Ericerus; species Ericerus pela. The sequence continues at coordinate 26,118 of WOFM01002191.1, forward strand.
CAAATTTGGTTTCTGCTCATAACATACATGCACTTTTTGACAAAAAACAGACCAATTGTCAGGGATGAAACAAGATAGCGGGCAAGTAAGAAAGCAAACAGTACAACAAAACTTAAGTCTTTTTTTTTTAAAAAAAACCTACCCTAGATGTAGCTGAAGGGGAATGAGGGAGGCTCTTCCAAAAAATTTCTACAGTTGAAAAAATTGACTAGTTGCATATATAGTTAGAAAACTGTGAAATCTGATGACCATTTTTTAAGGAAACTTCAAAATTTTGCTGCAGTTGGAAATCTGGAGTCAGAAAAATTAACAATAATTGTATACTAGTTGAAGACTTTTTTTAGCTGTTGGAAATTTAAAAAATTTTAGTAGCCCCTTTTTTCTTTTTACCCCCTTAAAACAAGTTTTCGCTTCGTCTTTGAACCTACTAAAGAATGTTTTCTTCTGACGGACACACTATAGTGGTCAACTTGCCTATCAGTGCAGCACAAGTACAATCCAATTACTGGGAAGAATTGTAATATAAGAATGCTAACTAGCTAAAATGTATCAATGATGAAATATTTATGGACCCAATTATTCACATCTTAATTTTTCATTCCTCAATTCAACTACTATATAAAGAATTATCAGAGAAAAAAAGGGTGGACAAAAAAAATGCTACGTGTCATTGACAGTGTCCCCGTATTGGAAACTGTGTTAACCATCGGTTTATAAACAACAAAATGAAAATAGCCGAATTCTATTTAACTGGTGGCTCTTGAAAGAAACGTTCGTTTTTTTAATAATCAAATGGTGGTACACGTGACCATTTAATATGAAGTCTCTTCCGATAGATTACCAGCGGAAATTTCAGTAAGCTTCGAATGTAGAAGGGCAGCTTCAAACATAGTTCTAAAAATACAATTCCACTTTTTATATTTTAAACAAAGTTTTATTCAATGATTATAATATGAGATACTCTTCAATGAAATCTGAATCGATTCCAATAGACTGTAAAAGAACTTAACACTCAAACGAATGTACTGAATATTAACAGGGACTTTTGAGGTATTCTGAATAGAAACTAAGTGTACGTCATCGTCTAGTAGTATCATACAGACATTCAAATTCGCAATTCGGAATTAGTTGCATTTCTGTTAACTGCTTAGAAGCTATTGTTCATTTTTTTAAAACACCTTCGACATGCTAATGAATTTCCGTTCCTCCTGCGGCTGCACCAATATTAATTTCCAATAATTTATCGTAACGTTGCAGATCTCATCAATAACCAGAGAAATAATTTTCTTAGATGCAATTGAAAGTGTTAGAAGCGAGGCTCAAAAGTTGAGACAACAAGGCGTAAAAATCATCTTTGCATTGGGCCATTCAGGGTTCGACGTCGACAAGAAGATCGCAGAAAATGTGCCCGAAATCAGCCTAATCGCTGGTGGTCATACTAACACGTTTCTGTACACGCCACAGGGTACGTAAAACCAAAATTTAAATTAAGAGAGAAAGTAAGAAATATTTGGACAATCCCTCGGGTACCCCCTTTGACTATATAGCTTAATGGACTGCTAGAACTGATAAGAAATACATAGGGTTAAATGGAACACCGCTGAAACCACTGTTAACAGGCGTTCTTTTTACAAAAAACGACCTTTGGTGATTTTTAAGATTTTATCAGTTCTAGAAACAACAAAAAATCAGAAACAGCATACCTACTACATATGAAATCGATAACTATTTCATTTATCGTGTGGTAAACAAGTCAGAAATATAAAAAACTTGTACTTGTGGCAGCACTATATCTTTAATTCAGATTCCAAATACGCTGGGACATTCGATTTTGGTATTCTCTGCAATTGGAAATCCTACTGACTATTAAATTTGCTGAAATTTTTCAACAAAATTGTAAGAAATTGTTTGTCAAGGCTGAAAAATCATTACGGAAAATCATTTACTTTGTTCTGATTCAAACAAAATGACTTGAAAAAATTATCAGAAATATATTTCAAAACGAAGAAATTCGTGATACTTCAACAGACACCATCAATTTCTGATCACTTCATACCTTTATAGGGAATCTTTTACAATGACTACTTATTTCAGGCATTTTAAAAATGAAAAATGGCAAAATAAAAGCCAAATTTTCATAAATGTCGTCCAATTGTTTATTTTTATTAATGTTCATATCATCTGAAATTTATTCTAAATTTGAAAAACATTTTCTCTGATCAAATAAAATAAAATAAATTTTCACTCAAATAACATATTTTAGCTCATTTAGGACTCGCTCAAGTTCTTACGTAGTTCAAAAAGTTTTTTTCAGATAACAAATCAGCGAATGATGAAACTATTTACCTAACAGCCGAATTTTTCAGTTTAAGAAAACCTTACTTCAAACTTTTCAAGAAAAAAGGAACTCTATCCAAAACTTACATTTTCATATTCTGAAGAGTTTGTCGATTAATTTAAATCATTATTCGAACGTTTCACTCATTAATTTCAGACAATAAATTGGTATAGCGTTCTAATATTTCACTAGTATCTGCTTATATTGTTAAGAGTCATGAAAATATAACTCAATACAAATTCAGTTTTCATACAAAGTACCTTTTTTGAAAAGTAACGCCTGCATTGTATGGCTTCAAGATTTTATCAGTTCTAGCAGTCCATTAAGCTATATAGTCAAAAGTTACCCCTCCAAATCACGTCCACGCAAATGAACAGAGAAACACAATTCATGGCCCCAGCTGTAGCTGATGGCGAAAATATTAGCGATTATGTGCAGTATAATGTATGCAAAATTTGACTTCGTCCAGCACTGATCTGTGGTATTTACCTAACAAATGGCGATGCAGATGATGGCTTAGTTTTCCTGTTTCATATATTTCAGACAAACCACCGAGTAACGAATGTCCTTCCGGACCATTTCCGTACATTGTAACCCATTCGACAGGCAAGAAAATACCCATCATCGAATCCTATGCGTACACCAAATACTTGGGTAAACTGTGGGCCACTTTTGATAATGACGGAAATTTCATATCTGCTAGAAATACCAGCAATGCTGTGTTAATGGACTCAAAAATACCTCAAGGTAAGGACTTTTCTTCTCGAAGTATTAGAATAATCACGAAGCTATAGCATCAACATTTATTCTGAAATATTCTCCAGACAAAGGTTTGATTCTCTGAGGCTTAAGAAAAAATTGTCCAGTAAGGAGATAGGTTCACACAGAGACACATAGCTATAAAGAGATTTCTAACAGATGATCAAAAATGTGACAAACATCTCAACCATCATCATCATCATAAACAATTTCCCAACTTTGTTCATTTCACTGCGCATGTGTCGTAGCTTGGTAGTGTGTATGTGTGTATTAGTATACGGATGTACAAAATAGTCGAAGCTTTGGCTATGAAGAATATTAAATGAAGTTGACTTTTTTCATTGATGATGATGGTCGAAGATCTTTGTCACATTTCTGTACCACAGAGCATACAGACAGTTGGATATCTCTTTAGGTATACGTCATTGGGTTCACATTACACTGAGGTTATGCTTGCGGCTGATTCATTGACAATCCTTTCTCAGTTTATAGGCTATGATGGTAAAAAACATTGAACTTTCTAATCATTAATTACAAAAAATATTTTCCACAATGAGATTCAAAAGTAAGTTTATATGACTCGGGAATCGCTTACTCCGCTTACGCGCTGCGGTGCGCTTGTTTCGTAAACATTCCTTCGCATGTTTACGCTCACTTTTGAACCTTGGCAGGCAACAATAAACTATTTCGTTGAAGATAAAATTTTGAAGAGCTCAGCGATTCATTGTGTAAGGAATCCAGTCTACCTCCGAAAATCAAGTAGCAAGGTAATACAATTTCAGTGGGGGATAACGTCAATTTTAAACAGTTTCAAAACCTTCCTAAACGAGATCTTGAATTATTTACCACCAGGAAAAAGGAAAATTTAATGATCCATGTCGAATTGTATATTACTTAGAACATATATTACGAAGTAAAAAATTCTTCGTGAAAAATTCGGAATTTTTTTGGGCGTCCTTTTTTTTTTTTTTCATGAGGTCTTAAGAGAGAAAATATGTTAAGCCTTTGTTTTTCTTTCATTTACATCGAAAGCGTTTTCACGTAAGTATATGTATATCCAAGCTGCTTATCCAGCTAATACGGAGTACTTACAGAGAATAGGAGTTGAGAGAAAAATAATGTAAAAAGTGGTCGCGATTAACAGAATTGACTGACAAGATGTCTCACAGGGATACAAACGGTACCTACCACAAGTTCCGAGAAAAATTGAAGGGGCATGACCAGAGAAAGGATAAGGTGCGGTCGAATTCTTACACAACATTTTTGAATCAAAATGGTGACTCACGCATGTTTCTCACATCTATACTTTCAAAACGAAAATAACATCCGAAGCTTAGAACTAGCAGCTACGCCTGCCATTATATTGCGTGTGAAGTAGTTAAAAAAGATATTCTTATTCTTTCAAACGGGGCGTTTGCTATTCTCATAATTCATCTTTTTGCAGTTTCAACTAGTTAGGTACAACTATTTTTTAAAACTGTCCAATTTCGGTCACATTTTGTAAATTCGTCTCTCCTCAATTATAGTTACAAATTATTAATAGGTACCGACGATGTAAGCTTATACACCGACGCGATTCAGTTTTATTGCCACGTAATTATAAAACAGCAGAAATACGACCAAATACGATTCATCCTCTTTCCTCTCCCTCCCATCAGTATTACTAACGAGACACACGAGTATCAGCTTTTCAACTGCGAACACCAATTTCGACACTCCGATAATAATTTATTCCAATATTCCAAGTACTTTCAAAGTTGGTAAACTACAAACTTTGCTTTCCAACAATTGTTCTTCGCAGAATCAAGACAACTGGAAAAAAAGAAGAGAACGAGAGTAGGAGCGGGTTCCACTTGGTGTCTTAAACATCGAAATGAAGTTACATTTTCACTACGAATGACAAAAACATTACTTTTTGGTAGTTTTAAGTTTCAAAATATAGTAAAACAAATGGTTAGACGATTAGAATGGAAGAAAAAAGCAAGGTTATTGCTGGAAATAGTTTCAAAACAATTTCAAACGGGAATGCAAAAACGTTGGTACGTCATGATCCTTGAATTATTTGATGAAAATTCAGATAACTAAATGGAAGAATAAATTTTCAACAAAATAATCTCTGAATTCAGAATTTTCAAACTTGATAACTAAACAGCAGCATAAAATATTCGGTCAGGCATTTGTAATAACATGCGGTACAATTAAATTCGATCTAATAACGCATACGTTCATTTATTACAGACGAATCCGTTCGAAATCTGGTGAAGAAATTTCGACAAATTTTCGAAAAAGAAGTATCGCAGGTACTGGGTCGTAGCCACGTACGTTTAGAAGCATGGAAAGCAAATTGCAAATTCGAAGAATGCATTTTAGGAAATTTCGTCACTGACGCCTTCGTGGACAGTGTAAGGACATTGCATAAAGTTATAATTCATAACATATTTGAACCAAATGCGGTTAAACTAATTCACCAAAACGTTTCGAGCTAATTGCGATTTTATAAATATGTTCCACCCCATTCGATTACGACTTTTCGATGGAATCTGTAGGCCGTAACACAAAGGGGCACATAAAAAATCGATCATATTTGAAAATGTTTCGATAATCTTCCCAAAACGAATTTGTTAAGATAGAAATCTTAATTTTTCTATCTAAAATTAAGTGAATAGGTTACAAAATTTATTTAAGAGCATATGCTTATGGTAGTCGGACTTGGAGTGCACATTTGTGTTATAGCTTCAAAAAATTCAAACTCGGGATCAGTTCAAACTGAATCAAAAACGAACAAAATTTTCTTCGAGCATTAAAAACTCATTTAGGTATCAGTTTTGGAGATCACAGTTAAAAATCTAACTTTCTTTCGTGATCTCACCCACAAAGTTTATTAGCGTTTTCGTACCTGGCTAATGCAGGATTACAGCGTTAATTTAAGCCAACACAACGAAAATATAAATTTTCAACGCAAAGGTCATTGTTAAAGAATCATTTTTTCAAACTTGCAAGATTAGTAATCAATTTGTAACACTCAACCCTACCATCAGCTTCCACGTTTCTCCATCGTCTGCCTTTCAACACAACAGCATTAGAACAAATAGTTTTTTTAACTATATAGGTATAGAATTACCCAGCGCATGGTAGATCTCATCGGACTATAATTTTGTCCTTTTGCTATTCACTTTGCTTTGAAGAATTAACCTCTTCACGGCTCATGGGTGCGGTCAGAAATGTTGCCCAGGGATAAAAATGTTTGTCAATGCGTTTAGAAAGTTAATTTTGTAACAGGGGAGTAATTTTTTCCTAAAAAAATATTCAGAAATATCTTTTTTACAATACATGTCGCAAAATGCGCGATTAAGTATTCGTTTTCAAGAGTATTTGCTCTCGCAGTGGAAATGTTCGACTCCTCCTTCCAACCAATCAGATGCCGTCCCTAATCACACATGAGTATGTATTGCAAAAAATAGCATTTGCAACTCCAGCATAAGTTAAGGGACCTTAGTTTGTATTATTTACAATACTCGCCTGCGACTTGTGTTGCAAACTGTAACTCCGTCCACTTTGCACTCTCTTAACAAAATATACCATTTTGTAAAACACCCATTCTAAAAACAGACGATTTCATTAGTTTAACTATATTTATAAGAAGTAGGAGATTTTAACACATTATTAAAAAGCAAAATTTCACACATGCCCAGCTTGGGACTTGATTAGATTATTAAATCACTGTCTTGACTGCGCATGTTCGCTATGTCGCATCCAACATTATTAAATTTCAGCACATCTGGATTTTGTGAAAAACTGAACGTTAAATTGCTACTTCAATTTGGGTAACACTAAACTGTTATCGAACATTCTAAACATATATATATCTGGAATGTTCCATAACAGTTTTTACTGTTCCACAAATTGAACGTAACATTTCAGCTTTGAAACAAACCTCTCTTATTTCACTTAATGATTACTCGGCCTCTGTTCAGGCTAGAGAACTGCAGTTGGTGTTGCAGGAAAGGAGATAAAATTTAGAAAATTTTTATATAATGTTTCAATTATCTTTATCTATTTAAAAATAAACAAATGAAAATACTACTAATTGATATAAAATTGGCCGGTTATTGGAATCTAGAAACTTTTCCTCATTCATTCAATGATTCCTCAGCCACGATTCAAGTTAGATAGCTGAGATTGAGATTTCTGAGAAGTAGTAAAAATTTTATAAAATTTATTTTTCATGTAATATTTTCATTATCTTCAACTGCATAAATATAAATGAAAGAAGAACTGCCAATTAGAAGAAAATTAATAGACATTTTTAGAATCTAGAAACCTCTCCTCTTTCAATCAGTAAGTACTTCCTCAGCTTCTATCTAAGCTAGGAAGCTGAAAATGGTACTATACAGAAAAGAAGAAAAATTAATTTAAATCTGATTTCCATCAAATTTTTTATTCATCCTTAGCTACCTAAAAACAAACGAATGAAAAAACAAAAATTAAAGGAAAATTTGACATTTTTGTATTGTTTAATTCAGAAAAAACTTTTTCATATTTAAAGTTTTTTTTCAGAGGATGTTGCAATAAGTAATATGTAACACTCGTGGAAAGTAGGTGATGGCTACTCGTGTGATTTGCAAGGCTCGTGCTACAAGGATCACCCTGGTATCAAAATCACCCACTTCACGCATTTGTATCAAAAATAACTACTTTTTACTGAGAGTAATTTTTTTCCTCAACTCTGGAGACCTAGAAATGATTCACCAACGCAACATTCATAATAATACATAAATAACAACTAAATATTAATCAAATTTTCTATGAAATCATTTTCATCACAAATATTTTACAGTGATTTCCAAGTTTTGATCACTTGAATCATCTATCACTAAATTTCACAAATTTTTTCATGACTCTTAACAATCCTTCTGAGTACTAACAATAAGATGAAATCTTTTGAAGCCTGTTCAGATTGTGTTTATCAAGTAGGGTCTATCACCAATTAACTTCCCAGTTAACATTTCTGAATGCCCATGAATTATAAAAAAGACTAGCGCAGCAATAGTTCGCTAAAAAAACCCGATTTTCTCGATATTTAATCGATAGTCATCAATATTTATATCCATAGTTATTGATATTTATATCCATAGTCATCAATGAAAAAATGGTACCAATCGTTTTCTTTTCTCACAAAACAGATAATTTTCATCATCCCAATCCGCAACCATTCCAAGAGGTCGATTTTAATAACCCGTTTGCAAGCAAACTAGGTAAAAAGCATAAACTAGATAAACTAATCGATTCTGCTTTTTTGATAGTGATCTGGAAAGATTTACATCAGATAATTACTTAAACAGATCGATCATTATTTTCTCAAACGCTCAATAATAAATAATCTGTTTTTCGACTGGTTCTAGTTTTTGTGTTTTTCATTGATTTTTTTCTTCATCTAGTTACATGAAATTCATAAAACGATTTTTACGCTGGGTAAAAAAAGAAGCACTTAACCCAGCTATGGTCAGCAAGAAGAGGTTTCCGAAAAAACTTGAATTTTTAACCACTTAAATATCGATCCAAGTTCCATCAAAAATCAACATAGCCTGTCTAGCATCATTTAAATTTACATACCCCTAACTTCACATCTAATATATAAATCACTTTGAGTGATATACCCCATACTATTTCTCTTCGGAAGACCACATCGTTTTTGTTTCCGATGTAAATCCGACCAATAAAGCTGAGACTTCTTCGATAGAATATCAATGAAGGTTCTTCCAAGTAAAAAATGAAAAAAAAAAATTTCCAATTAAGTCATTGTTTGAGAAATCTACTATCATTTCAGGCAGTAACAGCATACAACGGCACTGAAGGATGGACGGATGCGTCAATCGCAGTGCAGCAAAGTGGAGGTCTAAGGACTCCTCAATTTGAACACGATAGAAGTAAACTCAACCCATAAAAATTATTTGAATAATCAAATCAGTTAGAGAGTCAACATTGTTAAGAAGAATTTTTTTTTTGACGCAGATAATATAACTTATGAAGACCTTATGACTGCAATTCCGTTCAAAAATGAGCTCGTCAAGGTGACCATGTATGGAAGCACGTTTATAAAAATTTTGGAACATTCAGTATCAGAATACACAACGAAAAAGGGTCAAGCAGGGCCAAATTCTTTCTTACAAATATCAGGTAGGTGCGACAGAAGACTACTACAGGTAATTGTAAGCTGATAGGGGCTACGAAAGAATATAAGCACGAGAACCTCCAGCTAAGAAATTTTATTCTCGCCATTTCAACAAAAATGTGTGATTGCAAAAAACTAAAATATTCGTCCGTGGAATATTACCATTTTATGTCGATACCTATAAATGCAGAGTATATTTTCAAGCCGTCAGTAGTTGTCGATTACATGTTTGAGGTCGAGAAGCAAAACGAACTGAATACACAATATATAAATTGCATAAAATACCTTTCATACTGTAGAAGAGTGTGTGAGACATTTTTCAAGAGATGGTATACTGCATCATAAATGTGTGCACTGCACCACGGAGGGAACGAGATAAGCAACTTAGCAAGCATTAAAATACAATTAAGAGGGGAGTGGAGACTGGAGCGAAATTGACAACGTAATTTTCAACTTCTCTCCTCCCGATGAAAAAATTGTCTTCTAATTGAAAAAATCAAAATATTTGTCAACTTAGTTGATATTTCCTATATACCATATATTTTAACAAATTCGATTTATTTGGATTATGTCACCCCGCTTTTAGAAAAAATTAATTTACGCCGAAATCACCAAATTGAAAATTCACGAACCATCCACTCACCTACCAAACTGTAATTTAAAAAAAGTAACGCAAGCCTCATCAGTATTCGTATTTCTGTACAGTTTTTTTCTAATAGGGCACAAAGTTAGAGGGACCGACTGAATAAATTTTCACGACTGAGATGTCGGAAGAAAGGTCTCATCATGTAGATGTGCCATCTGAAGAAAAAGACAAAAAATCACTATAATAAACATAAAAGTCAGCCGAAATTATTTCGTCAAAATTATTTCATAATATTATTTCGCCAATATATTCTCTCATATTTGATGCGCATGTTCCACTGACCGCACAACCACACACATAGACGAAAAAACAAAAAAGAATTTTTGTTGCCTCCCTCGAATTTTACAGTGTTATCCAAAACTTGCCAGCAAAAATCCAGGGCTGCACACGCCTAAGCATCGAGAAGCGGTGCCTCAGGGCTTGTATACTTATTATAGATATGCATTGTGGAATAAAAAAGTAGGTACACAGTCTCACTTAGAAGTGTAACTAAATTGAAGAGGGTAAATTAGAAAGAGATTTCCCTACGTGATACTTATATTAAATATTCGAACATTCTAAATGGGGATGAGTAATGACCAATATTTTGGTTCATTAATTTTTCTCCGACGAGTAAAGTTATGAAATATTAAGAAACACTTTAATTGGAACAAATAATTGGTAACTCCGGATCGAATCCCTCAACCGACAATTTTTTTGTTTTCTTTCTTTGTTACAATTATTATTTTGGACATTCACTCGCATCTATAATTTTTTGGGAAAGTTTCACTCCGTTCAATGTTTGAATGTTTTTGCAATCTTCTATGTTGATGATACAATGCGAACCAAAATTGGACGAAATAATTCTCGTTTCTCCCCAGAACAGTGAACCTTGTTCATACCGGTTTGAATAGATTAACAGACACAGGGTTCTCCGCCAACCACGTGGTGAAATATTTACTGTAGAAATGAATAAGTTCCGGATAATATTGTGCGAATTACGAGATTATATATATATATATATATATATATATAATGGAGACAACACATGGGTAGTTTCAGTGTCCTACATTTAGAAAGTGCTTCTACAAACACGTGTATTTTCAACTAAATATCTGATTGGAGAAAAATCTCACAACGTTCATTTGTTTATAAACATGGGCGTACAAAGTACCTCATTTTTACACCAATTTTTGATTTTTATAGGGTGGGGTGTTCAGTCTGAGGTACTTCATACGCCAGCATGCGGCATCTATAGTCTGGACACTCAACCCCATATTAAAACTGTTCTGTGTCATCTCCATCATATATATATCCTTGAAGTACTTTATCAACCCTTTTAATTAAGATATACTTCTGATTTTCAAAATCATAATTTTGGTGGATGATGTTTTTAACTTAAATGTGTTTTAAATTTACATTAATTACACAACATTTAATTAATCTTCAATGCCTCCTCCAAAGAGAAATGAAATATACACTTTTTTGTAACATCAGCACATAGCTTGACATGTACAATAAGAGGATGCAGTAAGCCAGTAGTGAAGGGATGCTTGAAAAATTAATGGTTTTTTAGGTTACATCACATTTTGAGCCCTTCCCCAAAGGAAGATAAAGAGTCAAATATTCAGAAAGAACCACAAAATATGTTACTGAATGTTTTAATAAGCTATAAAATGACATTTTAATCTACTGTAACTGAGAGATTCCAATAATCCAAAAACAGGCAAAAATGTGGAAAATAAAATAACGAATATAACGTCAAACTGTACATAATGGAATCACTTAGTAACGTTAAACGATTGGTTTGTAATGGTTACAGTTATTGACGTAACAAAACAAGGTTCCGTTATTCCATCATTGGTTTCAACTAAAGGAAAAATCAACCAAAAATCAGGGAGGGAAAATTTCTCAAAGATATTACCTCATACAGAATGTTTCTAAATGAGAAAAAAGTTTTCATTTGCTGTTAATTTAAGTTTATTCTTCTCAATAAATAAATAAATAAATAAATAAATAAATCCCTAGAAATCAACGTGTTCCAACTATATTCCATCTAATATAAGATGATTCACGAAAAACATCAAAGACGCTGACCAGCCAAACGAATGCTTTAAATTGAAACACAGTTTCCATTTATAAAATAATAATGCTCGTTATACAGCTGTGAAGCTGTATAAAATAATATTCAAAGCCTATTTATTGGCAGCAGAGCGTTAAAGTCAGGGGTTTGTTCTTACATTGGATGGAGTATAGTGAATTTTATTTTAAGAACTACCACACGAAACAAAGATACTATCGTGGGGATACCCCCACAAGTCCTGTGCGCCTGGCGTGCGCAAAGGGCATATACCTACTAAAGAAATGTAGGTAGGCATGTGACTGGGCTGAGGCAGTTGCTTCATTCCATTGTCACACAATGAGAGAGAAAGGTGTGTGTCAACGGCTATATTTTGTTGTCTCCCGATGTTAAACGCACATTATATATAAGTATAAATGGTTAGTGGTTAGTTACCACTACTTGGTAGCAGAGGCAAGAGGAGAGAAATTCGGCGAAAACGATCTTTTTATAAAAAATCAGCCTCAAAGAATTAATAGCGGGAATTAAAATTCGGCAAATTTTAATTACCTAACAGAAAAACGGACTTGTTGTATAAGCCTGTTTTCCTGTATGCTATACTATGCTCCTACAGTCAATAACCTACAAAAATTAAATTTACAATTGATTTTTGGCAATTCTGTAATAAAAATTGCGTAAAAAACATCGTATTTTTGTGATCCTAACCTTCAAAAATTAGATTTACAATCAATTTTTGACAATTTTGTAATCAAAATTGCGAGAAAAAAAAATTATTTTTTTCTCTTCTAACAATTTTGCAAATGTTGGTACAGAAATGTTTTAGCAATGACGCAATTCAATTAGTTCGATTCAATTTACGAGAGCCACGACTAAGGGAAATGTCATTGCACCCCTGGGTCATGCCCAAATTTTGATTTGACATGACCCGGAAAACACTTTGTAAAAAGGATAGTTATGTATTACATCATAAAAAGTTTCAGCAATCTTGAATACAAAATTGCACACGAGACACCACAATTTCATGATACTACTATGTGAATTCAAACTGTAACATGATTTTCAACAATCTTGTGTTCAAGATTGTAGACGAAAATTAAGTTCCTCACAAGAACTTTTTAAATTTTTGTAGAGAAATATGTTCATGTTGGCACAATTCCGTTACTCTGTTCGTAGTATTTGTATTTCATTTATGTCTGTCACGAATTAGAGAAACCTCATTGCACCCCCGGGTCATGCCTAAATTTTAATTTGACATGACCCAGACAACACTTTATTAAAAAATTATGATGCAAATTTGTTTCAAGATTGCAAAAATAATTTTTTAGGCAAAATTTGAATGCATAATTTTGTGCAAACAAGCCGCAACTTTGGAAAACCTCATTGCGCCCACGGGTCATGCCCAAATTTTCATGGATTTGACCTCGTGGACACTTTGACAAAAAATTAAAAAGTCAGAGCCAATAAACTACCATACGATCTTGCATACAAAATCGCATGGTGTTCAAAAAAAATGTTGCATAGCTACAAATGCTACAACATTGCATCATATAATTTTGTACATGTATACTAAATCATACAAAATTAAATTTTTAGCCATGGGTCATGCCCAAATTTTAAAATTTAGCTACAACCTGTGTGCAAAAAGATGACAAAAAATTTGGTTTATTGAATAATTTTTCAAACTTAGAAATGCTTGCCATGATGTTGCGTTTTGTGTTCTACAAAACGCAATCACTTCTACGCTTTTCAAAGTGGAAAAAGAAAACATTCTTTTTTACCACATAATGTTAAACGTAGAAATGCTTAGCATGATGTTGTGTCATGTATTTAACAGATCCCAACCATTTCTATGATAGTCTAAAACTTCTTTAGGTACAATGTGTGAAATGCTTGTCATGGCGTTGCATCTAGATAAACTAAATGCAACCACTTCAACTTTGATTATACAGTCTCTTACATTGGTATTGAGCCGTATAAAAATTATGACGCAACAAGCCATACGTACAGCATATTTGAATCAAAAATGCACACAAAACTCACTACTCTGGCAGTACAAAAGACATTAGACGATCATTAAAAAGAACACAACAAATATTTAAAAATTGTATAATTTTTGTATAAATATTATTGTAAATGTTCTTTGGGAGAATCATGTCGTCAAACAACGATATGTCGGACGCATCTAGTTCGCCACCTCTGCCACCGACAGATCCTGCACCAGCAATTCTAATTGCTCCACAACAAATCTTGGAGCAGGGAACGTCAATGCCAACATCGACGCCACCGTCACCAGGGATCGCTGTGCCATCAACATCAAACACCAATCCATGCAATATGGCGGCAGCGGCTAAACAGCTTGCAGAGCAAACTGGAAAGTCGCTGGCGCAGGTGGAGAAAAGCCTGCTTGCAAAAGCAGCAAGCAGCGCCCGTAGGGAAGGTACTGAGTACAGCATCAGCAACATGAGTGGAGTCGACAAATATGAACTAGCCATAGAACTATTCACCGAGACACTTCATGAAGCTGATGCATACCTGCTTGATCTAGCTGTATTGCTGACCATGCCAGAGCTCACCTTTGTGCAAGCACAAAAGGAACTGCTGGCTATTCGCAATACAATTAAAGAACTCAAGAATCCTCTTGTAGGGGCGGCCAAACAATTCATTCTCCTGGCCAAGACAATTATTAAGCAATTCCTGGTCAAGCAGGGAGAGATTGAAGCCAGATTCCCTCTGATTCCAATCTCATCCCTGATGCTCAATCAGCCCCAGGTTCCTTCTGCCACTCCAGCTGACTCAACATCCTGTACAAACCAACAGGATGCAGAAAGTCAAGAGGAGGCACGTCTCTGCGATGAGCAGAAACGTGCGGAGAAACAGAAGAGGGAGGAGGAGCTAAGGGAGATGGACAACCACCTGCGCAGAGCATGCTACAAAGCGCAGATAGAGGAAATCGAAAAAACGAAGGAGGATCTGGTTCAGCGAGCACAGGCAAACTACGGCTTGAGTTTCGAGGAATTCAAAAGCCAATATGTAGTGCCTGCAATCAAAAGAGGTAACACAACACCCACCTCAGTTAGTACCGATAAAAGAGATTGCCTGGATGAATTTCTGGATATGGAAGAAGAACCATCATGTAAAAGAACATGTATGGACACTTCAATCCATGACCAGGAAAGCATCGCAACCTCAACTCCTAATCAAAATTGTTTGTCACCTGCAATTGTGAGCTTGGAAAAACCAAACTCACAATATTCAGCAACAGCTCTGGTACCCAGACCTGTAACTGCAAAAAACCACACTGAAGTCACTCAACATCCAAAAGTTGTGGACCCAATTCCCCGTTGCTGGGAAGTGGATCCCCACGACACTGTTGAGCAACCTCTAGCGAATTTGAAACCACCCAAATTCTACCTAGAGAAATGGGATGGAGCCACCCTGACGTATCCAGGATTTATCAGAAGTTTCAAAATGTATGTGCATCTTCGCACAGACATTGCAATCCCTCAGAAAATTAACTTCTTGCAAAATGCAATGCCTAAGGACATTGTCCAAAAGTTTAGTCATTTTGCACCAGATGATGTTGGCTACATCCAGAGACTTCAATTTTTGCATGACAGATTTGGGGATCAGAGTAAAGTGAGAGCGGAAATCTGGTATAATATAACCAAATTTCATGTCTCTACCAACACCATTTTGTCAATCTAAGACGGAATGGATGGTATTGCTGTCCTAATTGATCAATATCGGCTGGTTTCTATGGTAGTTGATGAAGAACAACTGTTCAACGTCACGGTGAAGAAATTCCCACCTAGAGCCTATATTAACAATCTGAAAAGTAGTGAAAGACATGTCTCTCACCTATTTTCAGCTATCCGAGAATTTATTAAGATACATGAAATGTTTGAAAACAAACATCCAATGAATCAAAATCCTCCAAGATACAGTAACCAAAACAAAAAAGGACAAGCTAAAGCCAGTCTTAAATTTTTGGCCGCAACTTTCCAAAAAGCTGTCAACGATAAATATACGAACCTAGGAAAAGATAAATCTAATCCTAGGAATAAAAAACAAATAAGAAAAAGTAAATCTAACAAAAAATATGCATCTATTAACAATGTTTCAGAACAAAAGATCTAGAACCAGGATGTTCGCATTGCTCAAGATACTCCCAGGAGTATCACAAACATGCCCCTAAATCCTGACAAACCCTGCTTGTTTTGCACAAACAGGCACCCTTTGTTTCTCTGCTTCGACATCCGCTACAATACTCTCCAGAAGAGAGAGAGGGTATATGAGGCGCGTAGACTTTGTCGACAGTGTGGTTGCCGCCATGCAGCAACGTCATGCCGACAAACAACGGAGGCACACTGCAAGTGGTTTGATTGTTTGTCATCAAACCACCATGCAAACCTTTGCCCTAATGCCCCATATCTGATCTCGGAGAGACACATGGAGAGGTGGTACGTGACCTTGCGGGAGTGGAAGGAACTAATCAGTAAGCAACAAATTGATAAACAACTTGTCTTGCCAAAAACTTCTGCAGTTACTAATGATACTTTTGTCACACAGGGCGAGCAATACAATAGTCGGTTGCGAGCCAGAGCACCCATAAATCTCAGTGTGGAACAAAAGGAGTGCTTGCCAGTTAGCAGTGAGTACTTCCTATCTTTTATTAAGCACAATAAAAATTCTACTTTTCTTGTGTTTGAGGCTTATGCTCAATCTCCGTTTACAAAAAACCCGATTAAAATAAAAGGATTTTTTGACTGTGGTAGTATCGACACTTTTGTAACAAAGGCTTATGCATTTGAATCCTTGAAACTAAAAGGATATGAGAGTGAATACATAAGACTTAAAGGTGTAGAAAATCAAAAATTTAATGTTTTTAAATCTAGCCTAGTGGATTTTGAAATCCAAACTCCACAAGGCAAAAATGTACAAATCACGGCAAAAACAATAAATTGTACAACCCACAATTTGAAACAGCCAGATCTTACAGGATTTTGTAAACATTACCCGCAGTATTCAGACATTGAATTTTCAAAAACGGAGAATGAGCATACGATCAACCTATTATTAGGAAACGATTATATGTGGTCATTTGTAAAGCGAATTGAACATATATCACCTACCCTTACCCTCATAGAAACTGAGTTTGGCCATATGCTAGGAGGTATCATTCCAAATCAGAATGATATCGATGAAAAATTCACTCCAGTATTTTTCATCAATCCTCAGGAAGTAGAAAACCTTTGGAGACTGGATGCAATCGGCATTGAGTCGAATAACTTGGAAGAAGCCCAAGTTGAAGCTCAAGCTTTACAGTTATTCTACAAAAATGTGGAGTTGGTAAATAATTGTTACCAAATTAGATGGTTGTACAAAAATTATCCACCACCATTGGCTGATAATTATAACCTATCTTTTAACACTCTCGCTGCCAGAAAGGGTTTCACCAAAATCAGTGTAAAAAATTTTTTGAGTTAAAGTTTAAATCTCATTTAGAAGAGTCTAGATAACATATATTTATCATTTTTTTATCATACCATCCTGTGTAAAGGAGGTTTTCACCCGTGTGCAATATAGCACACATGGCCTGAAGAGCTAAAAACATACTTCCACCCATGAGTAATCTAGGTGGTAAATACAATATTAAGAAACTGATAAGACCTGGGAAGATGGAACATCAGAAGCTGAAAGGTATTCAATGCTAATCTACATTCTTGAAACACCATCTTTTGTTACAATGTTGTCAAATTTCCTGCTGTTACAGAATGTATCAGCCGTAGAAACCAAAATCACATTTTTTAATGTAAACTGTGTCTCTCAGCACACATCAAAAAATGTTGGTGATCCGTGTGCGACGGCGTGAATGGCAATTAGATTTGTGTGCACAGGTGCACACATGGCAGCGAGAGTGTTAAACGATTAGAACATCAGCTCCCTAAAATGCAGAAAATGCCAGAATTCAATCAGAGGTATGATGAATATTTCATCATGCTACTCGATCTACAAATGATAGAAAAAGTTGACCCAAACGCCAACGACAGCATTGTGCACTACCTACCCCATAAAGGAATACTTGACTTAACAAAAAGTACACCTCTCCATGTAGTTTTTGAAGGGTCTGCAAAAACAAAGCAATCAAAATATTCATTAAATGATTGCATGTTTAAAGGAGCTAATCTCCTACCCGACCTTATGAAAATACTTCTATCTTTCCACAAAGATAGATATGCTATAATTGCAGACATAAAGAAGGCCTTTCACCAAATAGGACTACATCCTGATGATTGGGATGTAACAAGATTCCTATGGGTAAAGGACCCTTCAAAACCACTAAGCAAATCCAACATAATTATCTACAGATTTCAAAGGGTACCGTTTGGAATAGTGACAGCTCCATTTCTACTGGCAGCTATATTGCTACACCATTTTCAAACGGCCAATCCTGAATTTTACAAAAAGTTTTCCGAAAACTTTTATGTAGATAATTTAGTAACATCCTTACCAACTTATGAAGGATTATTGGACTTGCACAATGAGGCTAACTACCTCATAGAGGATATCTCAATGGAATTGTCCAAATGGGGGACAAACTGTATTCCATTGAGAAAAGACTTCAATCCTCAACATGCTTTAACTAAACCACAAGTTAAAGTTCTAGGATTAACTTGGGATATGGATAAAGATGTCGTCTTTATCAGTTCTCCCAAATTGAATAACCTAGATCAAGACTGGACAAAAAGACTCTTCCTTAAGGCAGTGTCACAATTTTTTGATCCCTATGGCTGGTTTGCTCCAGCCTCTATTCCATCTAGAGTCTTTATAAAATGACTCTGGAACGAAGATTATAAGTGGGACGAGTCCCTACCTCCCACGCTACAATCTATAGCGACAGAGTTAGTTAAAGATTTGTCCAACTGCACAGAATATTTTATGACCAGGCAAATATATTCTGGTACATTTAATCCAGATATATGTCAATTACATATATTTGTGGATGCATCAAAAATAGCATACTCTGCTGTTGCATTATTACGTTTCAGCAATACTGAAACCAATAATGCAGTAGTCAGATTTGTCTTTGGAAAATCCAGAATTGCTCCTATGAAAAATGTAACAATTCCCAGAATGGAACTGTTAGCAGCATTAATAGGAGCAAGAGCAGTGCAAAACATTAGGAAACTGTTAGACTTAAGTAATTGTCCTACTTACTTATGGTCAGATAGTAAATGCGTTCTAACATGGTTATTAGAACGCAGAGTACTAACGCAATTTGTCTTGAATAGAGTAACAGAAATAAAAAAGGTTCCAAATTTGCAATTTAAGTATGTTCCATCTGCATATAACCCTGCAGACATCCGTTCAAGAGGCTCAGTGATTAATGATCTTTTTCATTCTACCTGGTGGTCAGGCCCAGACTGGTTGAGAAACAGTCCAGAATCATGGCCAGAGACTGACTTACATGTAATTCAGTCTCTACCAGATATTTCAGAGGAAGATGAAACTGTACCAGTTTTTTCAACCCTCAGAAAATCATTAAAAATTTCTGACAAATTGTCAAAAATGATACCTCAAGAGCATGATATGTTATTTGACAGTCATAAAACTGCTAAATTACATAGACAACTGAAATCACGCAAACTTGCAATACCTAAATTCAAAATGGGATCGATCAACCACATTTGTACAGTGAAAATATTTGCTACACAAATTGACCAAGGACTACAGGATACGGACCATAATGGACCACATTCTGCACAATCCTCATCCCAAATTGGTTCACAACAGGTTCTGGACTTATCTACAAAATCAAAGTTAGATCAACCAAAACCAACTCCGTATGATACATTCATACACGAACCAACAAATATTCCATTCAATATAGACATAACAAATTTCAATACTCTAGTCAGTTTGAAGCGAACTTTTTATCACTGCATAACAGCAGTCAGAAAGTTTGCAAGAAAACAAATCAAACGAACTAGATCGGTTTCACCTCCAATTTGCACTGCTATGCTTTATTTATGCAGACCAGAAAAAACATTTTTCTGATTTATTTAAAGCATTACTGGCACCTAATCCACCAGATTATGTAGCGTATGAAAAATTTCACATAATCGTCGACGAATCAGGACTACTGAGATTAAAAAACTATATACCAGTAACACCTTTTACTGAAGATACATTATCTCCAGTACTGTTACATCCAAAATCACATTTGACAAAACTCATACTACTTAATGTACACACATTGAATAGTCACACCGGAGTAAAATACACGATGGCTGCTTTTCGCAGAATGTATTTTGTACCGAGAGCAATGAGAATTCTACCGGGTGTCCTTATAAAGTCGTGCCTGATTTGTAAGAAATCAGACAAAGGACCGTATGCTCAACCCACTCATGCGAGCATGCCGGACTTTAGGCTAGTGCCTTTCACTCACCCGTTCACTTATACAGGTGTAGATATTTTTGGCCCGTATTCAGTCTTTGACGAATACCTACCAAAAAAGAAGAAAGCACTAGTCACCTCAACAACACCTGCTTATAAAAAGTGGGTGCTGATATTTACTTGTCTCTCAACGAGAGCAGTATACTTTCTCTCACTATCGTCACTGATGACAGGATAGATTTGGATAGCATTCCAGACGTACTTTGCTAATTGGGGAATGCCAAAGGCAATGCTATCCGACAATGCAGCCCAATTCAGACTTGTCGCAACACACTTGCCACAATTCTGGGATGCAATTACCAAAGACTGCAGCATTGAAGACAAACTGCAGCAAAAAGGGATAACATGACATTTCACGCCACCCAAAGTGCCTTGGTACGGTGCAACCTATGAAAGACTCATAGGTGTCTACAAACAAGCTTTCGAGCGAGTTATGGGGCCACACTCACATCATAAACTTAATTTTCAAGCAGCGCTTAAAAATATATAAGTTATGATGAACAAGCGTCCACTTTGCCCAGCTGTAGACAAAGTGGAGCAAGTAACACTTACTCCCACCCATTTCATGCATGCAAACTTTAGAAATTTCACCTTAGACCTTGATAAGCCAATAACAGAAACAACTGAAACAGCTAAAAATTTACAAAGTCTATGGAAAAAGGACAAAGATAATTTACAACATCTTTGGGCAGCATGGAAAGGCCTCTATCTCCTATACTTGAGAGATAGAGTTCCACAAGGTGTGAGTAATGTTTACCACACAGTGGCCTTCCAACCTAAGGTTGGCAACATAGTCCATGTTCTAGACATAATGTCAAAACCAGGAGTCTACAAGTTAGCAACTGTAGTCAACCTGCTGACATCACGTGATGGTAAAGTCCGCCATGTGGATGTCAGATTACCCAGCTCTAATATAGTCACGAGACCCATAAAGTTCTTGGCGCCATTAGAGTTGAGCACCCCACCCTCAGAAGATAGTTCACCAGAAACTAACTTCGAACTGAGGGAATGATTTGGAAAATGGAAAATACACTCAAGAGCTACCACTCTAATGCGGAACACCACATTAGAACCTAGCTATCTTTGAAGATATGGCAAAACTATTTGTTCAAAGCTTACTTTCATCGTCCAGCAACCCTTCGAGGATAAAGCGGGTGAAAGGTGATAGCGGATCGCGATCCAAATGACCTGAATTTGATATGATAAATTTATTATAAACCCTTTATAATAAACTTATTATCACAAGTTTGGAAACAACATTGCTAATTACTAATTCTTTTCTTACACAGTCACTCCTGAATAGCGCTAATAAACCGTCCAAATCCTGCTCCCGCCTGTAGCAATATTGTACTAGTTTATTATGCAATGCATCATAAACTAGCAGGAAGCAAATCATACAAGATGGAACCTGCATCAGATTCCATCAATAAGAAGAAAAACATATCTATGTTTCTTCGTCCATGCTTTATTATTGAAGCAATAATAAAGCATAAGACAATTTGTAAAAAAGTTGTAAATATGATTTTTGTTCCTATGTATATTTGGTAGTTATAATTTTTTATGTTTTTATGTTTTTTAAATAAACGAAAAATTGTATTCGAGTGTATGTACTTAATTGTTTCCTGTACAGATCATTAGAGCCTTATTACCAGTCTTGGAATATCGGTGATGGACACCGCCCCCAGTATTGTGGGGATACCCCCACGAGTCCTACGCCTGGCATGCGCAAAGGACACATGCCTACTGAAGAAATGTAGGTAGGCATGTGACCAGGCTGAGGCGGTTTCATTCCGTTGTCGCACAGTGAGAGAGAAAGGTGTGTGTCAACGGCTATATTTTGTTGTCTCAGGACGTTAAACGCACATTATATATAAGTATAAATCGTTAGTGGTTAGTTACCACTACTGATAGATCAACGATTAAAACAGAACAATAGTTACCTACCTAAATAAGGATATTAATACGTACCGGGGTACTATCAATGTTTAAATTAATTATCGTCAGATTATATGTATAACAACGTATAGCGTTTGATTATTAGGCCAAAATCGGCGGTTTTAAAAGATGGTAATGATTGCAATTTTTCACATTATTCTTCAAATCGCAACAGGTGCCCACGTTACATTCGACATAGCAAAACCAGTTGGCCAGCGAGTGATGCAGGTGGAGCTACGATGTGCCAAATGCGCCGAACCCAGATACTATCCGTTGAATGTCAGCGACACTTACACAGTCATCATGCAATTTTTCACGTACAATGGTGGCGACAAATTCACGATGATAAAGAGAGAAAGCCTGCACATGAAATGGCTGAAGCACGGTGAAACGAGTGAGTAGGGATCAGAGTTTTCGGCGCCCACCCACACCGTTTATTGGTGTACCTGTGGAGGGTGCTTTGTAAAATCCGTCATTTTCTACACGTAGCACAAGCATTTGAGAAAGTGCCGGCAATTCAGAAAATGAAAAAAAAATTGTTTCAATTAGCCAGGAAATTTTGAGCATTGTACCTACAATGAGCCCAGACCGTTTTAGGTTAATTGGAAAATCGAACATTTTTGGCTTAATTAGCTTAGCACTAACTAAGCTCGATGTAATGAACCCAAACCCATTTAGGCGACTTAAAAATCGTTCCAATTCGCTTAAAATCGTCAAACTTATTGAACTACTATAAATTTTTATAGAATGTCGGCTCTTTATTAATGACAGGCGTGTATTTTAGGCATTTTACAATCAACTCAAGCCGCTTTAGACTAATTGAAAATTGTGAAATTTCTTGTTCAATTACTGCCTAGCTCTAACTGGTCTTAATGGAATGAGCCCACACCTAGTTAGGCTAATTAGAAATCGTTTCAATTAGCCTAAAATCATCAGGCTAATTGAACAATTTTTTTAAAAAAATGTCGGCATTTTATAATCAACCTAATGCAATCGAGGCTATTGAGAAGTAAAAAAATTGGTTTTCTAATATAAAAAAAAAATTTTTTGGGCAGTAAGCTTTGCAAGAAAAATCAGATTTTCTTCGTTTAAAAATCACCTCTATCACCAACATTCTTCTTAAGTAATATATGTAATATTTATATTTTTTGTAAAAAATTACCAATATCACACAAATACGAAGCATGCGATAAAATATTCAAATTCCGTATTATTTTTTCAAAATATTTTAAAAATCATTATTTTTTTGTGAAATGAAAAATTATTCCAAATTCTAAACTGAACAATTTCAAAAACTACCCTTTCAAACCTTTTAAATAAGAATATAATGTTTGAGATATTTCTAACAAAATCAAAGTTTATAGGAAAATTTAAAAATACTGGGCTGGGTTTGGTCAACGGTTTCAACTGCAAAATTTATCTAAAACAAAAAATAATTTTTAAATTATCGAATAAAATTGAAATTCTCCAGGCTGACGGAGGAGGCACCTCCAACAGCCCCACATAATGAACCATAATACCAATAGGAACTAAATTTTAAAGCCTGTTAAAATACTTCAATTCAATACCTGTACCAAATTTTGTGGTAATGACTTGAAAATTATTCCTTTTAGAGTTACTAATCTACCACAAATACAACAAAATCGCCTCTACCAGATGTCATGTAAAGCCTATCTGCACCAAAATTGGTATTTATTGTTGTTGACTGAAAACACGAATGTATACCAAATTTCAGACCTATCGATTGAAAATTGAGACCTGTACGTTGTTCGATAAGAAATGCATATAAAGTGACCTACCGGATGGATCATGCGTCCGATCAGTACCTAAAACAATAGGGTTCTTCTTTAGGTAGATCCGAATATGTATTTCAAATTTCCCAACTATCCGATCAAAATTACGCCTGGAAATCGATTCAACCCAAAAGGGGGTACATATTAAAAAAAAAAAAAGGATTTTCAAAAACAGTGCCAAAATGCTCACAAAATCATGAAACGAAAAACGTATCTACCCACAATTTAACAAGTAGATTTAAAAAAAAATGCTACATAACATTAGATATTAAATATAATAAACCTCGGCGGGTTTTTTTTTTTTTTGTATAAGAAAAATAATTTATTCATTTTCCAAATAGCCTCGACTGAATTAGGCTGGTTATAAAATGCCGGTATTTTATAAAAATAAATAAATATTGTTTGATTAACCTGATGATTTTAGGCTAATTGAAACGATTTCTCATTAGCCTAACTAGGTTTGTGTCACTCCATTTAGCTTAGTTAGAGCTAGGCTAATTAAGTATAAAGAATTTTACAATTTTCAATTAGCCTAAAGCAGTTTTGGCTGATTGCAAAATGCGTATAACAACATGCCTATCATTTAATAAATAACAGCATTTCATAAAAAATTACAGTTGTTCAATTAGCTTGATGATTTTAAGCTAATTGGACGAGTTTTAAGTCGCCTAAATAGATTTACGCTCATCACATTAAGCCCATATAGTGCTCAGCTAATTAAGCCAAAAATGTTTGATTTTCCATTCGGCCTGAAATGGTCTGGACTCATTGGAAAATGCTTAAAATTGTCAGGCTAGGTGGAAGAATTTTTTTTTCATTCTCTGAATTGCCGGCTCTTTCGAAAATGTCAGCGACGTTTAGAAAATGACGGATTTTCCAAAGTGCCTACTACATACCCATGTTAATCACAGGGTACAATGAATTACGACAACTCAGTAAGACAGAAAGATCTATGTTCAGACAAAGAGTAGATTTTTACCACCGTAGGTGAACAGACAAAGAGGATATTAGAAGAAGTAGAAAAAGTGTCTAAAACAAGAGTATTAAGACTTCTGCCTTTTTTAGCTTTTTTTTTTAAATGTAATACAGAATTTGGCTGATCCATTATCAAAGACATAAATTTATAATAAAGAGTCATGGTGGAACTTTCAAAATTACAGTTTTAAACACTGCTACACAGAACACAATTATGAAACACCAATGATAACCTACGATAATACAAATAAAAATATATTCTTTGTCTAAACGTATTCCCTTTTGTTCCACACAACAGTGCCATCATTTTTGAACGTACCTACTGGTCTCTCTTCTATGCCTCTAACCCAGTAGCTGTACAAGGAACTTTACAAAAGTTAAAAGAGGACTCTGCATAGATAAACAGTGTGAATTAAGAGTTCTGCAGTAAGGAGGTAATGTGAATGGAAAATATTTATATACTGCAGTACTCTGGTAGTTATAGTCTCAGAATAATTTGAATTCAAACGAACCAATAACGACAGATGCATGTCTGTAGAATTCACATTTAAATTCTCAGCTTTCAGCGTCTCGCTATCGATGAGAAATGTATCTTGCTTCTGCATATTTTTCCACGAGTACGGATCATTGGAAAAAATGATAGTGCTTTTGAAATGTACATTTCTCCTCTCTAATGAAGTGTGTTTCTCATACATTTTAAATTATGGAATAAAATGTAGAAGGAGGTTAATCGAAGCTGAACCAAGCAGAAGATTGAGTCGCTCACTTTCTATACCAGTAACTCCAAAAATAAAAGACACTGATAGAATTACAAACTAAAGAACAGCATAATGTTAGTAGATTACTCCTATATCTACTATAATTATGAATACATGTTTAACTTGAGAATGAATGTCTCTATTACTGATTTAACAAATTGATTATTTTTTTTTTTTTATAATTTTATTTTTTCAACACTTTTAGTCGTGACTGACACAGATGCGGTGGGAAATTACTTAAAGAAATTAGAAATCATCTATCCGGAAGTAAGTGGAAGACTGACAATTTTAAACGAGTATTTTGAATCGTCGACATCATCATCACCGTTGTTAGCTTCGTAACCGGCCTTGTTATTCTCGATTAATTTCATAATAATCTGCAAATATTTCCGAACGCCTGGTTCCTATTAATAATAAATTAGTTTAATTAATCTTCCGGAACGTGGTGATTCGCTTCAACACACTGAAAAATGTGTGACCCGCCACTTCTATTCATTCACTAGCACAAGTAGACCTGTTATAAGAAGAAAAGTGCGTAAAACTTACACAACAATCGTTTGTCTACCATTATATTATATTTCACGTGAAATATAACACAGCTGTCAGAAAAAATCTGACTAAATTGACAAAAATAAATTGTACTATGTTGTTCATTTTTTATTTTAATATGTTGATCACTGTTAAAAACTTTATAAATAGAATTGTATATGACAGTTTTGTTTGCGATTCGTTTAATGTAAATAAAAAATAAGGTAATAATAATATATTAGACATAATTGTTCAAAAGCGTGTTCACATTCAAGGGAAATATTGCAAAAGGAGCACGGTAAGTGAGCAATTCCAGATTAATGTAAACTTACTTTTGAACCTAGATGAAGAAGATATTTTTAATAATCCATGATTCGAAAGTGACAAAATGTTAATTAAATGCTTCATAAATATTCTTAATGGTGGAAGTACTTTTAAAATAATAGAATAGGGTGAAAACACAACATTCACCATCAGAAACTGTGGTGCTATGTGTAGAGTGTATGACACATATGCAGGTGGTTGAAGGTTTGAGTTTAAACTCAGGGTACATTTTTAAAAAAAATATTATTTTCATAAATAATTTCAATAGGGTGGTAGGTACAAAAAGAAATAAATATGTATATAATATTACAATTATTGAAACTAAAAGAAAAACATTATTAGTTTTGACTGCAGTCTTAGATCAACATTCTGTTAAAAAAAAAAGTTTACCTTATTACCTTACAACCTCCATATAAAAATTTTGACATGGAGGCATATTTATTCTTTACATCGAGGTTACGCTTGATCAATGAAAAGCTCTACTATCGACTTGCAAAATATCAGTGTAAGCATTGCATTTCTTATTATGTATGTATTATAAAAATTTTTTTATAATACACAATCAGAAAGGCAATATTTACAATT
Organism: Ericerus pela; assembly: GCA_011428145.1. Taxonomy (NCBI): domain Eukaryota; kingdom Metazoa; phylum Arthropoda; class Insecta; order Hemiptera; family Coccidae; genus Ericerus; species Ericerus pela. The sequence continues at coordinate 53,447 of WOFM01002191.1, forward strand.
GTATTTTACGAGTGAAAAGTAGTGCTTATCACTGATGAATGATGCAACCTCAATGTAAAGTGATTTTCCATTAACTTAAAATTTTTATATTTACAAAAAATTCACTGGCCTGACAGGCATTTGAACCTACAAGCTCTGCTTCTTTAAGTTACCACCATATCAACTATGCTCCAAACACTAGTTTGGAGTAGGTAGTCATTATGGATATATTTGTTTATATAATATATGATCAGAAAGTTAAACTGATATTTTTGAAGTGAAAAGTAATTAGTATCATTGATGAATATAATCTCAATATAAAGTGAACGCACCTCCATATATAAATGTGAAGAATTTTTTTACATAGAAGCATGTCCAGTTTACAACGAGGTAGAGGTTACATTTTCTAAATAAAATATTAAATCTGCCACAATAAGGAGGTTGATATTTTATTCAATTTTTTATAATTTTTAAGAAAGACTCATCATTATGGTAGAATTTTAACCTTTCATTGATTTCTGATCATTAATTATATAAAATATCTCCCTCAACAAGATTCAAAAGCGAGTTTACATGACTTGGAAATTGCTCACTCTCTTTGCTCACTTCACAAACTCCCTCACATGTAATCACTCACTTTTAAACTTTGGTGCGTAATATACTATTACTTTGGTTTTATTTTCTTCTTAAAATTGCTAACAATTACTATTAATACTTATTAATGGTTGTTTCTATGATTTTGTTATTTTCTGATCATTAATTATAAAAAATATCTTCCACAACAAGGTTTGAAAGTGAGTTTAGATGACTCAGGAATAGCTCACTTGTTACGCTTGTTTCACAAACTTTCCCTCGCATACAAAGGCGCACTTTTAAACTTTGGTGGGCAATGTACTTTGTAGGTACCCTTTATCAGAACGGGATGTACAAGCGCCTGATAGGGGGCTATTCCACTAACATTTTACCTCATTTTAGCCACTTATGCTCTGAACATTTCTTATGAAATGGCCAAAAGTCCTGCAAGAATCTCACAGAATCATCCAACAAGTTGATGTTTTCTTAACCAGCATTGTCTAAAACAACGCAGTGTTAGTAGAAGAGCTCCCCAGAATACGAAAATTAATTAATTTACCATCAGAGATAAAAGTAAAAATTTTGTGAATTAGTACAAAAACGTTTATTTTTTTTTAGAAGTCTTAGAGATGGCACACATTTGTAAAATATATCGAGCACCGTACAAGACTAGATTGATTTATTTGTTTGTTACTTTAGGTGTTCAGGCAGCACGGGGATTCAAACCCGTACTGGCTGAACATCTAAAACCTCCCTCGTTCACCGTCACAAAAGTCAGCACCGTACTCACTCAGCCACAGTGCCGTGTGATGGTGTACGAGGGAATGTGCGTACTTATATGTGCCGATGTAGTGTGGCAGCCGCCACACCACTCCCCCCAGTATAGCGGAGCGTAAATACGGTTACCTATACGGAGGCGCCTAGGTAGGGACATACACAGGAACGTGGCGATGCCACCCCTCCATCACTGCTCCATGGTATACGCCCACCAGCGCCGTCACGCACAGAAACGGCGGTGTGACGCACCACAGTTACAGTCGGTTTTACTAGTATCCAAGAGATGGCGTGAATAACCATCCCCCGGATCATGTCGGGGTCACCACTTTAGGTGTTCAGGTGGCACGGGGATTCGAACCTGTACTGGCTGAACACCTAAAACCTCCCTCGCTCACCGTCACAAAAATCAGCATCGTACTCACTCAGCCACGGTGCCGGGTGACGGTGTACGAGGGAGTGTGCTTACTTATATGTGCCGACGTAGTGTGGCGGCCGCCACAGTTACTTTATATGTTCTCACTTCATGCTCTTTTGAAATTTTAATATTTGATTGAATTGCATCCCTAAAAATATTTGATAACTTTTTGGGAATTTCTTGAAAACTTTAGATCAGAACTTGATCATCATTTCCCGTGAGACAAATCTCAGAACAACAGTTTGGTAACGAAGTGAATGCACTATACTAACTCGTACAAAACAGCAGATACTCACAATAATAAGAATTTCTCAGTGAAAATGATTACAGCTTTTCAAGTACCTAACAACAGTTTCGGACGTAATAAAGAGTACCTAATGCAGGAATAAACAAAGAATTGATCCGACTCTCAGTTCTAGCGTTCTTGAGAGTAGTCATTTGAAGGAGTTGCGCTGAGAAAGATACTTTTTCATTCATCTATCCTAACACCCTCATCATCCAATGTATTATTATATAATCATCCGTGCATAAAAGTAATTATTAAATTCCGCAGATCAACCAGCGTAAATGGATCCTGTATTATACTTTTGTACTTTTTATTATAACAAAGCAACACAGTTAAGACAGTGTTGATGTGAATCTAAATTCAGATTTTCACTTCAGAAAAAATTGTCACTAACGAGCAAATTGAGAAGCACCGAACATTTATAGAATGCATCATGGAATGAAATTTAAAAAATTCACACCACATATAAAAAAAAGAGAAAACCGCTAAATGAGAAAATTCAAAATAGAAAAGATGGAAGTTAGTACCCAAAGCAGCTTGTATGAGAAAAGGTTATAAATATTCGATCAGTTAGCCTAATTTGATTCCTTTTAATCATATGCCACGATTTTCTCATCATAAATTATAAATAAAAAAAAACCTAATGATTTTGACAAATATTATGCGTTGAGAACGTTTCCAAAAATATAAAAACGTCTGAGCAAAATAAAATTCATTCGACTAAAATATTTCAGTAAAGTGAATAACCTTCTTTTTCCAGATTCATACATTAAGAAATTTCCAGTGAATTAAATCGGCCAAAATACACGTCCGGCCGAATGCTGTAAAATTTTACCTTCGAAAACTGTGTTTTCTCTTCATTAATAATTAATTAATGTAAGTAGGTATCGCAAGTTCATTGAGCACGAGATAAATACTTTTCTATATACAAGTGTCTCGCTCCTGCTTTGCCACAATATCATTTCTATTTGTTATATTAATGTTTCTTACAGTTATGTGTTATGAGGCGTTGAAAACTGAAGTTGTTAGTGGCTGTAATAGGTTAGGGCATAGATTAGTGGCTGGATAAGCCGTGTTCAAACCCCTGCACTTGCTGCATTTTTTTGTGGAATTATTAATTGAAGAGATGATTGCTAAATTTTGATATTTTCACGTGTCCCTTTGAAGATAGATGTAAACATTCAATATTGCACATAAAAAAAAAAAGAAATAAAAGAAATCTCACGATTTAAGAACATGACAAATAACCCAATGATATTTAGGCACAACTGGCCAGAGATGCTTATCTTATACACTATGTCAACTATCTGTTCATTTTTAAACAATTGAATAATAGAAAATGTTCACTTCGTTTCGTTCTTTTTCACTTAATTCTCATTTTGTCTGACGAACCAACAGATTATAATTTTTCCAATCTTGTCTCCATAGTATTTTTTGGTTTTGTTTTTGATTTGAATAGTTTTCATCGAGTAATGTAATTTTAGAATTATAATTTTTATAGTTTCATGTCCGTTCGAGATAGTGAGCTAAAAAAAAGGTACCTAATAAATTTTCGGTCATAACTCGTTAATGAAAAAATATATTCAAACATAAAAAATTGTAGATGAAAGAACATTTTATTGTCCATAATAACATATCATACTCAGTTTTCAATGTACAGTCCTTCATTTACCAACAGCTGTACATTTCTACCAAAGGGGAACCAGTTTTCTTATATTCTCAACAAAATAATTACGATCGTCTTTCCTTGATCTACAATCTAACTTCATGCTTTACTTCATCATTTATGGCGAAATGAATGTCTTTAAGGTTCTTTTTCTAATTCGAGAAAAACTGTTAAGATTATCGAGGGAAAATAAATAAACAACCTTTTCGTACTTGTCACTTTATTGGAACTAACTTCTCGTACAGAGAAACGTTTTGAAAACTATACTAGGTCAAATACATGGTAAGAAGTGGAGGGGCTTATCTAGATTATGTGTAGACGATACAACAAATAATTTAACACCCTCCTTTAGTTTTCATAATTATATAAGGTACAATAAATTTCTTAATTTAACAAAAATTGGTTTACACAGTGACTTGGTAAAAATGTCAGCCAAGTTGTCAGCGGTATTAACTTTTATGACACGAACTTGACCTCGTTCAACGGCTTCATGGACAAAATGATAATGTACCTCAATATGTTTAGATTTCTTGGTAAAATTACCTAAGTTAGCAATACAGACTGCTCCTAAATTGTCTTCATAGATGCTCACAGGTACTAGGGATTCTGAAGGGAGCAAGGTGTTACACACACCGATTAAATAAATTATTTCAGTAACTACTGCTGAAAGAGCGATGTACTCAGCATGGGTGGACGACTTTGCAACATTCCCTTGCTTTTGGGTCTTCCATAGAATTGGATTTCCGTACATACGCACAACAAAGCCTGTAGTTGACTTACGATCAACCACATCACCTGCCCAATCAGAATCTACGAAAGCATCAAGACCACTCACACTATTTGACTGATACGTTAATTTAAGATCTCGAGTTTTGTACAGGTACTTCAAAACTCTTAGAGCATAAGCAAAGTGAGTATGGTCATACGAAGACTGAAAATGGCTTAAATAGTTTACACTAAAAGTAATATCAGGTCGCGTACCTGCACTGACGTATAGGAGAGCACCGATTAAATTTCTAAATAATAAATTAAAGTTTGGATTTTGGGACTTTTCTAACTTTAGGTGCATCTCCATAGGGGTGTCGTACAATTTTGAATCAATAACTTGATACTTAATGGCAAGTGACTCTATATATTTTTTCTGACTTAAGGTCATTACTTTAGATTTATTATCATATACTATATCTATGCCCAAATACGAGCTTACGTTACCCAAATCTTTCATTTTAAAGTGCTCAGCGAGCTTACGTTTAATACTTAAAATTAAATTTTCACACTTGCCACAAATCAATAAATCGTCAACAAATAAAATTATAAAAACACAATTATCCTTTTCTTTAGTAGAATACAAGCAACAGTCATAAGTGTTACGTTCATAGCCCAAACGAGAAACAAAGCTGTTAAAACATTCATACCAGTTTCTTGGGCTTTCTTTTAAGCCATACAGTGATTTCCGCAATTTTAACACTTTACCATTATTTGCTACGTTACTGTATCCAATAGGAATATCAATATAAACCTCCGAAACCACCGATCTATTTAAAAAAGCCGTTTCGACATCCATTTGGTGAATAATATAGCCGTTATGGCAACAAAAGGAAAGCAAAAGTTTCAAGGTGCACATACGTGCGATGGGCGAGTAAACGTCATCCAGTTTGTCTTCCTGCTGATAGCCCTTAACAACTAGGCGAGCCTTGTACAAGCCATTTGGCTTGACACGGTACACCCACTTAACACCGAGCGCCTTCTTACCTTGTGGCAGGTTTACCTGTTCCCAGGTATCGTTTTCCTGTAGGCTCCTAATTTCTCTATCCATAGCCTCCTGCCACAAATCGGAGTCCTGACTAGACATTGCTGACTGAAAAGTTTTGGGAGCATTGGCGCTACAGACATTCACATATACTATACTATCACTAAACTTTGCCGGTAGCATCCTTTCTCGACTTGACTTACGTAGACTACTAACAGATGCCTGATTGCTATCATTTTGTTGAGGTTTGTCCACCTCTTCCGGCAAAGTATCCGAAATTTCTTGAGACGTTATCGACCTACTAGCTTCAGACACTGGCTCTGACAGCTCCAACTTACTGGACTCACCCGCCTCCTCGTCCCGCAACGATATACACCTTACATTTTCTTCTACAATTTCTACATCACGAGTTACAACAATACGATTATTGATTAATACTCTGTAGCCCAAGTTGGTGTAACCTAAAAGTACACCTAGGTCCGCCTTTTGGTCCCACTTGGAGCTACGTTTAACATCTGGAACACGGGCGAAAACACGACTACCATACAAACGCAAATTAGCACCACTCGGCCTTTTGCCAAAAAATAATTCGAACGGAGTTTTACATTCAGCCGTATTGGCCAGCGAACGGTTCGTTAAATAAGCTGCGGCCATAATACATTCAGGCCAAAATTTTCTATTTACCCTAGCCTCAGCTAAAAGACATCGAGCTTTGTCCATAAGTGTCCGGTTGTAGCGTTCAGCCGTACCGTTTAATTGGTGGACATACGGTACGCAGGGTCTCAAATAAATTCCTTTAGCCTTAACAAAATTTTTTACTTTACCATTTATATACTCTGTTCCGTTGTCGCATCTAAGTTCTTTTACTCGTTTATTTGTTAAATTCTCTACTAAATTTACGTATTCCACAAGATAGTCAAAAACTTCGGCCTTTGATTTTAAGCAATAAACCTTTACTAGTTTACTGTATTCGTCTATAAATGTTAAAAAGTACTTTTCTCCACCATATCCATCTCGATGTGGGCCATTGACATCAGTGTGGACTATTTCCAAGATGTCTTTGGCCCCTTCTCGATTATTATTAAATTTTACTCGTGACATTTTATTTTCTAGGCAAATCGCACATTTTAATTTTTCTGAACCTAAATTTCTTGGAGCTCCGTCTATTAGCTCCTTTTCACAAATAGTTTGAAGTTTAGCAAAATTTATATGGCCAAGCATTCGATGCCACTTTTCTTTTTCTGACATTACGTTACTAAAATTTACATTTACATTAGGCACCGAATTAGAATTTACGTTATCAGATGGTTTCATAATTTTAATACTTTCTAACCAAAATAAATTATTTCTCTTGTGTGCGACTGCAATTAATTCGTTTACACCATTAAAAATCTCAGCTACATTACCATGCTCGACAACTGTATTTTTATCTGCTAATTTACCCGAACTTAAAAGATTTGAGCCCATACCCTTTACGTACAACACTTCCTGGACATATACCGGAACAAAATTTCCATTTACATCAAATGAGACTCTTACGTTACCTACCTTTGTGGCTGCTAAATCTCTACCATCGCCTAATCTAACCTCTATAGGTATGTCTAATATTCTACAGTCCTCAAAAAAAGAATCGTCATTTACAATATGTTGCGAGCAGCCACTATCTAACATCCACAAAATACGAGTTTCGATTTTCGACATTGTACAAACAGGTTTATCAAGATTTAATACATTTACCTCGGCTACGAAACAATTACCGAGCTGATTGTTCGACTGATACGAGCCTGAACCTCGACCACTGCTGTAACCTGTACGATTTCTGGAGCCGGATCTCCATGCCCCACGGCTACGATATCCGCCCCTTGAGCCTTGACTTTGACTACTATGACGATTTGACTCATTTCCACTGTTACCAGGGCATTCGAACCGACGATGGCCCTCTTGGCAGCATTTGTAGCAGTTCATGGTAGACAAATTTCTCCCGCCTCTGTTGCCACAATTCGCTGCAAAGACCTGCAAATTTACGCTCGCATCATTGGATGCCGACTCACTGCCATTACCATTCGTTTTGGCCCTGACAATGATTTTTGACTTGAGATATTCGACGACATTTTCATCCTTTGGCAGCACGTCTATTAAATCACCCAAATACGCGAATGACTCCGGCAAAGCGAGGATGAGATAATTTGCTCTTTCATCTGGAGTAACCTCAGCTCCTGCCGCTTTAAGATCGTTGACAGCCTTTTCAAATTCGTTGAAAAATTTTGACGGATCGGCACTTTCGTCTAGGCGAATGTTCTCTAACCTTCGACGAGACACAATTTGTAGAGCTGTCGACCGCTTTAAATACAAGCTGTCGAATTTGGCCAGCATATCAAATGCAGTTTCTTCCGAGTAGATTGACTCGAGTTGTTCATTCGTAATGGCACTGATAATGAAGTTTTTCGCCTTTACTTCCATGTTTAACCAGTCCTCATCTTTATCGCTGGCGGTTTTCCTTCGTACCACAGCATCCTTGCATTTTTTAAGTTATAAAAAGAGAAGCATTCGAAACTTCCACTTCTCATAGTCCGAACCATTAAAAAGAGGAATTGTTACGTCATCACTACGAAAAAAACGACATTTCGGATACAGTAAATCAAATTTACAAACGATTTTAACAGCCTTGCAAACTATTGCAATATTTTCACGTTTGTGCCGAACCGAACTGAATAACCAACGCTAGGCTACCATGTTAAGATTATCGAGGGAAAATAAATAAACAACCTTTTCGTACTTGTCACTTTATTGGAACTAACTTCTCGTACGTTTTGAAAACTATACTAGGTCAAATACATGGTAAGAAGTGGAGGGGCTTATCTAGATTATGTGTAGCCGACGATACAACAAATAATTTAACAAAAACTGAAAGTTGCGGAGTCCCAAATATGATTAATATGAAGGGCAAGGAATGGATTTGATTTTTAAAATTTCCAAGAATCTTGGCAGTAGCGCGCAATGCGTAGGAGTACGGCCAAAAGTTCAGATATTGCAGATCGAAGTATTGGCTACTCATTGGATTTTCAAAAATGACTCGAATGTCTTTTCAAGTGTTTCTATGTGGGTCGGTACTGCTAAGATTTCACTATATTTCTAAGTTTCAGGATCCAAGTTCGGTCATCACATCCAAGTATTTCAAGTAATTTATTCCACAACGCACGAACAAACGAATGTTTTAGACTGAAGGTTGCATTCTGAATTTTTTTGATCGAATGGAAGTGAAAGGCATTCGTTTCATCGTGAATGATGACGTAAAAGAGCATACCATTATTTTACGATGGATGATGATGATGACGAAATTAAGGACGCAGTGAAACTGTGGATCAAGGAAAAAAAACGTGAATTCTTCGTTGATAGGATGAAACAACTGATTCACAGTTGGGATAAATGCGCAGTTGTAAATAAAAACTACACTGAAAAGGGAATATACTTACTCTTGTAGCCCATAAAATGAAGCTACTTTCATGCACTTATTGTTTTACTCAAATAGGCCCGCCTTTTTTCATAGGCATCGAGTTATGATCGAGAGTGTATTACTTTTCAGTCAACCTTTGTATCGTACTCAAAAAGCTTCATATTATGTTCGCGTTTCTAGCAGATGGAATAAAGAATAGACATACGGTGCGAGCCCACCGTGCAAAAAGCTGTACTCGTCAATGGGAGACGCAAACTTCGTAGTAAGAAAAGACACTTTTTTAAAAAGTGCCAGGCTTCTTTGCCTCAAAGGCGACCTGTATTCTCTGTCTCCTTCGCGCAGCGTTCCATTATTTGGGTAAATATAATTAAATTTTTTACACGAACCTAACAATCTAAGAGTGGGTACAGATGGATCCCATTACACGTTCGTGTTTTAACTTTTTTTTTTTACGTTCACCCCTTGAACCAATTTATATCCTCATTCTTTATATGAATGTTTGGAGAAAAAATAAAAAAGTAAACAAAAACGAGGATAAAAGATAGAGAAAAAAGGGGTAAAAAAATATGAATAATAAAAAATGATGAAGGTGCTAACGGAACGAACGAATAAAGTTAATCAAATTAAAATACGCTTTTGCCGGCGTCGAACGGAAAACTCTTTAAGACTCTAAAAGCGAACCATCGGGTCGTTTTAGTTATTAATTACGACTTCGTACGTGAAACTTAGTTTAAATGCGACTCGTTATTAGGCAAAGGATATATGCGGTTAAAAGGAGGCGAAATTTTACGTAGCCATGGTAACGCCTTTTTCAATCCTTAAAAATCTTGCCAGCACACTCACTCTCGTCTCCCCACCCCTTCAAATCGTCTTTGATACCTTCCTTTTTCCATCATTCTCATCCTGTCTCCTTCTATTACCTATTTTCACATACTGTATACTACACATTCTCTTTCCCCTCTGCTACCGTGTCGTGACGTCATAACACGTGGCAGAATTAAGGCAGTACACCAAAATAATTCTTTGTTGTTTCCATGTTGTTTCACATGGCTTTTCTTTTCTTTTATGCTTTTTTCTTAAAATACAAAAGGAAGGATCGGCAAAACCGATAAAGAACAAAGAAATGACAAAACAATTAAGATCGAGTTCAGAAGAAGAGAGCCTTTTGCAAATAAGGGAGCTTATATTATTTTGACTGAACCTAGTGGCAAAATAGGATTGAATTTGTGGTTGATCAATGTTGAGAAAGTGGTTGAACAATACATTATGGTTTAAATTCAACCAAGTATTGATATATAAATAAATATTTAAAAGTGGGTGGTTGAAAAACTGTATTAAACATGGTTGCAAAAATGTTTATTTTTTTTAATTGTTAATGTATAATTGAAAATGTGTGTGGAATACCTTGATGTGAGAGATATTCTCACAGAAGGAAATTCAACAGAATTTAAGCGTGTTCAGCCACTTCGTACACAAGTACGGGTAAGCCAGAACCAGACCAAACACTGGTGATTTTAGAGCCGATTTGGGTGGTTTATATACGGCTTATTTACACGCACACAAACACATGTACGTAAGAGAATATGTACGTTGGTGAAAATGGCCAGGTCGCATCATCCCCTATTGAGATAAGAGATGGCTGGCCAGTTTGTGTACAAATCGTGACATCATCTTATTGTGTCACGATTCGGTACTCGTACATTACCTGCAAGTACATACAGGTAATTACGATCGAACAAGTTTTGTGTGTTTAACGTCACAAGGACGATTATTTGCCTGCCCTTTGGGGCAGCGACTGTTGTTGAGAGGTCTGAGCCCCTTTACCTCATACCAGTGAGTCCCCACAGCTACTCCCCCCAGTTTTTGTGCTGCAAAAATGATCAAATTGCGCAGGCCTGGGGGGACTTGCGGGTTTATGAGCGCCTCTTCTGGTCTGCCTCGAACTTGGCTAGTGTGCTTCCGACAGCAGCGCCGACGCATTCATATGATTGCCATCTTGCGTCAGCACGCGCCTGGTATTGGGCACGACTGCCTTCTCCCCTACGCCTAGGTGAAACGATTTTTTGTGTAGGCGTATGGGTGGTGGTGGGAGTGAGCAGGCAACGGTTGCCTGAAGAGTGGTTTTCTTAGCATCGGGGAGTTTGAAGTCTCCGATGCTAGGGGGGCCATCTTCGCCTTCTTGTTCGCTGCCCTCTCTGCTGTGAAGAGGAACTTCATCGGTTCGCTGGTCTCTGCGGGCTTCGACTCCAATTTTGGGGGTTCCGGAATTGGGGAGGGTTCCGGTGGTGACTGGGGAGGAGAGACTATCAAGGGAAGCGGAGTCGTCATCTCCGCTAGGACTTTGTCTATGGGAGGAGCTGTGTCCATGAGCAGCTCCTCCTCTATCCGATCCAGCTCTGTTTTCTGCTCGATTTTCCTCTGAGTTTGTGAGAGCTCAGCGGTTCTTCGAGCAGTCTGGGAGGTGGCGGACTTTAGGATGATATCAGTTGGCAGTGACATTAGAATAGGTTGTTGAGGAAAAAGGAACCAAAAATATTATTTCAGAAAACACGTCCAAGATCTATGGCGGTTCTGAAGCGGGTGAATTTACTGCTGTTTTCAATTTATCATTACAGTTTCATTTCATTATTTTCACATCTTCTTATCAGTATGTAGAGGGGATAGCGCTTAAAATTGTCAGCCGTATGCAAGTTTTCCGGTTAAGTTCTGATTGGTTTAAGCAAAGTTATGCCTGAAATAAACTCATAGAATATATTTTTCAAATTTTTATTACAAAGGAACCTACGCTTGTGACATCACAACGTTGAGATTATCTTTGTGTTTAACGGTAAATGCACGTTGCGATGTTTATTTCCGTATCGCACGTGGATTTGTTTATTCCTGTCATTTTCTTTTTGTTGGCATTCCTCGTTTGCTAATTTCCGGAGTTTCTTTTGTCTCACGGAGTTCCGTTTTTCGTCGCATATTTTTTAGCGGGTTTAAACTTACATAGCTGATATTACTTTTTCGGGAGTAAATTTTATTTTCTTCGCATTAGCCTCTCAAACCTGCGAGAAGGATGGGAATTTTTACGTTTTTTACTGCCTAGGGGCCTGCCTCTTTTTTGTGGGCTTATGGGGGCCTCCGGATCGAATGTTTTAGTGGTAACATCGTCCGAAAATCTTAGACTTTTTTGATGTTTTCTGTTGTGAATTATTTATTTCACATTTTTCGACGGATTTTTCAGTGTTTGTTGGTGAATCCGTCTGTATATTTTCTACGTTCTCCTTCTGCAACCTTTTTATTCTTTTATCGTCACTTACCATGTATGCAGGCTTCAATCTATCGATTGAAATTGTTCGAGGTTCGCCTGCAATGAGTATCACAAAGTTTTTCTCATCTCGTGATACTACTTTGTAAGGACCAGCATATGGTTTCTCCAGCGCAGATCTCATTTTTTTATCTCTAACAAATACATGTGAAGTATTGGCCAAGTGTTTCGAGACATAAATCTTGGGCTGGCCATGGCGAGCTGCCTGTTTTAGGAAATTGTGGGCATCATTTCTTATATTTTGTACCATCATTTTGGGGCTAACTTCCTTCGATTCTGTGAAGAAGTCCCCTGGGAGGCATAGCTCTTCGCCGAATGCTAACTGCACTGCAGAGTGACCTGTATCAGTTTGTAGGACAGATCGAAGGGCTAAGAGGATGGTAGGGAGTACTTCTACCCATCTCTTTGTATCATGTGACATGATAGAGGCTTTGAGAGCTCTATGCCATCTCTCGATTTTGCCATTGGCTTGAGGATGGTAAGCTGTGGTATGACTGTGTTGAACACCAAGCTTATTAGACAGCTCTTTAAAGAGCGAGCACTCAAATTGGCGACCTTGGTCTGTGATTATGACTTCTGGTACGCCATACCTTGCAATCCAGGTATCGTATAACCTTGCAGCTACTGTAGGAGCTGTCATCTCATATAGAGGGATTGCTTCTGGCGATCGTGTTGCCCTGTCTATTATCGTCAACAGGTATCTGTGTCCTTGATATGGTGGCAATGGGCCTACCAAGTCCATATGTACAGTTTTAAACGGCTCCGTTTGTTTGAAGGATTTGAGGGGCGAGCGAGTGTGCCTTCCTTCTTTAGATTCTTGATAGTTCAGGCAACTGCGAGCCCATTTGTTGCAGTCAGACTTCATTTGTGGCAAGGCCATACAAACCTTGCTGAAATCATATTAGCACTACATTTTGGCCCAGCATGTGACAGATTATGTACACTGTTGAAAGCCAACTTGCGATATTTTATCGGTAGATATGGCCTATTCTTACCTGTACTGATGTCACATGTTAATAAAACATCAGTACCGGGAATTTTTTGCTGTCTCAATTTGAGAATAGTATCATCGTTCGATAACAACTCTTGCAATTCTGCATCCTTAAGCTGTGCTTTAGCTATTTCAGCATAAGGCAATTGGACAGGAATCGAGATAGCTTCGATTCTACTCAAGGCATCAGCTGGAGTGTTAAGTTCTCCACTTATATACTGAATGTCAGTAGTCAATTGACCAATATAGTCTAATTGTCGCGCTCTTCTCGTCGATGCCGGTTCTGCTTTTTGTGTGAAGGCATATGTTAGGGGTTTATGGTCAGTATACAGAGAAAAACATCTACCCTCTAATTGGTGCCTGAAATGCTTCAACGCAGCAAAAATTCCGAGCAATTCCCTATTGTATATGCTATAGTTCTTTTCCGTTTTTGAGAGCTTCCTCGAGAAGAAAGCTAGTGGTAACTTTTAGTTGTCTTTGTCAAGTTGGTACAGGGTTGCACCAATAGCAAAATCAGATGCATCGGTACTCACGCATAACGGCAGACTTTTGTCTGGATGAGCCAATAGAGTTGAATTTGCCAGTGTATCTTTGATGTTCTCAACAGCCTGTTCGGCTTCTTCATTCCATTCGAGTGGAGTCTTGCCTTTATTTTTACTAGTCATTATTAGTGCAAACAGCTTGCTTTGTTTGGCTGCTGCGTTTTTCATGCAACGTCTATAGAAGTTCAACATCCCCAAGAAACGCCTAAGTTCAGTGACATTTGAGGGTTTTGGGAAGTTCAATATTGACTCTACTTTGGTCTTCAAGGGGGAAATGCCTTCGGTTGAGACTTTGTAGCTGAGGAAGTCAATTTCAGTCTGTGCATATAAGCTTTTGCCTACGTTGATAGTAAGCCTGGCAGCGTGTATACACTGTACGACGGCTCTTTCATTCTTCTCATGCTGTTGCTCACCGCCTTCAGAGCATATGCAGATATCATCCAAGTATGCGTATGCAAACGGCAATTCCCTAAATAGTCCATTGATAAATCTCTGGAAAGTTGTTGCTGAGTTGCAAAGTCCAAATGGAATTAGAAGGTATTCGAATAGTCCAAAGGGGGTTATAACCGCTGTCATTGGTACGTCCTGGTCGGCCATAGGAATTTGGTGGAATGCCCAGTTAATGTCAATTTTGGTGAACATCGTTTTACCCTTCATATTCACATTGAAGTCCATTATATTGGGGACTGGGTAGCGATCAGAAACTGTTATGGCATTTAAGGTCCTGTAGTCTCCAACAATTCACCACTCTCCACTTGCTTTTTTGGTCATGTGGATAGGGGAGCTCCATGAGCTTTTTGAGGGGTGACATACAACCTCCTCAATGATGCGATGGAAATACTCCCATGCCGCTTTGAGTTTGTCAGGCAGTAACCTTCGTGCTCTAGCATGGCAAGGCTGTCCTTTGGTTTCTATGTAATGAACTGTATCGTGTTTGTATGTAGGATGCCTGCGAATTGATTGTTCAGTGACTCCAGGATAGTCAGACAGGATCCGTAAGAGTCCTCCATCGACTTTTGTGCAGCTGGATATGTTTGTGTACAGTCTGTCAGCATGCGTTTTGCAATACACACAATTTTTAGCTTCACTATTGATCAGTTTGCCGTTTTTGAGGTCAATGATCAGGCCATAATGTGCAAGGAAATCTGCACCCAGGATTGGGTTTGGAACATCAGCAACTGTGAAGGACCACGTCATATTTTCCTTAAGTCCGATGTCAACTTTGCTGGTCTCAAGTCCATAGGATGGAAGGTTTTGACAATTCACAGTACAGAGATAATATTTCGGAGGAAGTACTTTTTGGTTTTTACAAGTCTGCCCCTGAGTCTATCAAGTACCATCTCCTATTTGTCTTGTCCTTAACAAACAGGCGGCATGAGTGTTTTTCCGAGGGGTCTTTGGCCGCATAGATGGCCCCTCATTCTAGTTTGACGCCTCCTTGGTGTAGGATTTGCCCCACCATTTGCACCTATTGTTGCATTTGGTGGCCTCTGCGCCAAACCTGTTATGGAAGAAACAACTCTTTTCATCCCAATTTTGAGACTGGTTTTTGGGAGATGATGTACGTGGGGGAGTTGAACTCTGACCCTTGTTGTTGGAACTCAATCTTCTGTCTCTGGACCGGGACTGTCATCCTCTGCTATTGCCATTGTTGTTGTTGCTGTCTCTTGATTTTGATCGTTGTCGGCAGCTTCTATTGGATTTTGTTGAGCTTTGGCTTTTGTTCCATTTTACTTCTTCGGTCAACTGAGCTATTTGGGCTCGAAGTTGGGCAAGTTCTCCAGTCTCAGCAGATACTGCACTGACCACGGAATTTGACCTGGTGTATTCGAGTGCGTTATCTGCTGATTTTGCAAGGAAATCCAAGTCTGCGGAAGTATTTATCACAATCGAACATACGGCGGCTAGGCATTGCACAACACTTTGTGGAAGTTGTTTGCAAAATTGGTTGCCTATGACAGAAGGGGCTACTATATTGTCCGCCTTATGTCTCAATTTCACCATGAAGATTGAGGGTTTGTGATCCCCCATCTTCATACCACCCGTCACATCATCAATAATTTCGTTTTTTGTTTTTCCGAATAGATTTTTGATCTTCTTGACAAACCAGGCATATTTATCATCTTCTGTCGAAGAGCATTCCATAATATCCAGAATGTGGCGGACTATCTGTGGGGGCATGCCTCCACAGATGTAGAGATACCGCTGGTTCTGCTTTATATTTTCCATCTTGAACCTGCTTTCCAATAGAGTCAACCACAAGTCTACCTCATTGGGCAGAAATTCTGGGATCTCTATCCTCCGTCTATAGAAGTTGGGGTTTTGCCCTGGCTGCAATTGCAAAAGTTGCATAAACTGCGCCAAGACTTTGGGTGTCAGCTGTGGCTGACTACTACCTCCCTGCGATGGTTGTGGGTTTTCCATTGGTGGTGGGACCATCGCTGTGTCTTTCTGATGACAAGCGTATTCCACAGAACTACTCCTTTCCTTGCTGGTCAAAAACACTGGCTCCTGTGTTTGTAAGACAGGTGTTTGGGTCAGAACTTTGGCTTAAAATTCGACCACTTCTCAACGTTTTAACTGCTAGTTGTTCTTTATTTATTGCAGTTCCCAGTCGTGCTAATTCTGGGTGTTGAGGGCCTTCTACCAGATTTGTTAAATTTGTGGAGTGTCGAGTCAAAGTTGGGGGAGTTGGGGGAGGAGTCCAACCTTCTTCCTCCAGGTCTACTGTCTGGTTTCTCCTTGTTTATATATTTTAAGGAGAGGGGTACGAATTTCCACTTCAGCAGACTCTACTTCTACGACCTAAAGAGGTGTCTTAGTCTGCAAAAAAATTTTTGTATTTGCCGAGCAAGCGAGTTTCTCGCCAGCGCACCGCTCCAAATTTTTGTAATATCGCAACGCACCTCAAGACACCTCACGACGTAATACCTTGTTGTGAGAGATATTCTCACAGAAGGAAATTCAACAGAATTTAATCGTGTTCAGCCACTTCGTTCACAAGTACGGGTAAGCCAGAACCAGACCAAACACTGGTGATTTTAGAGCCGATTCGAGTGGTTTATATACGGCTTATTTACACGCACACAAACACAAGTATGTAAGAGAATATGTACGTTGGTGAGAACGGCCAGCTCGCATCATCCCCTATCGAGATAAGAGATGGCTGGTCGGTTTGTGTACGATTTGTGACATCATCTTATTGTGTCATGATTCGGTACTCGTACATTACCTGCAAGTACATACAGGTAATTACGATCGAACGAGTTTTGTGTGTTTAACGTCACAAGGACGATTATTTGCCTGCCCTTTGGGGCGGCGACTGTCGTCAAGGGGTCCGAGCCCCTTTACCTCATACCAGTGAGTCCCCACAATGTGATTGTAAATATAAAAATTTACCTGTTTTAAAATTTGGTTGTAAAAGTAACTCTGACTGTGTTTCAAAATAGTTAAAAACATGGTTGTAATTAGATATCTAATAATACTAAGGTTAAGAAAGTGGTTGTAAAAGTAATTCATAATATGGTCTTTAAATTGATGTAGGAGTTTGTAATAAGGGTAGATTTTTCACTCTACCAAACAGTTTACTTGAAATCTGGAATTAGTTGACTTTGGTATAGTCACAAACGCCGCAACAAAAAAAAAACCAACGGTGCTGCTAGTTAAACCATTATTCGCCGTTGTCGCAATTTGAAGATTGTATAGACATGTACAAGGTTTGGGAAGGACAAAAACAAAAAAAAATTATTCAGGTATAAACATACTACTTTGCAATGATAAGTTTTGAACTTTTCAACTTCAATAAAATAATATAAAACCTTTCAAACTCCCACCAACCTTATACTACAACAATAAAGCAAAAGATACTCTCAATTTTCGATCCACACTTTACTGTGTTGGAAGAACATATAAATTCATTTTGTCCTGAAGCCTAAAACACAGTACATAGCTGCTAGAAGTTTCTTACACTATAGCAAATGTTACGCGGTGCTAATTTAAGTTTTTGTCATTTTTAGCAAGTTTGAAAACCTATTATCATTTTTTGATTTCCTTTGCTCATCAAGTTCATACGGCCAAAAAATTGAAGCAAGTATTAATACCAATCAGTATTACCTTTCTAAACCTAAATACAAACTACCAGTCGCCAGTTCATTTAAGATACCTACAGGTTTTGCTCTAAATATTTTTGGATATTTCAGACAAATGGAATGTGTAAGGAATTAAAGGCATCAAAGTTATTATTCTATTTGCTGAGAAGGTCATTTTATGAATAGACACAAATAAAGTAATATTATTTTTTACGCTCACTTAAATTTTTTTCTCCTTTCATCAATTATGGTTATAGTAAGGCATTTTACCTACTTGTATGTTCATGTCGTGATGCTAATGATGACAATGAATCACCATGTTGAGCTTTTTTGTCATCTTCATGTTCTTCACACTGGCATTTTTAGGCTTAAGACCCCAAGCTGACAAGGTTGCAGCCACGTTGCAAAATTTGAAGAGGCTGATGTGAAAATTACATCTCAATATGAAGGGGGCGGTGTCGGTACCTCATGCTCGTTCTAAGTGGTGTAAGAAAATATTTAGCCCATAGGTGCAAAATACCTAAATTCGCTTCTGGTTTTTGAATATGTATAGTAATATTACAAACAATGGTGTATACCCCTCCACACAATTTCATCATCAAAGCCGTGTTCGATAGAAAGTAAACTTGAACCATTATTTGAGGTTTTGTGTGTTAGCACCGATTGGGGATGGACCGATTTTGGGAGCGGCAATTGTTTAAAAATAGACAGAATTTCAAACATGTTAGATTGGCTAAATCCACTCACTTTGGTTTCCAAATAAATTTATAATTTTTTGACAATGGGGTGTGGTCTGAATGTAATTTTTTACAGATGTGAAAATATTCGGCATGTACATACTTTGAATTTATATGTTGATCAAGTTCAAAAATAGCTTAAGCCGCCCATTAGTTTCCGAATTTTGATTTTTTTTAAAGTTTTCATTGGTGCTAAATTCTTAAAACTTACAATGAACGCAACCCACAATACACATATTTATAAATTCTGTCTATTCTAAAACGAAACTACTTTCTATTTTAAATGGAACTCACCTTTCCAACTAACCATCAGAAAAGTAAATTTCGTCAAGAATAGACAAAATGTCAGAATATGTATATTATGGATTGTGTTCATTATGGGTTTCAAGAATTTTACACCTTAATAAATACTTAACAAAGCCCTAATTTGGAGAACAATCAGCGGATTGGGCCCATCTTTCAACTTGATCGAGACATACACCTAAAGTATGAATGTGCCAAATTTTGTCCAAATCCGTGAAGAATATTCCCTAGAAATTTTGAATTCAAACAGCCGCCATTTTGAAACTGCTGGGCCCATTTGACTCATCTTTGAACTTGATTTAGATATAAACTCAAAGTATACATGTGCTGAGATGCGCTACGATTCGTAAAGAAAAGTGAAATTTTCACGAGTTATGACATGCCACCCTACGCAATAAGTAGATTATCACGAAATCTACCTTAAAAATTAGCACACAAGCCTCTAATGTATAGGGTTGATTTTTTTGAAATTCATCAAAATATTTAGAACATTCAATTAAGTACAGATTACATTTTCCCAACACATTTCGCTCAACCCGACATAATATTACTCTCAAGTTTTGTTGTAGGAACTAAGACTATATGCTTATCTTTTTATTGCAAATATCACGATCAGAAGACTCCAACAAAAATTACAGAATTTGTCGCCTCGAACAAACTTACTTACTTTACATACTATTTTTTCAACTCTTACCTTTCATTTGTACAAAAAATTAGGCTACGTTTTTCTCATTGTCACTTTTTTTAGGTGGGTATTATAAAAAAATAGTGTATCATACAGATGCAAAGCGAGTGCTACTTCTGTAATTCGCAATACTTGCCTTGGGCCCATCCTGCAATTATTACACTTGTAATAATCACTTACTTCTCCACTTGTAAGTATGATAAATAGGTACTTACTATTTTTTTCAAAGTTGATGTTAATGAATTAATTAATTAACTAACTTTTTTTACATGTGATTTCAACAGAAAATAGATAAATCATTAGATACCATAACATAAAACAATACTGATGCGCGTTGAGTTCTATTTTGTAAGTATATATTGTTACATTTAATGGTTACCTAGTATACTGGGTAAACCATTTGTTACGCACTTCCATCTTTTCTTTCACTTTAGAAGATAAAAACGTATCATTTCAGTTGTACTCTCCTTGATTTTTAGTGTAGGTACATTCTAAATTTATCAATAAAAATTATTTTAAATCCGAAAATACCAAAAACTTGACCTTATTTTATTTTCTAAAACAATAAGTCTCATTTTTCTCTTTATATTTTAAAACTATAAATAAAAATTCATGGGTCAAACATCAGACTCGGGTGAGAATTGAGTATGATATGACCCTAGTGATGTCACTTATTTTATTAAAATTTTCAGAGTGTAGGCAGCAGCATTTACATTTCGATTTCTGCTTCCTACTACCACTGTGGCAATTATAATCCAAAGTGCATTATTCAAGAGATATTCTTATGCCATATCTTTGTCAATATACTAAGTCAAATTATCATAAAATTTTTTTTAGTTTCAAAATCTTGGAAAAAAGTTAAGGTTCACCTTTCAATAAAAAAATTATGTCATCTCAAGTTTAATTTGATATTTGATGAGGCTGAAAATAATTTCTAATGATAAAAGCTAAATTTAAATCAAAAAGTAAAGTGAAGTCATCTTAGAGGACTTCTTTCTATCTTCTAGAAAAAAGCGTGTTTGTAACGAATAGACCACCTTGTTAACAAAAAATTCCTTATCTCTTTTTTTATACTACTGCGTATATATCATTAATTTGTCTTAAGAGCCTGCTTCATTTCATTTTATTTTATTTTATTTCAATAAGAGATTAAAAGTCTGCCCAATCCAATTACAAGTTGGGAAGTAGAACTTGAATTTTTTTTTCATTTTGTTTTTTGCGTAATGTTCCTCAATAACTTGAGCTCATTTGTACTTATCTCTTTGTTTTATATTATTAATTTTTTCTCAAGTTTTTTTGTCTCTGAAATTTTGGTCAATACACTTTTCAACTAAATTATTTTGAAGGAATATAATCAAGGTGGAATTATGCTAATTGATAATTCAAAATTATTATGATAACATAGTCCAATTGAAGGTTAAAAACTGGTTTTATTCACATAATATACTAAGAAACAAATTTTGTAACAATTAGAGGGAGGACGGGTTCAAAAGTGATTGTCATTTGAGGTTAAAAACTGGTTGAATATTATGACAAAATGGTTGCAATAATTAGAGAGGAAAATGGTTGAAATGTGGTCATAGAGTAAGGTTGAAATCTGGTTAAATATTATGATAAAATGGTTGGAGAAATTAAGATAGAAAATAGTTGAAAAACTGTTGTAGTTCAATATTGTATAAAGGTTGAAATTCAACACTGAACCCGGTCTCAAATAAACATATTTTCAAGTACTATTTCAACTTTACTTTCAATCATAAAATTCAACACTTTCGTCAAAATATGGTTAAATTTTGCCACTAGGGATAATATATTTTGAAAACTATTTCCATTGATTGGCAAAAAAAACAAAAAAAAAAAAAAAACTCTAGCACAGCAAGCCTTGCTAGAATTTTCGAGAGAAAAAATTATGAATTTTGATGGTCACATTAATTGTCTGTAAGTTTATATCCGTTAATGGTATGTTATGGTTGTATGAAATGTGTTAGCTGCTGACAAAAAATTAAACAATGTGACATATAAAAGTTTTTTTTCTTGAAAAAATGAAAAATAAATTAAGATGATAAAGTATGGTACATCATCAAATAATTTAAAATAAAACCAACGAAATATAATAAAGTTATGAAATAAAATAAAAACAGAAAACATGAGCATGTGGTTAATTTTTGTAAAAGGAAAAGTTCATGAAAATTAGAAAAAAGAGCGAAAAAGAGATTTACCGAAAACACTGACAAATGAAAAATGTTTTTAATAAGAACAGAGAATGTGATGAAAATATCTCATATCTACAGAATTTAACTTTTTATTGGAACCTAATTGTCAAGTTGGGTCAAGAAACTCAGATTTTTTGGTGCTAAACATCTTAACTTTCAGCTCTCAATGAAGCTGTGTGAGAATTGATGCCAAAATTTTTCTGAAATTATGAAACGAAAAACGTACCCACCCTTAACCCTGGAGGCTAATACCGCAAGATTTTATAGAGAAAACCTACTTAAAAAAATTTGTTCTGAATTTTGAAATTACACTGTTTGAAACCATCAAATACAAAAATTGACTTGAAGGAAATACCATCCTGTCGATCTACACGAAAACTGGTAGAATGTTACAATCAATTATAATAAATATTTGCTCAAAATTAAGCATTTTATAACCAAACCAAAAAACGAAAAGAAATGTCTTTACCGGAAATACCGCCCGGTCAATCCGCGCCAAAACTGACAGTATGCTACAATAAATTAAAATAAATATTTGTTTCAAATTTCATACATACCGTTTCGAAATTACGCATTTTTTGACCAATATGAAAAAATGACGTAAAATAGAGCATTTTATAGCCAAAATAAAAACAAAAATGGTGGTACCTGAAGAACCTTCAGGCCGATCCGCACCAAAATCAGTAAGTCTAGTCCTTGACTTAGTATAAATGTAGGTACCAAATTTCGTGATTATCTGATGAAAATTGCGACTTTTACGGTGGGAACAAGAAATACTATCTCTCTATCTATCTACCAATCTATATATATGAATTTGAGTTATTGGAGCCAAAATTTTCCTGATATCATGAAACGAAAAACGTACCCACCCCAACCCTGGGGGCTAATACTGCAAAAAGTGTAATAAGTAGATTTTCTAAAGAAACCTACTTAAAAATAGTAAAAGGACAGAAATAATAAATTTATCGTTCTCAACTTCATTCATAAGCTATGTTGAGTGTAGATAATTTGAATGGCTGTCATTTTTTTCGCGTGAAGTATTATCAATACTGGAAAAAATTTTATACTTTTTACTGAAAATAAATTTGGAAACAAGTTTCATCTCTGGAAACTTCATTATTTTTTTATGTCTTAATGCTGTTTTATCTGGCTTGGAATTGTTAGCAGCTGGATTTACCCAACGTCCCATAACTAATCGCTTACAAAATGCTTAGGTTACTAATGACAGATCATGATAATAATTGGGTAGTCTATGCAAATGGCAAAAATATGAGCTTCTTCGTGCAAATCTGAGAGGTGGGTTTTCACATTACCCCATTTACACAAGCAACAAAGGTAATTTACAATTTTATATTATTAAAAAAAGAAATAATTATAGATGAAATGGCTCCCTATTCGGGAAGTGAGTCATGCGAAGCTGGCATCACGAGCGGCTGGTATTATAGGTATAAAAATAGTTATACCTATTATATGCACCTTTTAGTCTTCTGTAGTACGTAAGTAAGTACCTGCAGATTGAAACATACCGAAGAGGAACAATAATTTTCCGTTTAAAAACGAAATTCCCCATTAATGTAATCTTATAAGCCACCTACTGCAAACTTCAATCGCTGTAGGACATATCATAAGCACTTCATCAGAGTTAAGCAATCAATTTTTCAATTTCAGTTCCGATAAAATTACACCTGGAATTCAGATTCAATTTTCAAAATTGCTATTCGTTCCCTCAATTTCGACTTTTCATTGTATTCTTCGTCCAAGAATTCTCCAAAACGCATTTTTTCCTTCAGCACAACTTGAGTCATAGTTGAAAAAAACCTGCTGAGAAAAATAGTTTAATAAAGCGAAAATTTCGACAATGTTTTAGATACCTACAGAAGACATGAAAGGGAAAAAATTCACGATTTTGTTTTTTTAAATTAATAATTAGGCTACTTTCAAGACCTAATGCATTTTCTTACGCTCGATTTAAATCGACGTCCGGAATTTTTTCACCTTACACCGTTTTCGAATTATACGTGTCAAAATTCGTCAAATTGTTAAGTAAATTTTCTTGTTTCAGTATTAAAATTTCAACGTTAACTTCTAAATGTGACTACTTAAAGCTAGGAATTTTGTACTACTATCTACAATATAATTTTGAACACTTTCAAAATGGTACAAAGAGTTCTCTACACATTCTGCCGGTGTTCCAGCGTTTATACTCGTACTTTTTGAATACTGTCCAACGGAAAATACAACTATTGCATTCAAGACAATGACGAGACCTGGGGAAAAGTGCTGATTCTGAATTGTAGATTACGAATATATAGGTCACTCAATTTCTTCTGTACATAATATATATACACAGTATTTTGTACAATTAAACAGCTACCTGAGATCTTTGCAATGTTGCCAAATCAAATGGCTTTCACATTACTGTTTAATGTTTTATTCCGGATCTCAGATGTCTGTTGAACGAAAAGTATTTAGTTGGTAGTTTCTGAAAAAATATATTCAACTTTTCAACAATTTTTGTTTCTTTTTTTATAAATGGGAGCTCCAGGTTTCTGGCTCCTCACATGACACAAATTTCAATTAGAGCCTAACCATTCATTTGTGCTTTTTATTTGTGCATCTTTGTGCTAAAATTTTCATTGTTTGTACTCAACCCTCCAATAACACTATGGTGTTCGAAGTTATATACGTGTAGAATTTTCAAAATTGTCTAAATTGGACAAAATTTGTCCCAATTGTTTGGGCTTGAAGAATATACTACAGCCAACATCTTCCCTTCACTCTGTTGCCCCTATTACATAAGAACAATTTTATTGTTTATGAAGGAGTCAAAATTCGAGCTGAAAATGGTACCAATCATTTGTGCTTCATTTGTGATTCACGAAAAACACATTATGGACATAGGCCCCTGTCAATTTAGAGGTTCAATCTGAGGAAAAGGGAAAAGTTAATCGGTGAGAAGCCAGAAACATTATATCCTCCAACTTGTAAAATTCCAATACTTAATTGGTACCATTCTTTTGTGCTTCGTCTGTGCTCGTTTGTGCTGGCCTATTTATCATTTGAACTCAAACCCTCAGTACGATGAGGAGTTTAAAATTTTATATACATATTATGTGATATTTTCAATATGGTCTGATTTGGAAAAAATTGGTACCAAATGTTTATGCTTATTTTGTACTTGAAGAATATATCATCTCCAACATCATCACTCCACACCGTTTCCCTCTAAATAAGATAAACTGTGTATGAGATGGTTAAAATACAAAATGGTCTGATCAAGCTGATAATAGTACTAATCATTCGTGCTTCAAGAACATGCTACCCTCAATTTTGTCACTCCATCCTGTTACCCATTTCTTAGGATAAACTTTGTACAAGGGGGACAAAACTCAAAACGGTCACATCTTATTGAAATTGCTATCAGTCTGTTTGTTTATGCTTCATGATGATATCACCCCTATCATCACCATTCTAGCCTTTCACCTTCCATATCGAAAAAACTATGAAAATGAGAGAAGTACCAAATTCAAAATTGTCTTAATATTCTTAAAAATTATATAAAGCAAATGTTTTTTTTTTTTTTTTTCATAAAACATACATTATGCATCTAGCTCCTGCTACTTAGGTGGTTTAGCTTGAAAGAAAAATAAAAAGTATGTACATAATATGTATATCACTCATTAAAAAAACGTCTCTACCATTTTGTTATGATTACTTTTTGCTTCATTTTTGCAAAGTTATTCTTTCATTTTTTTAATTTTTTGTCAAACCGTAAGTACCACAGAAAAGCTTCAAGTTTGAAAAAGGGGTAATTTTAAAACGCTCCGATGTGAATTAAAGTCTATTTTAAAAGTAGTACTATTAAATAGTTCTAATATTCCCCATTATTTGGTTCTTTTAATTCTAATTTCCAGCTTTATCAAATTCACTCTCATCTTTTCAAATGTATGAAATATTAGGAATTACTTAACGAATTTCCATCAACCTTCAACTTTTTCACCCAGTTTTCTTGCAAACGAGGAATTAAAATTGACTTCACAAAAGAATTAGGAATGGGGATGATGAAAATTATCCGTTTCATGAGAAAAGAAAATGATTGGTACCATTTTTTTCACTTTGATCTAATTTTTTTTATATATAATGTATATTTTGGATCTCATATGGAAAAATTTTTCAGTGAATTGAAATTGTTTGATGCAATATGAATTGGTATTGAATTTTGCCAAAAAATGGCGAAAAAACTGGGCTTCTATAATAAATTTTATACCCGGATCCCAGGTTGCCAATATATTATTCGGATGTCAAATATCTGTTTAACTTCTATGTATAATTATATATATTTCCACTTTTCGCTCACTTTAGCACTTTATGGGAATCAGTAGAGCCTCTGCTATTTGACCTACGGCAATGAAACTTGGGATAGTGTTAGAAGCATTCATGAGCTAAATATATGTGTTAAAATTTTTGAAATTTATCTGCTAGTTTAGGAGGAAGGGATTCTTTAAGTGTTGCAAACTCACCATGTTGTCATCACGATAACTCTCGTAAATTAAAAGATTTCAGCTTGAAATTTTTATGGCAGTTGGACTATTAGAAACTGGTTTGGTATTGTATTTGAGCGAAATCAGTAAACTGGTTTTCGAACGGCAGCCATTACAAAATTTGTCACTTTTGGAAAATAGACACTTACCGCGGTTGATGCGCAGCAGAGATATTTCATTCATAAGAAAATCGATTTATAATTTTCAAGAATAATATTAAATAACATAATGTAATCACTTCTCTAGTAGAAAAAATTTAATTCCTCCAGACAACATGTAGTCAAAATCTCCTAGCCTCCCACCTCCCAAAAAAAAAAAAAAAAAAAAGTACAAACAAAACAAAAAACACAGGTCCATCATTTGATCAAATTTTTGATAATTTAATCCAATAATTCACGGGTACCAGAAGAAGTGAAATGAGAAAACCAAATCATTACACCTAAGCAGGTAAATGAACAAAAAAACTTCGTTCAATTCAAACGAGATCTCTCAGAAAAATTAAAATATTCATCCTAACTTCGCTTCGTTCAACAGTGCCTCCTTACCTACTACCTATACATGTACATACTTACCAGGATCAATATTGAAAAGAATGCAACAGAATATGGACAATGAAACTCATAATCAACTATTTATTGCGCAGTTGATCGGCAAACGCTGCGCCTAATAATTTTTTGTTTGAATTATTCCCTTCTTCCCTCCCGCCTGCATCATTGAACATAGAATTTTCAACTGTCGGATTACATTCATCCAAAAATAATGTGCTGTACCGTTTCACATCGCTATTGTTTTAATAAAATTTCGTACTAATCCGCAGAACAAGCTTATAAAACAAATTTTTCTACAGGAAATAATTCTTTTTTTCCACTCTCAATTTCCAATGAAAGCTAATTCAATTATAACGTTATGTACGGCACCCGTTCAACTTGCGAAACTAAGGAATTTAATTATAACTTGAGAGCGTTGAGTGAGAAGCGAGATAGAAAGAGAGCGAGGAGAAAAAAAAACATTCCTTTTTTTTCCTACATGCCGTCAGTTTAGAGGCATAGCCTTTCACCAATTAAGCGTCAAGTCTCTACTGCGTAATTAGTCACGCTTTCAATTTGAGAATATTTTAGTTTGGTGAAAGACTTTCTTTCGATTATCTAAACGTGTATCAAAATTCAGTGGCTTAAATAAAAAAAATTCCAAAGTGTCAAACATTCAACTGCAACTTTTCGCCAAAAACTGAAAGTAACCGTAAATTCTTTCTTGGCATCAAAAATGGAAGGGCACCAATACGTGTCCGTTATTTCGATTGTACGAACACTGAGGAAGGAGAGCTGATAAAAAAATGAGCCAACATATGAATTTGTTGATTACAGATTACAGCTGCCTGATAATGGAGAAAATATACTATGTTGTCCAAGGATGTATAGCTGCACTGCAAACGTAACATCCTTACATATTAGTGGGCAGTTCAAATATGCCTGCAAGTTAATAAGTAAACGAAAACAAAACTAAAACAGAAAATGCAGAATAACAAGCGTCGAATATTTTCTGACTTATCCCAAAATGACTTGCAACCAATGGAAGTGTATGATAAATCATTTTTAAAATAGGTACATACAACTGTTGCGAGTGTAATTCAATAGTTTTAAATTACCTCAACAAATAAGATAAAATAGAAATATTTATCTTTTATTAAAATAGAATCTCAAATTATTACAAACACTTCAGAATTATACTTATAACTATTTCTTATTACTAGTGAAACCTAATGTCCATAACAGCTAGTATGAACCCTAACGTTTCTACTTGACTGTAGGTTTAGGAATGATCATGTCTTCGAAATGAAGATACGACATCACTTTCGTTTCCTTTGTTTCAATCAAATATGGCCAACCAAAAAGGTGGCGTGATATAGAACATCCGCCAAATATGATGACACATTATAGTCAGCATATCTGGTGGTGTCTGATCGTGAGAAGCTAGGTGAGATATAGACAGCTATTATTCCGAGAATTAGGAATAATAGTTGTCTATAATTTGTTCGACACGTTTTTGTAGACGAACTGAATCGTCTGTAAAAACAGGACGGAACAACAACAAAAAACGACTTTGTCTCTCTGTGGTGGAAATTAAAATTAAACTAAAATGTTTAAAACAATTTTTTATGGTATCTTCTATTTTCAATGCAAAGAATATCAATAAAAGAGTGGGGGATGGTGTTTCTATCGAGCCAAAAAAGGGGGCTCCATATCTTCAATTAGTCATCACTTCATCATTAAATACAGAATCGTACATTAGGAACATTCTGGATTAAGTGAAACATTTTGCGCCGTTCACAGGTGAAATTTTTTATGCCAACGCTAGACAATAATGCACGTCTGCATGCAGCACATGCAACACCTAATTTCCAGCAATAAGCGAAGATCAATCGCTGTAGAATGGCCAGCCTTGTGGTCAAAACTTTAATTCTACGTGACAAGTTTGGAGTACGTTAGGAAAACAAATACGGGCTTGAAACTACTTAGTTCATTCATTCAATGTATTTGAAACTACCCAAATGGAAGCATGGGGAAATATTACTCAAAGAAGATGAGAATGCCACAGCATTGTACAGAAGTCTTTAGGGTGAGAGAAGGTAACCCGCGGTATTAAAATTACGTTAAAATTATTATTTTTCACTTTTTTCATTATTTTTTGTTAATTTTTGACAGCAAAAAAACAAAAAAAAAAAAATTGACTGATTAATGCTTAATTTGTAAATCCTTTATTCTGATGAATTTCAACATACTTTTAATGGATTCTGAAAATTTAAGAAGTGTTATTAATAAATGTTCGGGGAATGCTCGATAGTAATTTCAAATTGATCGAATGTTTTCCTCACAATTTATAAGCAATTTTGTAACGTACTTAGGAACAGTCGGACTGAAACCTCTGTCCAGCAGCATATTTGTTTTACACTTTTTTTTTGTTCTCAATTTATTTACCTTCATAGGTACCTTTTTTCTTCATCTTTTGGCACCTTTTCGATTCGCAGTTTTAGTTCATGTGGTCAACCTGATATTTATATCGCTGATTTAAAGAAATAATTTACAAATATATTATCAGTTATTTACTGAAATCTTGCTTCATTTGGGCTATTTTAGGATGAACAATAATACAGTTTTGAACTGTTTTACAAAACTTGCCGTTTTAGAGCACTGCTCTGCAGTACCAACATGTTTTCTTCATCACCAACTGATTTAATAGAAATAAAGTTTCGACACGCATGCAGCCAAATTTGGTATCCTTTATTCTTCGAATATACAGCCGCCACTGCAACATCGGTGTTATTCCACTTATTTTTTAACCAAGTCTCAAAATTTATACGGATTTTCTACAATCAATATTTTTCGACACACTACAGATGGTAATTTGAATCCACGAACTTTCATCCCGTCCCAACGGCTCTCTTCAACAACATTTCGGATAACAAATCAAAAATCAATCAAATCCATTAAAACATTTCCGGCATCCGAGAAATTCCAAACCCTTTAAACGTTATCATAATCATAGCCGAAAGGGATGAAAGTTATTACGCGCTACGGTTTACAAAATTCTAATTTATGCACTATCATAATTTTCGCACGTCGCCGTCGAGGAAAAATTTTTCAACGATCCCAAATATGGTTTCAATCTTGGCGGAAATAATCCCCTTTCACCATCTTCCTTTCGCTTATTCCATACCCTACCTTACAGCGCCCTCCAAAAATTTTAGTATCCGACGGGAATAAATGATTTGGGTAACGAGTATAGCAATGTAATAACAATAATAACAAAAATGTAGTAAGAGCCTGAAGCCGTTTTGATACTTTCTTTTACAATTTATTTTGTTTATGTTTTTGATTTTTTTTTTTTTTTTTTCTACTGCTTTTGAGAAAAAAAGGGCGGTGGCCAAAGCGTGGTATGGAGTAAGAATTGAATAGCATTCTTAGCAAGTTTACAAAAAAAAATTCTATTATTCTAATGTACTTACAATCAACTGAAATTATCGTCTAAGATGAAGAAATGAAATTATGGTAAGTAATACTGAGAATTACGACAGTAAAATACTTTTAAGCAGGGCATTTCGAAAAAATAAAATAATTTTTCATCGTTCTAATATGATTATATTCGATATGAAAAAATATTAATATTTATATCACTATCGTGTAATGCATATACCTATATAAAGGACAATATTATATTTCGACGTAAGTATGGTACAATTCGCCTTTATATAGGAAATAGGTATACCTATATACAAATAACTCTAGCGCAGTGATACTTGACAATATTAAAACAAAAAATAAAGAAAATGAATAAAAAATAAAACCTATATTAATGCAATGCACCAAAAACGCTCGTAACTTCTTGCGCCGCAAATAAGAAAAAGATACTTCTAGCAATACAGTCAACTTGCTTTTCTCCAGCAATTTTTTATTATTGTTTTACATTTTTCGAGGAAACTACTACATCAGTAGTCACCAAACTTCTACCGAACTTGCACTCACATAATGACAATCTATCGTAAAAATTTCAACCCAATCCCTCCAATAGTTCTTTCAAAAACCGTAAACCAGAATTCTTTTCTAATTTTCCAGGAAACTACTGAATAAATAAGCACCAAACTTCTACCAAACTTGTACTCACATAATGACAATCTATCGTAAATAATTTCAGCCTATTCCCTCCAATAGTTTTTTCAAAACCGTGAACCAAAATTTTTTTACAATTTTCCAGGAAACTATTAAATAAATAAGCACCAAACTTCTATCAGACTTACACATATGTAAAGAAAATCAATTGTGAAACTTTCGACCCGATCGCTTTCGTAGTTTCTTCAAAATTATTGAAAAAAACTTTTTTTTAAATTTTTTGTTTTCCAGTTTTCTCCGAAATTATCAAACCAATAGCTACATCAAACTTCTTTCTGAACTGGTCCTTCATAAAATTATGTGTTGTGAAAATTTCAGCACATCCTTTTGCAGTTGAACCAAAAATTTTGCCTAGCTATTTATTCTTTTCTAGTTTTCTTGGAAACTACTGAAGCACCAAACTTTTATCAGATTTACACTAACATAAGAAAAATTTATAGTGAAATTTTCAATTCGATCCCATCTGTAGTTTCTTAAAAATCTTGGAAAAACCACTTTTCCAAGAATTTTTTGTTTTCCAGTTTTCTCGGAAATTACTCGACCAATAAGCACCACATTTCTTTCAGACCTGGTCCAATATGAGGACTACCTTTCGAAAAAATTTCTATTTTATTCCCTCGATAGTTTTCTAAAACTGTGAATCAAAAATGTAGGCGGTGAATCCGAATTAACTTCTGGTTTTAATATTGAGTTTGGTTCTTTTTATTTTGTATCTTTAGTTTTGATTGAATTTATAGAAATAATTTATTTAATAATATTTTTTATTTTTTTAGTATATTTTATAATTATTTATTTTAAATTTTTTTTTTTTTTTGTATTTTTGCCTATACATAACCTACATACATATATATACAAATATAAACTATACGTAAGGTAGTCGATTTTACAGTAATGTTGAAAAGTAAAATTAGGCGCATACGTAGCTTACAAATTGCGTAGATTATTAAATTACTGTCTTAGTTGAACATGCGCACAGTGTCTTATACAACATTATGAAATTTCTGTACTTCTGGATTTTTCGAAAAACTGATTGTCAAGTTACTATACTTCAACTGAACTCAGAATTTCAGCTTTGAAACAAACCTCTCCTATTATAAGCTTTTATTCTACTTACTACTACGATTTTAAAACATACCAATTACTGCAGTCAACCTTCCGCAAGAAAATAATGTTCATTTCGCATGAAGCTAAAGTCAAAAAAAATAAAAAGCTCCTCTTTAAAAAAACTCGGTTTTCCATCTAAAATTATTTAAATTAATGATTCCTCAGCCTTTATTTAAGCTAGAGAGCTGGGATTAGTGTTGATGGAAAGACAATAAAATTTACAAAATTTCGGTACAATTCTTTGCTCATCATCTTTGGCTGTTTGAAAATATACAAAGGTAAAAAAAGAAAATTAATGGATCTTTTTAGAATCTATAAATTTCTCTTCACGCACTCAATGATTCCTCAGCCACTATTTAAACTAGAGAGCTGGAGTTGACATTTCTGGAAAAAAGAGACAGTTTCCACACATTACCTTTCCATGTAATTTTTTCATCATCTTTAGCTGCATGAAAATAACCAATCCAAAAACGCAAATTAACGTAAAATTTGTCATATTTGGAATGTAGAGAGCTCCTTTCTTCGAATCAACAATTCCTCCCCCGCTATTTAAGCGAGAGAGCTGGAGTTGGTACTTTGGGAAAGAATAAAAAATTTTCTTAAATCTGCACATTCACCCTTAGCAACTTGAAAACGAACGAACAAAACAACGCAAATTTAAAAAAAAAAAGATGTGCCATTTTGTATTGTTTAAATACATTTTCAAAAATATTTTTTAGAAGGGATTGTTGCAAAAAATAATATGTGACACTTGTGCAAACCAGCTGATTGCTACTCGCGTGATTTGCATCATTCGCCTTCGGCTCGTGCTGAAAAGATAATGCACGTATCAAAATCACCTACTTCGTTGCTTGTATCACACAAATAACTATTTTCTCTCAAGTATTTTAGTTGAAACTAAGAAAAAGTGTAGGTAATAAAGAGTTCAAAGGTTCAAACTATAAACCTTTTCAGAGAAACAATTTAGAAAAACTGGGTGATGCTGCTACAACAGTGTGTGACGAAAAGGCGAGTTTTTTACGTCCTCCCTCTTCACCCTAACAACGGCGGAAAAGTGAGTTGAAAGAATCAGAAATACAAATTTTAACTATAACGATAATTTTATAAAATAGTGCAGAATTAGCGTCCGCTAACAAAAGTGGAGTGCAAACCAAATTTCGCCCTAAAATAAATTACGTCATCATGATAAAACGAGGAAAATAAAATATTATAGGCCTAGAACGCGGAAACGAATATTACATCATTATACATGAAAAGAGCGGAGTGGTGAACGCCGTTTTCTTATCAAGTGAATAAAAGAAAAATTGAAATAAAGCCACAAAAAGAAAAGTAAATATTATGCGCATGCTGAAAAAAATAGAAAAATTGTACCCTACTTTTTTCTCTTCATTTTTTTTTTTTCTTTCATTTCAACGAGCAATGGCACTAAACACCGTGATTTTTCAAGAACTCATCTCTTTTCAACGAGAAGCAGAGAGAGAGAGAGAGAGAGAGAGAGAGAGAGAGAGAGATAGAGACAGAAGGAGAGATAGAAACGTGCTGATAGAGACGGAGTGAGATAAAAACCGTGAGATGAAGACAAAAAGAACAAATGAGACGAAGCAAGACGAAAAGAGATGAGGAAACAAGAGACGAGAATGAATCTCGGCTGGTTGGGGGAGAAAAAAAATCGTTTCTTGTCGTTTAAATTGGCCGGAATCGCAGATAAAAATGTGAAAATGACTTAAACATCCATTTAGCGAGTAACTGGCGTTTATTCGGCGTCGCCTTGGAAGAAAAAAAAAAATCTCGAGAGAACAAAAGAAAATAAGTCGTAGTACCTGGTGAGAAAATAAAGATGGAAAAGCGAAAGGGAAAAAAAAAAGTTGTTAATGGAAATTTCGATTTAAAATTATTCATATGATTTTCGCGTCTTTCACCCCAAGATGGACATCTGTAAATCAATTACTTATTGAAGCTTTTATGGGCAAGTTAATGAGTATCTTATTTAAGAGATACATCGAAATATTCGCGCACATATTTATACTGTATGAATTTTGTACGAAAAAGAAAAAACACGGACGGAATGAAGACTGAGAATTACAGTTGTTCAATACGCCTATCAAAATCACGATTTAAAATTCTCCACCTCTTCCAACGGATGCTCTCTACCATATGAAGCTAAATTTTGGGGAAATGTACGTAAGTATTTCAATAATATGGTAAGAGCGACGATAATCAAAACATGTAAATTTCATTGTTTCCAAGTTTTCTCAGTGGAGTCAGAAAAAGCCTCTTTGCCTTACATGAACATGTTTACACTTCGAACTCTCAGCTAGTACCGAAATGTTTATATGTTTTCCCATGTAATGAATACCTTTAAGGTAAAATGGAAAATTATACAAACATTAAAAAAAGAAGAAGGTAACTTCTTGTTCTCAAGTTCGTTTTAATGCTCGACATTCATCTATTCGCCAAATACATTGTACCAATAGACGAACAATTGCATAATCATCGAATGTGTGGTAGGCTTGCTGGGATATGCTCATGTATTCGGTGAGCATTGCGAAATACATGCTGGATGTCCCGATAATTGTCGATAAATTTTCACAAGTCGAAGGGAACAAATATTTATGGTCGCCATAAATATGAATTTGCCACTTAGGTACGTGTAACAATGTGCTCGTCACTTGGCAAGCACAATGGTGAACATACCTAATTATTTGTGTTCGGCGACATTTGATAAATAGACGAATGCGTGGAGCCGGCTTTAAACTCAAATAATATATGCATAGTCAAATTTATCTGTAAAAGTGGTCTTCTGACAGCGTAGCAGAAGTGGGTTTTATGTGTAAAGCTTACTCCACACATTCGTCTATATTTGTCAAATGTATTTGACAAATAGACGAATGTGTGTAAAAGCTCTGTATTAAATTTTAACGAGAGGATCGCGGAGGCACCTTGGAATATATTTCTCCGGAGCCACGCATGGGCATCGACATGTTGTTAGTAGTAAATTTGTGATTAAATCCTAAGATTTGCATTTTTTTCTTTTTTTTAATACAACCCAGTAACCTACCTGACAGAAGAAACATTAAAAAAACGAAATGGAATTAGAAAAGAAAAGGGAGAAAATTTGATAAAAACTGAACAGTCATAGGTGATTCAAACCTCACACCTCAAGCACGTGAAGTAGGCATTCATCCGCAGAGCCACGGCTACAGTTAGCGGAAAATGAGATATTTATACTATTCACCTATTGCTACGCCGCGTTTAAAGAAGAGAGATATGTCAATGCGCATGCGTGGCTTCGAACATATATACCCGAAGGTGCTTTCGTGATCCTCTCGTAAATTTTAACAAGTTAAGCAGGATCAGTGAGATGGATTTCTCATTTAGGTTTCCGCACATTAGCCTCCCTCAACGAGTTATATGTGACTGTAAAATACAGATACCTGCAAACTGTAATCGAGTTGGTTCTTCGAATGGATTTTTCAGATATACAAGAAAATATCGACTAAAATAGAAGAAAACGCTCAAAAAGACATCAAATAGACAGAAAAAAAAATTAAAACTTGTCAATAACACGACACTTCTACAAGTGCATCCGAGGTACAGTAAATCTACAATTACAGTTGGCAATGTCAAACGACTTCCTATGAAAAATCTTTACAGAATTCGGTCACGTTGAACGCAGCTATTGTATTGAAGTCGGTGTTTTATTAGATGAACCTTAACAGTCATCATACAACTTTCACTAGTAATTTTTTTCGTTTCCTTTCATTCGGTTTATCGCCTAAAAATTTGGATGCAACAATTTTTTTGAGTTTTAGCTAAGTAAAGAATATTCAAAAGGGGTTGATATAAATTGTATTTCAGATGTTAGAGAAAATAATGCCAAGAACACACCTAATAAGGTGTAATTGAAACATTTTTTCTAGACTAGCCATACGTTCCGTTTTTTATTTCGATCTTAAATCGTTTTAATTGATTTCGAAAACTGTCACTAAAATGCGTAACAACAAAATAAAAATAATAAAAAATCAAATAGTCATTATTTCATATAATTTTGAAGGGTCACCTACTCGAAAGCATTATTTCTTGGTTAGCCTACTTATTCGACGTCGTCTACAAACAAAACAAATTATGAAAAAATAAAAAAAGAGAAGTACCTAATACAAGAGAAGGGAAAAAAGAGTAGAAAAGAAGAAGTGGTTGATAGAAATTTTAAATTAAAATTTCAACAATTTTCGCATCTACTTTCTTGCAGGGTCATAAGTCGACTTATTAACACTCGGATGGGCAAAATTTTCATTTAGCTTCGATAGGTACTTGAGACTGGAGTAATAAAGCCCAGATTCTCAGCGGATTAGGTTGTACGCGTCACTCGAAGCCACTACACTATTGTATTTAGGTAGTCAAAAAGTTTAAAGCATCGATGTGGCGAATCTGTTTGGACTGGGTACTAAAATTGGCCTAAAACCTTTTTCGAGTGATATTAACTCTTACGAAGGGTTGTACTTTCGTAGTTACTTTCGCACGTTGAAACCAAAATGGCCAAAATACTTTGAAAAAGATGAAAGCAGCGAAGATTGTCAAACGACGCCTCATTGACTCTTATTTAAAGTTAGGAAAAAAAAAATAAAGAAAAATATCGAGCAGAAAGAAAACCGCAACCCTCATGAGATGTAAATTAGGACGAAAGAGGTCTACCTAAAAAAAAAAAGACGTATGCAACTTATCACCCTCCATCTTCGTGTTTAAAAATGACCGTCACCTTCACGTTAAATCGAAATTCAGATTCCATACACAGGCCTAAAGTACATATCAGAAGAAAAACGATGGCACACAATGAATGACCCAGAAAGCCTTGCATCTTCCTGGAAGATAAATTCATTCTCAGCCTATTCTAAACTAAAGAACAAACAAAATAATTTGTTATCCTCCTTCAGGATAATTTCTTCCATTATTCCTGAACAAGTAAGTAATGTAGAAAAATCCGAACCGACTTCAAAATGAATGCATTAAAAATGTGAAAAATTATTCCTAAATCGATTAACAAAAAGGGAAGTGTGATTCGGCCGATATTCTTTACGGGCTTTAGCCCCACGTATAAATTTGATTTGAGATTCATAATTCTCCTAAGAGAATACCCTAAAGAGAAAGAGAGATAGAGTAGATTTTTATTCATCTTTTTCTCATTTTTATCTTTCTATTTTTCAATTTACAAACAATAAAGAAGTGAGGGATACACTTCGAGGAAAATCTAAAAATTAGCACTTGGGGATGCTACAGACTTCCATCCAAGACTTAAAACCATATTTGGGACAACGCGCATGCTGAGGGTAACCAACTCCTTTGCATAAAATGGCTCTCTGTCCTCATCACTCTCCCCCTCTGTTTTCTTTCTTCTCCCTCATTTCATTTTTAAACCACATAGCTATAGTAGGCTAAGTGTATATACACTTCAATTTTTATAAATTTTTGGCGCACCATATCTTAAAACGGGAACGACACAGAAGTATGAAATTTTGAGGGCTAATTAATATCATTAAGGAAAATATATTTACCTATGAAAGGAAAAAATGTCAAGAGAATATTTTGAGGAATTGAAGAGATCAAAATTCATAACTCTTCCCACAAGAGGGCCATGGACTTTTTCTCTTCAGATGACACATCTAAATCAAGAGACATTTCTTTGGACACCTTAATCATGAAAATTGGCCCGGCAGTTCACTCTTTCTTTGTAACATAGTAAAAAAAATCTGTAATTATAGAAATTAGGATATTAAAGATATCATCTTACATTTTATAACAGGATAAATTATAATTCAAGAGCAGTAGAATTTTTGACAAATTTTCTTATTGAAAATTTTAATAAACTGATTCACACACGTATCATATGCGCATGCGTTAAATACTCAACCAAGATTTTTTTTAAATGTGACAGTTCTGTTTTGAAACAGTTTGAGTACAGAAAAAGAGTTAATTTAATTGGATTATTTGTTGATAGGGTTTGTAGGTGTTTCTGCCATTGGAATTGGAACGTGGAATACGAACATAAGAACAAGTAAGAAAAATCAGCAGTTTTATCCAAGTGGTTATGATTACTGCCTACTTGCTCCGTATGTAGTAATTCAGGCTATGTTTGCAAACACACATATTACCTTACAGTACCCCACTTTCCCTATAGTTTGTTCAAATTTAACGGATGATACATCGACTGTAGTTGTTGGGAATGATATAAAGAGGACATGTGAGGTGATGTGCAGAACATAGAACATCAACCTAAATGCCTCAACATTTTGTACACATTTTAGAGCAAACACTCCATCATCAACTTACTACAACAGTGAATTACTCTATTAATTTAGGTGCTGAGGGAGAGCGAAGTACAGGGTAACTCGCTTTATTAAAACATTCCAATAGATGATGTGGATTTATCTGAATTCAGTTCCACATTAAACGTTTAGTATCGGGGCATTTATGCGTACTATTTATGCACATAGACCAATTTTGTTTCATTTGGTTAGCCCCCACGTGGAGCTTTTTGAACGCGATTAATGTTTTCTCCAAAGAATAATTCAATAAACCGGTGATTTTAGCTGCATAGGCCGTCACATCTAAGAGCAGGACTAACAGACGCCCTAAGCTTGCTTGCTCACAGTTAATTACCTGAATTTTCTACATCACACTAACACAATACCATTTTAGTTTCAATGGATTGGTAAATTACGTATTTCAAAACGAATAATCGATGCGCAGAGTTATCTTTCCCATTTTTCTCAACGAAATCATATCACAAGAACAAGAACAAGAAAAAGGAAATATAACAAAAGAAGAAGAAGAAGAAGAAGAAGAAGAAGAAGAAGAATGACTTCTGCACACGTTTTATCGCACGTTTCCTCGAACATTCCGTAACACATTCGCGTAAAATAACGTAAAATTTTGAAAAATTAGTTTTAAAATTGAACAGAAATGATTGATGCAACGAAAAAGACAGAAGAGCCACCAAGGGTAAAGTGAAGAGGGAGAAAAACACGAAAAAATCTACGCTAATGTAAAACCACAACGACAAATGTCCCTACGCTTATTTTTCACGTTCGCTTTTACTCCTTTCATCATTTCACTCTCCCCAAAAAATGTAAGACCATCTATTTTCGTATTTTTAGTAATTCAGAAATGAAAAACAAAAGCGAAAAAAAAAGTATGTAAACGAGAAAAAAAAAGCGACGCTCATTAAAAATATATTTTCACTTTTTTCCCGCATTGCCCTAACTAAATCTGGTCATTTTCAAATTTCCGCAACTAAATCTGGTCATTTTCAAATTTATTCGGTAGAAAGGGATTTTCAAAAAACGAGGGATAATAAAAGGATAGATTTTTTACACTCGCTGACTTCGGAAGTTTAATTTTTGTTTTATATCTTTTCAAGGGAAAGTAACATTAAGATTAGCTATAGAGCTACATTATGATTTTTCTCCCAATTTTGCCAGTTTACATGAGGATATACCGACTCGAGGGCAGCGAGAAACACCTTCGATCATACAAGTAGGGGTTGAAAAATTATAATTTTGAAAATTTTCCAAAGAATAAATTTTTTTTAAACTTAATAACAGTTTATGCTATTTTCTTGAAAACGATGAATTGTCTTTGAAAAAATGTTGCATCAAACTACACGAAAATACCTATTTGAAAAAGATACGAAAAATGTGACTTAGACGATTTTGAAGAAACAATTGTTCAATTTGTCAAAATTAAATTCAATATAGGTACACTCCATCAGTATTTCCGTTAAAATTAACAAGCTTTTGAGCTTCTCGAACCTTTCTTCATGAACAGTAAAAACGTAAATAAGCATGGGTACCTACCAAAAATACAGTTTGAGAAGCAACACAAATACCTAAATGATGGATGACATTGGCTTTCTTTAAGTATTCACTTGTCTTAAACAATTTAAATAAAATTAATTTATTCAAATTTTATTCAGCAACAACAAAATTATGCAGCCCTTACTTTTGAAAGCCTAGTCCATAACAAGATGTAGGGACTGAACTCGTAAGAGGTAAAGGGGCTTGGACCCCTTGATGACAGTCGCCGCCGCAAGGCTGGCAAATATTTGTCTCTATGACATAAAACAACACATGCAAATTACGTTTGATCGCCATTACTTGCACGTATATGCAAGTAATCTACAAGTACCAAACCGTGACCAATCTCAATAATACGATGATATCACAATTCTGTACAAAAACCAGTTCGCCATTTCTTATCTGTAAAAGAAATGACCCACCGAGCCGTTCACACAAACATACATGATCAGTACGTATGTGTGTTGGTGTGCATGTAAATAAGCCCGTATATAAACTGTCCAAACCAGCTCTAAAATCACCAGTGTTCACAAAGGTTTTGGCTTACCTGTATCTGTACATATGAAGTGGTAGAACATGCAAAATCTGTAGATTACCTTCTGGTGAGAATATCTTTTCACGACAAGGTATTCCACACAAGAGGTCACAGACATAATTAAGAAAGACACCTCAACTTTGTGAGGTTAAAACAACTTACACCATGACATAGTTTTCGACTATTGTTTTAATAACTAACAATAATACTAATCGGTAGAACAGCGATTCAGACAAACAAATGAAAAATGATGCAATTTAATTGTACTGCATTAATTTATATCAACTTTTACAAACTGATTGCTAAATTTAATGATTTGTTCGGATTGTTTTTAAAATTACTCAATGGTCACAAATTGTACACCACACAATAAACTAAATTTTCTTAATTTAAAAAAAAAAAAAAAAAATTAAGAGGGAATAAGTAGAAAAAAAAATTTTACTAAGCTGAAATTATTTTAACGAAACATACCATTCACAGCGTACCCAACTTCGAGCCACGCCCCAGGAAACTTGTATTGGATACCAGTGAAAATATGTTCACGTGTAAATTGCAAAAAAAGAGATTAAAATAACAAGGAGAGAAAAAGTCATGAAATTCTGAGGTTTTTAGCATAGGTGAAACCCAATTTTTTTTACGCTGCATACATTCGTTCGTGTCGTACAGTACTGCTACAAGACTTTCGCAAAACTTGAATAAAGTTTCGAGCGGTCTTTTATGATCTTTAATCACATTTTAAAAACTTTTTTCGCTGTTACATATTGCCCAACAGCGAACATTACCAAAGTTTTCACCTCGAAGTATGCCTAGTGTTACGTTTATCGCGATACTACCATATAAGGTAGGCTAAGGTGTAAAATTTCCAACTTTTACCATAGGTACTTTTATGTTACTCTGGAGGAGAATGTTTGCATCAAAGTCGCACAAGAAAACCTAACTTCTCACACTACAAAACGAAAATAAAATAACGACGGTTATAATAATAAAAATAAAAGTAAATGAATTATTTTCATTAAAAACCAGCATACTCCCAGCTTACACAAAATAGCTCAGCCAGAAACTGTGCTTTTCATTTCTTTTTTTCTCCTTTTCATTTTCTCTCATTCATTCATCCCAGAGTAAAAATAATATTTACAAAATTTTAAAAAACAAACTTCTACACAGCGAGTGCGGTGCGACAGAAGAAGAAGAAAAAGAAAAAGAAAAAGTGAAAAAGACGAAAAAAAGTTTATTGCTAAAATTTATAAAGAAGGGAACGATTGAAGTTAATGAAAACATATAGGTGGGTAATGTTAATTTTTTTTCCACTCATTCCATCAACTGAATAATATTTCAAAGTAAACGACGCTTTGACAATTTATTCCTGTTTATCTTCGTTTTTAATTTTTTTTCTCCTAAATAATAAAAAAAAAAACAAACTTTACGATGAAAGAGGAACTCATTTTAAATGGAAAAAAAAAATTAAAAAAATTCAATCAGCGAAAGAGTCTGCTATTAAAAAGGAATCTTTCATTACGCGACCAGTACTTTAATGTGCATTTCGCATAATGCGATTCGAATTGAGCACAAGTCGAAAAGAAAAGTCTCGCGAGGGCATGAGAAAAATGAAGAATTCTTTGTATAATTTCAGTTGAAAATTGAATTTAATAACATGGACTAGACATTAGGCAGATATTTTTTCTACGGTTGAAATTTTTTCACTCGCAGTTGTGAGCGAACCACTACTGAGATGAATAAATTCGTCCAATTTAGCTGGTAAAGTGAGGACCTCTGACCTCCAGTCATGAACCGTTCAGCCGATTGAAACCAAATTTGGCAGTATTATAATAAAAAATAATAAATTCTGTGCAAAATTTTGTAATTATTGCCAACAAATTACGCATTTTAAAGTCATTAAACTGCCAAAAATGCAACATAATCAGATGCATTGGACGAACCACTACCATACGGCCAATCTGCACCATAAACAATAGGCCTCATCCTTATCTGGATCAAAATATAGGTATATCGGACAAAAGTTACGACATGTTCTGTATCAGCTACATAGAAATATATATATATATATATATATATTATATGTCACGGATATAGTGATAAATTGGGCATTATTCATAATGCCGCAGCACTGTGAATAGTGCCCAATATGAAGGGAAAATGTAATAAAAATTGATACAATCCGGGCGTTGTGAATGATGCCCATGTCATTCTGGACAGTTCGATAAATTTTAGAAAAAACCTGCTATTTTGCAAGGTGAAAACATTATTTACAAATTATACACTAACTACTGCAATTCTGATTGTCGTGACATTTTGAATTGCACAAGTTTTTTTTTTTTTTTTAATATAACAGCTACATTTTTCGGAGTTGCCAGCCTAACCTCAGATAAATATGACATAAATCCATTAGTCTATTTCAAATCTTCTTGAGACGAAGAAAACGTAGGCTGAAGAGCATTTTGAATTACACGGCTTTGTGAAAGGACAGATTTACCATGCCCTTCAGCATCTCCATTGTCGCTTTTCTCTAAGAAAGTCTCCAAGTTTTCTTTGGAATTAATACTGGCCAATGCTGCGCTGGGTTCAAAAAAACTCTGCAGTCCTATCTTTAACTTGTACCCAAAAATAGCTTT
Organism: Ericerus pela; assembly: GCA_011428145.1. Lineage (NCBI taxonomy): Eukaryota > Metazoa > Arthropoda > Insecta > Hemiptera > Coccidae > Ericerus > Ericerus pela. Next base: position 96,537 of record WOFM01002191.1, read on the forward strand.
ATGAGAATCACTCTTTTATGCCTGTACGGTGAGATGCGACTGCATGCGATTAACTATCAGTTTGCCCGATCAGACAGTAGCAGTATGCATAATGACCGGTCCAACTGATGGATTATCAAAATAAATCCAGATTTTATTGCCTGCTCAGTTTTTTCAGTTCTTCGAGAGTACGAATGAACAATTTCAAAAGCGAGGAGCAGTGGTAGATTCAAGATTTTCTGAAGGAGGCCAATACACAATTTCAATTATTTTTCTGTTCAATAGTATACTGATATTTCTCACTCTCTCCCGCCCCTCACAATGAAAATGTTTCGCAGACCCTACTCATGTTGGCGCCACCCCTTACCCACTTTATCAGCAGTGTTTCCTCCCAAAAAAAAAATATATATATATTACTACAAAAAATTGTATTTTGTGAAATTTTAGCATTTTTACTGGTGTTCTGGTGCAGTGCACTAGTTGCTTCCATGGGAGCTACAACCCTGTGACTTACAGTTTTAGCTTTGTGACATCTTTTTGAAGTTGAAAAGGTACAAAAATTGAAAAACTTAGGTAGAAAAATTTTTTAATTAGAAGGATAGATATTATAATTATTATATATATTATTTTTTTTGTGTATTTTATATTAAAATTTTTTATGAAATTTATATTTTTAAATTTATTTATACCTACAGATAATTTTATTTTCAATTATATACTTTCTCGACTACCCGTACACTCAAATTAATTGTACCTGCTCTAACACTGACTGAATAACTGAGCTGTAGAATACAATTTATCTATACAGGTGGATAGTGAGCTCAATTATTAATTTGTTTCACATAATGCCCAAATTTATCAATTTTTCCAGGAATTATTTAAAATTAAATTGTTAAAATTATTTACAACTGGTTTGAGATGGGTATGTTTGAAAGGTAATGCTATTGAATTAATATAAAAATACAACACTACTTCTTTTCAGAGAGAGTTACGAGAGCATACAAAAACCAAAATAAATATGTTTTTAAAAAATATGCAGTAAAACAACAAAAAATGACAAATCTCCGAAGGAATATCAATGAATTGAATAATTAGCCAAAGGCAAAATCTTCAAGGATGCTCATCGGCAAGGTACTTTACCGATGGTATATCTGCATGGAATACTGAGACTAGACCATCGAGAACCTGAAACTGATCAACTCTTTCGACATATTATATTAAAATAACATATAGACTGAATTTTTTTTTAACTTAAGGGTATGGTCACGGCCCCAGTGGCACCCATCGTATCCGCCACTCACGAGACGCACAACATCGTTACACTTACTACCGAATGCCAAAAAAGTGTAACCTACATTTCTAAATTCAGATGTGTCCAAGTCACGGTGAGATTTTTCTGCATTTTAAGTATTTTTCAGTACCTACGTTCAACTATCGCATTAAAACTTTATCAAATACAGCTAGCCCATATTTTTCGGTTTCTCGAAAAAATTATCGACTACTAACTAAACTGGTGCTTTTTTTTATAACGCGATGAAAACGAAAAGTATTGCAGAAACGGCTTCGCTACCCATAAAGCACATCATAATTTTAGGAAACGTGAGAGCAAATGGAGAAGCGGGACCACGAATCTGTTTCAGAAAAGTTGCTCTCCATCGCATACAAACAATCAACATACCGTTCTCGCCCGACTTCAATATCGCACGAATTACTCGAATGTTACTACCATACACCATATATATTAATTTGCACTAACGAAAATTGATTTTTTGTCAATCCGGGAAATACTCCAGCGCCTCAAGAAAGTTTACCGTTCCGTTTACTCACGTACCTATTTCACGAAATAACGAAGACGTTCGTCCTTTGATACGAGTGAAGAACGATGTATCCTGATGATCCGGACACGACTGAGTACTTTCTCCGCTTACCTCATCACTTTTTTATTCCCTTTCGCTGTAGCTTCTTCGCTTTTACCCACATCGTTCCCATATTACCGCGTAAATAACGCTCGAGGAGAATATTCCCTGAATAAGTATTACACGAAACTGATTATAAGCACGTGTTGTATTTACAACGATACTATACCGCAGTATATTAGAACCCATATACACTCTTTTTCGACATCGAGTTCTCATCTCCATCCACGCTATTTTACGAATCTTCCGTTTCACTCCTAAACGAAACGTTAGCTACACCCACGCACCAAAAACGGTATTCATATCCAACAAGCACGCTAAACGACGAGAGATGGAAATGAAACTTCCCGAAACCATCATCGGTAGAATATCAAACATCTACATGGCTGAGTACACCAAATGATACCGGCCTAAAAGGCATACACCACCAATTCGATGACAGAAGGTGCCCTAAAGCTGCGAAAGGCGGGTACATAAATTACCCGCAATTTCGCTGGAAGTCGGCCGCAAAATTGAAAGTCGAAGAAACGTTAGCAAGCAGACGACAGGGTAGGTTACGACTTCCGAGTGAAATCCTCGAAAATAGGTCACAGTTCGTGAAATAATTCAGCTTCACAAACCGACAAATATATACATGAACGTCGTTAGCCATCTTTCAATTGGAGAACCTAATAATGATCTACCAGCATGAATTTT